>CM053569.1:2327878-2399173 GCA_028646485.1 Cryptoprocta ferox | reverse complement strand
GGGGGGGGGCCCGCACTGAGCCCAGCACTCCCCACCCGGGGAAGGACCAACCACTAGACAGTTGTGGCCCACATCCCAACTGGGAGCAGCCTGAGCTCATCTCCCCAACACCAGGGGTGACGCTAGATGCTGGGTGCGCCCAGTGGGGACAATACAGGGGAGGGGCTGTGGGTAGCGGGGCAGACCTGCCTCTGCCCTTGGGGCCGTGTGGACAGGCAACCACAGGTAAGCCAAGGGCTGAGCCAAGTGCCCCGAGGGACGCCCAGGGAACCTGCTGGCAAACACCCCCACCCAGGCTTGCAGCGCATCCCTTTCCACTGATGGGAGAAGGAGCCTCGACCACCTGAAGGGGGCGGCCACGCCTGGCCTGACGATCATTCAGCTGCTGGAGAAAACCCCGAGAGTGGAACGCGGAACTAAATCCACAAACCCCAACCTGTGCTCTGCCCAGACGACAGGCCCTCCCTGCAGGGGAGGGTCCCGGCTCCCCTCCCACGGGGACAGGGAGGGTCCTTGTGTCCGGGAGCAGGAGGGCCTGCGCCAGCTGGGCTTCGGGTGTGCAGGTCACTTGTGAGCTGGGCGAGCGGCCTCTGGGCCCCACAGGCATAGCTCCTGCCTCTGTCACCTGCCCACTGTCCGGGTTTTCGAGGACAAGACCTCCGGCTTCCCTGAGCAATCACTTCTTCAGGCTAACACGGCCACCTGATTCTTTGACACATCCCTGAAGTGACCCCACTCCCTGCGACCCCAGCCTCTGTGTCGTTCTGCCAATGAGCGCGTCCACACCTCAGCAGAAGCAAGAGACCAGGCCAGCCCCGGGGCATCTGCTGCGACTCCTCCCGGGTCCCCGGGGGCGGCTATCCGGTCCCGAGGCGAGCAGGGGGGTGGGTTGCTGCGGGCCCACCAGGCGGCAGCAGGGGCTGCGGGAGCTGGGCCAGGCAGGCCTCCGGAAGGCTCCCTGCACAGAGGAAACGGGGCAGCTGGCAGCCGGGTCTGCTCTTTCAAAACAGGAAAACCAAGCAAGAGTGCAATCTGCACAAGGCCCTGGGCCACCACACCTTCAGACAAAACACAAAGGTTCCACTGGCCCCTTTCGACCGTGTCACTATACACACAGGGGACTCCTAGAAAGGCGGCCAGTGCGTCTGAATTGCAGAAGTACACTGTTCAGTAAGCCACCACCTCCGAGGCAAGGGAGCACGGTAACACCACACGAACGCTGCTGCCCAGATTTAAGCACACCCGTCGGGAGCTCCAAGTTTCCTTGCAGGAAAACAGTAACACGGCCTCACAGCAGGTCACCCACTCAACACCACCCGAGCTCACTCGAGGAGGGGGCAGGAGACACGCACGGAGTCCATCCACGCGCACACACGCGCGTGCAGAAATGCAAAGTAACCAGATGCATGTTCACTTCGGAGGCAGCGCGAACCTGTTTCTCACAGAGACCCGTGCTCCCGGGCACCGTGCCCTGCCGACTGCCAACCTCACACTGAGAGTCAGCTGCACCGGCTGGCGGCAGTGGCAGAACAGGGCACGGAGCTCCCGCAAGGGCAGGGCAGGGATCCTCCGGGGTCACGTTCGCACTGCCGCCCCCGCCAGCACTGCCTCCCGAACAATCCAGGGTGTGGAAGAAAATGGCGAGCGCTTAAAGCACTCAGACTTCAATGTTTTCCTGAAGGCAGCCTGTTAAAGGCTAGCCTTTTCCCACAGGAAGAAAAGGTGAGCTTCGAGCAACAACAAATCATAGCCTAGGAACCCTGGCTCACGTTAAGCTACAGTGCAAAGGGGCAAAGCCTGGGGTTCTTAGTAGACGAGCAAAACACGCACACGGGCTTTACCCTGCATCCTGGCTCGAGTAGAGAAGATGGAATCTGACTTTCCCCACGAAGCAGGATCTTGTACTAATAACCCAGTTCTGAGTCATTAGCCAAACTGAGAGACCGCAACTTTTCTATGACATTCCTTTTCCCCGGAGGAGACCCCCCCCTAAAGCAAGAGGCAAACAAGGAGAGGGGGGAAGACATCGCCTTCCCAGCGGGAGGGTGCTGGATGGGAACAGGCCCAGGAGGGGCCCCTGCCGCAGGGCTCGGGGACACAGTTAGGAGTCTGACCACCGAGCAGGTGCACAGACCCACGCGTGCGCACACACATGGCACAGACTGCTCACCTACGGGGCCGGGCACTCGGAGGAGCAGCTCTCGGCTTCCAGGGCAGCCCCTCCCGTGCCCACGGGTCATGTGGCCGGCGCTCCGGGGCTGCCCCTCCTTCTGAGCAGGGCGGAGGCTGCCTCACTAACAAAACAAACTCGGAGGTGCCGCTCTGATGTCCTGTATTTGAATCTTTGAGCCTGGGGCCTCAGAAAGGAGCTTTCAACGTTCCCTCCAGGGGCGCCTGGGTGGCTCAGTCCATTGAGCGTCTGACTTCGGCTCAGGTCATGATCTCACAGTCCGTGAGTTCAAGTCCCCCATCGGGCTCTGTGCTGACCGCTCGGAGCCTGGAACCTGCTTGCGATTCTGTGTCTTCCTCTCTGCCCCTCCCCCACTCACGCTCTGCCTCTCTCTCCCCCCAAAATAAACATTAAAAAAAAGGCCCTCCAAGAGCTGAACTGTTCAGTAAGTGGGATGGGTGTCCAGTGCCTAAGAAACTCGGCCCCGGGACCGGTGGGGAGGGGTGGCAGGGACTGTGAAGTCGCCGGGGACAGACCCTGAGATCAGATGGGGAAACCCCAGGAAGAACGGAGCTGGGCCACCCAGCAGGTACCAGAGCTGCCGGCACAGACAGGCTTTCCGCTCTGACCTGGAACTGGGATCCTTATCTGCTTTGGATGTGCCCCAAGAGCCGCTGCTGGAGACAGCAACAAGTCACAAAGCCACTTGTCTCGTGTCCTGCCTGTGGGAAGTCTCCGGAAGGAGGTGCAGGAACCTGGCTGCCTCTGGGGATGAAGCTGGAGGTTGGGGGCAGGAGGATGGAAATCTCAGTCTGAACGATTGGGACTTTGGAAATCTGAGCTGGTGGAAATGCTACTGATTCGAGACAAATCAAATTTAAGTTTAAAGACACCCTCTCCCCATCCCCCCAAAAAGGGGGTGCCTGGGTGGCTCAGTAGGTTAAACATCCAACTCTTGATTTCGACTCAGGTCATGATCCCAGAGTTATGGGATGGAGCCCCAGACGGGCTCCGCGCTGAGCATGGAGCCTACGTAAGATTCTCTCTCTCCCTCCGCCCCTCCCCCCATTCATACTTGCTCTAAGAAAAAAGGCCGGGGGCGGGGGGTGGGCACCCATGTGGCTCAGTCGGTTGAGTGTTCAAATTTGGCTCAGGTCATGATCTCATGGTCTGTGAGTTCGAGCCCCGTATTGGGCTCTCTGCTGTCAGCACAGAGTCTGCTTCGGATCTGCTGTCTCTCTCAAAAATAAATATTTAAAAAAAAAAAAAAAGGCAGCCTCCGCTGTGAGTGAGGGTTCAGAACCACAGTGGGCACGGACTGTGGGCTGAGCTGGGTGGGCTCTGTGGACAGTGTTCAGGGGCTGCTGACGGGCACCTTGGAGAACTGGGTGCCCCTTTCCTGCCCATGCTCTGCCCTTCTACAGCCAGCTGGAGGCCTGGGGCGTAGAGCCTGGAAGGAAGGAAGGAAGGGTCATCCCCACACTGTCCCTCCACCCCATCCACCTCCTCCACCCCTTCCTGAGCCCAGTAATTCGGCAGCACACGCTCCAGCACCCAGGAATGACACTCACTTCTTCTATTTTTTTTTAAGTTTTATTTATTTTTGAGAGAGAGAGAGAGAGACAGCGTGAGCAGGGGAGGGTCAGAAAAGAGGGAGACACAGAATCAGAAGCAGGCTCCAGGCACTGAGCTGTCAGCACAGAGCCCGATGTGGGGCTCGAACCCACGAACTGCGAGATCATGACCTGAGTCGGACACTTAACCGACTGAGCCACCCAGGTGCCCCCACGCACTTCTAGTCTAGAGCCTCCTTTTAGAGAAAGATTTACCAGCCAGCTAAGAGCAGGGCGGCAGCTTCCCCGTGGCAGAACTTGTGTGTGCAGCGTTGTGCTGCTCCTTCCATTCGCCTGGGTGTCCGGGAGCACACACGGCACTGGACACACACACACACACACACACACACACACACACACACACCTGGGTGTCCGGGGGCGCACACTTCACTGGAGACAGACAGGCAGACACACACCCCTCAGTGTTCAGGAGTACACGTCACTGGACACACACACACACACACACACACACACACACACACGGTTTAGACCGTTTGGATTTAAACTGGCACTTACTAAACTCTTTAACCTCTTGTGAAAAAGGTCTGGCAACGTAAGCCCCTAGCAGGCCCCCCAGAGCAGGTGCGCAGGCCGCCAGCAAAGTGTAGCAGTTCCAGGGCCAGAGAGAAGAAAGGAGGCGCTGAGACCGTCCTTCCCGGAATGACATGCGGACAGATGGGCACGGAGAGTGAGCGGGCCTGCCACGTGCACGTGTCCTCACATGTGCACACAGTGGAGACCACAGCAGACGACACACAACCAAAACTAAAACCCACAAGACCCCAGTTTACTGGGAGAGGCAAACAGCTCCGCAGCCGAGAAGGACGCGTGAGATGATGACGGAAACACCCAGGTCCTTCTAGAGGATCCAGCTCACGTGGCAAACAGAATTTACGGAATAAAACAAACACCGGAGTTCTTATTTTTCTCATCTCTCCTGCCCAGGATTGCAACAGGCAGCCCAGCAGGCTTCCGTGCTGCACCACGAATGTCCCCGGCTACTGGCTAGGACGCTTCGACCCTGTTTTCCCACACAGGACGTTCAGCACCGGAAGAAAAAGCTGCCATGGGGACCCCGCGTCAAGAACAGACTGTCGCACCCCACCATATCGGGAACCGGGAACAGACGCTGCGTCCATAAAAGAACATGAAGTTCTGGCAAGAATGAAAGTTACTTGGTTTGTCACCTCCTGGAGCTCCAGGGTGTGGTGGCAAGTGCCCCAGGTGACAGGTCAGTTGGCCCAATCTGGGGCCACCCGTCCGCTGGTCCCTGCAGCCACGCCCACTCGGCTTCCCCAGGAATCTGGGGGCACCACCCCCGGGGCTGAGCTTACACGGACACATGCCCCAGGACGGACACTTTCACCTTAAATACGGGTCCCAACAGTCATCACTTAAACATGGCCACGGAGCTGCGCTGTGGCCAGCAGGCTTGCCTGGGTCCCCGACCGGGGATCGGGAGCCTCTCCCAAGAGAGGACCCAAGTCCTCGTCAGACGGCTCCCTACATGCCTCGCACCTGCCGAGCCCATCTGGCTGGCTTTCCGAGGACCTGAATAGATTCTGCTGATACATCCAATTATGAAAACTATTATTTCAACCAAACAGAAAGTACGTGTGTCAGAAAGCCACCCCTCTTCAGTATGCCACACAATCACGTCAGTCCTGAAAGACCCCCCAAGGGCTGGGTGCAGGCAACGGGTGCGCCGCCTCCGGGTGCCCGAGAAGGGGTAGTCTGGAGTGAGGCCGCGGACACCTCGCAAGAGGAGGAAATGGAGCCGCTGGGCCCACTGGGGCAGCCGCTGGCTGGTGAGGCAGGCTCTGGTGTCCCCCCGACGGGGCACGGCCCCCCGAAGACGGCAAGAACTCGCCGGCTCGCTCCGTCCGTCTCTGCTGTCTCAGAACAAGAGCGCGTGGCAGTGCGCTCCTCACCTGCCCGAGAGAGGCCCCGGCACGGACTCCTGTGCGGTGGACGACAAGCCCTCCCACCTTCGCGCCGTCCGTCCGGGACCACAGGCATCGGCACGGTCATTCCCCCGGGGACGCCACACCCGGGACACGTCCTCTGAGCACCAGCTCAGCCACCTTTGCCACGTGTCCTCCCGGCCGGGAGGAGTGGGTGGGGGGCACCACGTCTTCCTTTTTTAAGTTTATTTTGAGAAAGAGCGTGCACGTGCAGGAGCCGGAGGCGGGGGGGCAGAGAGAGAGAGAGAATCCCAAGCAGGCTCCGTGGTGTCAGCACAGAGCCCGATACGGGGCTCGACCCCAGGAACCATGAGATCGTGACCTGAGCTGAAATCAAGAGTCACACTCAACCGACTGAGCCCCCCGGGCGCCCACCATGTCCTCCTTCTGTGTCAGGGACGCCAGCCCTGTGACACTAGGCCCCCCAACACCGCTGACCCGCAGTGCCAGGTGGAGGGCGGCCAGGATGGGTTGAAAGGCCCAGGCAGAGGGCGACGGCAGCTGAAATCACCCGACAGCCGACCCGTGCCAGGTCTGCGTGGCACACAGCTCAGCCACCACAGCAAACAGCGAGGAAAGGCCCCTGTGTTAACGGGCGGCTTGCAGAGCACAAACTGGGCAGGGCTGCGGCAAAGGCCACGGCTCCCACCATCAGGCCGACGGAGGAGCGCACCGCCGAGTATGCGGGAATACCTGCCGTGCGCTCCCTGAGACTGGATAACGCCGCTTCCTCCCCAGCAGGTCAGCTGGGCTCCCGGAGACTTCTGGTCGCTACTCCGTCCCGGTGGGCTCCCCACGGAAACAGGTTCACCCAGGGCATCCGAGGGCCACGGGGAGGCGCCACTGGGGGAAGGTAAGGTGCTGACCCTGACACCCAGTTCTGAAAGGCCTCTTCCCCGGGGAGCCCTGTGGTTTCACCCACGCGCCATACGCACGAGTGGCCAGGCCTCGGGCGTGGCCGGGCAGGTGTGTAAGGCGTGTCAGCTCCCTCATCGGCAAGCCATTCCTTCAGCAGACACAGAGTGAGCGGCTCCAGGGGTCCCAGCTCCGCGCTAGGCGTGGGGGGAGTGTGAACCCGTCCCAAGGGGGATCGCGATGGTGGGGTGGCCTGTGGGAACAGGTGAGGAAGCATCCCGGGTGCGGAGGACACACGGCCAAGCTGCCCACGGCGAGTCTGAGGACAGCTGGGCACCCCCGGCAGATGTGGACTCTAAGCAGCTAGATAAGTAAGCCTGCTGGGAGGTGTGTCTCGTCACTCCGCACGGCCACCCACGGGTGAGGACACCGGTGGGAATGTGTGGCATGACTAATGGACGGGCGGGGCTGGAGGTGGGGCTGGAAACTGAGGGGGCTCAGGACGGGGCGTGGACGGCACAGGAGCGGGACGAGGTGAAGGGCCTCATCCACACTGCTCCGCAAGCCATTTCTGAGAGGGAGGTGCCGGTGCCCACAGAGATACTCACGGCCACGAAGACGCAGACCCGTGGTGCAGGCTACCCCCCCCACCACAAAAAGGGAAATCTGTGCCCCGTGAGCAAACCGTGCAAATGAAAAGCCAGAAGCAGACGTGGAGCCATCACCCCCCCAGGAAGCACAGAGCAGCTGGTCACCCCCACAGCCTAGGTCCAGAGCCAGCTTCCCTCAGCCCCTTCCCTGCCGCCTTCCCAAGGGGCAGGCACAGGGGTGGCCTCTCCACGGCCAAGTCCAGCACCTGCAGGCACCAAAGCTGCCCCAGACAGGCAGCTCCGAGCACGCTGGGCCCTGAGGCCCGGACCCACATCTAATCCACGCTGCTATTTTATGGAGGAAGAGTACAGCCCCAGGGCAGCCAGCTGGGAGGAGGGGCCGGGGAACCAGCGTTAGGCCAGGGGGACCGACCCCGATGTTGAGGAGGAGCGCAAGGCCCTTCCTGGGCACAAGAGCTCGGTGTGCGGGCTGGGTCAACAGCCATTGAGCCGCAGGACGGCCTGAAGGCAACGGGCCGCGAGCAGGGACTTTTCTGCCGGGGCCACTGCTGCACCTGTGTCGCTCGCCGGGTTCCATGTCCAGTTGGGCCATCGCTTCTTGCATTTTAAGGACAGAAGATGACACGCGGATGAGTGGAGACACTCAACGTAAGAGAGACCAGCTTAACAGCTTCAGAAGGCTGCCGAAGACGAACGATCACATCCTCAATCAGCTCGCTACTCCTGGATGAAAAACCACTTTCTCCCTAAGCAAACTTTGAACTCACTCACTTCTCATAGTTTCCAATTTACTGATCTTCCAGAGGAAGCTTTTCTTTGGGGAAATCAACCTTACGAAAGATTTGCGGTCATTTGATATTTTAAAACACAAATTATAAGCTTTTACGCCAAGATATTTATCATTACAAGTGTGTTTTCTTCTAAAGCACTTACACACCATCTAACATGAAGATTATTTTAGAGGTAATGGGAGGAGGTAATGTCTAGGCACGCCTGGCTGGCTCAGTAGGTGGAGTGTGAGACTCTTGATCTCGAGGTTGTGAGTTTGAGCCCCACACTGGGTAATATACTAAATGTTCTCAACTGAAAGGGTGAGACAGCATAGTCAAAAACCTTAACAGAGCACATACACTGGTTAGCTACTGCCACGTAACAAATCATGTGCCATATAGGGGCTGAGAACATTTGCTATCTCCGTTTCTGTGGGTCGGGACCCAGGGTACGCTTGGCTGGGGGGCCTGGCTCAGGGTCTCTCCCCCGGCCGCAGCTGTCTCAGGGCTCAGACGGGTGGGAGGGGGAGACTGGCTGCCACACTCATCTGCTTGATTTATGAAAGGATTCAGTTTCCTGCAGGCTGGGACCTAGGGCCTTGGGTCCCCGCTAGCCGTTGGCTGGAGGCTCCCTCAGCTCCTGGCCACATAAATCTCTCCGAGAACGCTGCTCGATTCGGCACAGTACACACACCACGAGGGCAGCAGAACCAGTCTTCTGACCAGACAGAAGTCACACTCTTTTGTCATCTAGTTACAGAGGTGACATCCACTCATTGTTGCCATATTCCACTGGTTAAAAGAAAAAACTCAGGAGGAGAAGGTTACACCAGGCCAAGGACACCAGGTAGCGGGGGGGTCACTGGGGGTCGTTGCAGAGGCTGCTGACCATAGCAGGTACCCCGGGGCTTTGGGATCCCATTTACACTCCTCCTGAACCCTCTCTGCAAATATAAATACGATCGTTTCTAATAAGTGACTTATCAGAAATGATTTTACTGGGAAGGAGAATTTTTAAAAATTTTTTTTAATTCTTTATTTTTGAGAGAGAGACAGAGAGACAGAGCATGAGCAAGGGGAGGAACAGAGAGAGAGGGAGACACAGAATCTGAAGCAGGCTCCAGGCTCCGAGCTGTCAGCCCAGAGCCCGACCCTGGGCTCAAACCCACAGACCGTGGAGATCATGACCTTAGACAAAGTTAGACACTTAACCAAAAAAACAATGTTTTAAGCTTGACCTTAAGAAACCAGAAAAAGAGTAAATTAAAACCAAAATAGAAGAAAAAATGAAGACCATATATTAAAAAATAGAAAATGAACAACAGAGAAATCAATGAAATAAAAACCTGAGTTTTTGAAAAGATAAAATTGATCCATCTTTAACCAAAGTAACCAAATAAAGAGATGATACAAATCACTGATCATTATCAAGCAAAAAGGAACATCACTACAGACCTTACAGATGTTAAAAGCTACTCCAACTAATAAGTGAGTTTACTAAGGATACAAACTCAATATAAAAATATTTTGGAGGGGGCAGCTGGGTGGCTCAGTTGGTACAGTATCCAACTCTTGATCTCAGGGTTGTGAGTTCAAGCCCCACATTGGGCATGGAACATACTTCTAAAAAAGGTTCTATATTTCTATATGTAGTGACTTACAATTACTAATTAAAATTAAGGGGTGCCTGGGTGGCTCAGTTGGTTGAGCATGGACTCTTGATTTCAGCTCAGGTCAGGATCCCAAGGTATGGTATCTAGTCCCGCATTGGGCTCTGAGCCGAATGTGGAGCCTGGTTAAGATTCTCTCGGGCGCCGGGGTGGCTCAGTCGGGTAAGCATCCGACTTCGGCTCAGGTCATGATCTCACAGCTCGTGGGTTCAAGCCCCGCGTCAGGCTCTGTGCTGACAGCTCAGAGCCTGGAGCCTGTCTTCGGATTCTGTGTGTCCCTCTCTCTCTGACCCTCCCCCACTTGCACTCTGTCTCTTTCTCAAATATAACAAACTTTTAAATAAATAAGTAAATAAAAATAAAAGGTAAAATACAGTCAGAGAACCTAGATCACCCAATTTCAAGATGCACTATAAAGACACAGTAATTAAAGGCACTATGGTATTGAGAATAGACAAACAAATCACTGGAACAGGATACAGAGTCTAGAAATAGACTCATATATATGTAGTCAGTCAGTTGTCAACAAAGGTGCCATGGAATTCAATGGGAAAGGACAGTGAAAAATACACAGATGGAACTGGATTTCCATTTGCCAAAGTGAAGGGGGGCCTCAACTTTTACTATGCATGAAAATTAATTCAAAATGGATCACTTAAAGGTGAGAGCTGAAACTACAAAACATCCAGAAGAAAATACAAGAGAAAAATCATTACGACCCTGGGTCAAACACAGATTTCTTAGTTAAAACAAAACAATAAAATAAGAATAATTGATATACCAAACTTCATCTAAATTTAAAACTTTTGCTTTTAAGATACCATTACGATGATGAAAGGGAAACCACAGACTGGGGTAAAACATTTGCAAACACCTGCCTGAAAAAGGATTTTTATCAATAATGTATAAAGAACTCTTGCAACACAATGAGACAAAAAAACGCAACTAAAATATCAGCAAAGAGTTTGGACACGCAATTCACCTAAGAGGATAAATGAATACCTAACAGGGGCGCCCGGGGGGCTCAGTCAATTGGGCTTCTGACGTTGGCTCAGGTCGTGATCTTATTTAGGGTCCATGGGTTCGAGCCCCGCATCGGGCTCTGTGCGGACAGCTCGGAGCCCGGAGCTGCTTCGGATTCGGTGTCTCCCTCTGTCTGTTCCTCTCCTGCTTGTGTTCTGTCTCTCTCTCAAAAAGTAATTTAAAAACATTAAAAGAAATTTTTTTTAATGAATACCCAATAAGACACTGAACATCAGTGTTCATTTGGGAAATGCAAATGCTGTCGGGGAGGTGAGGAAACAGGTGGGGAACGGTCTTTGCCTATAAAAGCACACCTGCCCGGCCACATGGCCCGAGGGCCCCATGCCTAGGCCTGCTCGGGAGACGCGAACCGCGGGCCCATACACAGACCTGCAGGCGATGCTCGAGCAGCTTTAGGTGCGCTCGCCTCCGGAGGCAAACACCCCGAACGTGCATCATGCGTGAGCGGACAGACGCTCGGGAAGGAGGACGCGTTCCCGCAGGAAGCGGTGCGGGTCCGATGCGGGAGCCGAACGCTGACTGACAGGCACCAGACGTGCTCTGACCCCACGCGCACGGGACCCCAGGGGGGCAGCGCTCAGCCAGCGGCAGGCTGGGGCTGGGGGTGCGGTCGCCAAAGCCTTCGGGGCGGTGAACAGACACCTGCCTTCACTGCGGTGGTTCCACAACGGCAAACCGGGACCGGGTGGGCGGAAGCAGCCGCTGAGCGTGGAAGAGCGCGGCTGTTTCAACACGAGCTTCGATAGCTGTTAATACCGAAGATCCAGTAATAAACTCGGTACCTCTGGGCAGACAACAGTCCTAACAAACTGAGACTCAAACCAGAGAAAACTGTGACGGCTGTGTCACCCTCAGGGGAAAGCCCAGCCCTGAGAAAGACTCACGAAGAACCGCTCCTTCCACCTGTCGGGAGCCCCTCCGTCCCCGAGCCCGGGGAGCGCCGGGGGTCAGTACAGGCCCCTCTCACCCTCCCCCACCCTGGACAGTCACCACTTCCAGAGGCCTGTGTGCAGCAGACACACCCAAAACTCTCAAAAGCTGCCGTCAGAGCACAGAAGTGTGGTGTAAACAGTGAGACGCATGTCTATGACCCCGGAGGATCCAAAACGGATACAGGTCTCAGTCCAGGAAGTACCCAAACCCAAACGATGAGATGCGCAAGGCTGTACGGAGATGGAGAGTCACAGCCTGTCACTGGAACACTCCCGGGGTCACTGGGGCCGGGGCTCTAAGCTGCAGCACACGGAACCTGCCACCAAGAAACGGGGCCTAACAGCACCCCAATCTGTACTCACAGAACAACTTGGTTCTCAGGACCCAGAGCTCCCGGTGGTCTAGAGGCGGTCCGGAAGCAGAGTGATGACGCTCGATCTCTGCGTGCAACCCCCCGCTTAGAGATGACCTCAACGGTGGGCCAACCCAAGTCCTCACGTACCAAAGGCACAAAATAAATGTCTGACAAAATTAATTGCCACTGGACTCCCCCGAGATCTGGCCACAAAGCCAGTCTTCGGTTTCCCAAACCCACCAGGCCCCCCTCTCCCTGGGGCCCCTCTGCGTCTCTCCACACTGTCACCGGGAGCCCCCCCCCATGCTGACCGGCCTTCCGTGCCAGCCCCCGTGAGCGGGGCCCCCTCCTGCTCACAGCACTGTCGAGTATCTGGCCATGTCCCCCCTCCACCACCAGAGGCAGGCCGTGCGAGCACAGCCTCCACGTCCTGTCGGCCCCCGGCGCCCCAGCACACGGGGCCCCAAGGAGCACACAGAGCGCAAATGGAGAAATGTCAGATCAAAATGACGTACGCGGCTCACGCTCTACCGTCCCCCACTCTCTCGAAATGCTCTGCGCCTTGTCTGAGGTCTGCTGAGACCTTCTCAGGACATTCTTACAGACGAGAGACAAAGCATGAGATCACAGAGACAAACGCATTGAAGGACAGTCACCTCATTACTGAGAGAATAAGCTGACGTGCTAAGTGCCAGGGTGCAGGGGCGCATACAGGGGCCACACCGGGGTGGCGGGGTTGCTGGAGCCCTGGCGCCGCTGTGACGGGACAGGAGGTCTGGTCTGCCCTCCCCTGATGGGGCCGTCAGAACTGGGGGCGGTGCTGCCGTATTTGGACTCGTGCCCTTGACTGAGTGACGGGCAGAGCGGGGCCCAGTCTGCGCTCTTCTAACGGGAAACGTTATGTTTGGAGAGAGAAAGGTTCCTAAAACAACCAAAATGAGCAGATACTACGCATACGTGGAATTCTGGAAGGAAACCAAGGATTTTAAACAGCTTGGCCCCTCACCCAGAACTCTTCCTTAGACAACAGGGAAAACCAAACGCGGACAAAATTCAAAGGGCCTAAGGCACCCCAGCAGTAGTCTGCGAGGGACCCCAGGGTTGTTTCCCCATCCTGGGCTTCGAGCGGAGCTGTGCGAAGCCCAGCATTTCTGGAAACGCCCATCATTCAGCCACCTGCCGTCCACACGAATCTCAGGGTTATGTCGTCAACAAGACAGTAACAGAACTCCGTGTTATTCGGGGTTCTCTGGGCCTGCTCCCAGGCTCGTTCCAAGCACTCGCCCTGCTGGCCTGCCGTCACCTCCCCTCTCTCGGGAAGGAGACCGCGTGAGAGGCAGGGACGCTCCCCGGCTCGCCCAGGAGGACACGCACGGCTGGCGACCGCGTCCTGGAGGCAGGAGGTGCCACAGGGAGACGGGCTCGCTCGGATCAGAACGGTTCACAGTGGATGGCACGCACTCAAGCGCTCAGCGACCTCTTTGCCAAAACAGGCATCTCCACGCCAGCATCCAAGGACCACCCCCTCCCCGGCCCCAGTGTAAACCAGGAGGAAAGCACGGCCAGAGCGGGTTGAGGGGAGCGAGGAGCAGGATGCTGCTTCCCAGGGCTCCTGACACGAGCTCTGGGGGCCGGTGTCGGCGCCCGTGTTCGAACCACCGCCGCCGATGCCCAGCGCGAGGGACCGGGCAGAGGCGGGGACGGCACTTACCAATCTGCAACAGGATGGGCGTGACCAGCGCCGTCTCCATGGCATAACAGAACTCCCTGCCGAACATCACGGCCCCGTGCATCACCCACAGGCGCACAGGGATCCGGTCTATGGACCCCTCACTGATGGTCTCATAGTGAGCGTCCGCACGTCCGGGCTTCTGCAGGTCTGGCGGCACGGCCAAGTCTTGAACTTGCATAGATTCCGAGTCGGCATTTTGCGGAGCCATTTTCATTACCACCAAAAATATATATATATATATATATATTTCCTCTATCTATATAAATAATGCTATCATATATCGTGAAGGATAAATTAGGACGCCTTCTCTTTCTGCTTCAGTTGTGCTCCTCCGGCAAGTAATGCTTATATCCCGCTTTGCACAAACAGAGATCTCTCCACTTCTCACAATCGGGTGAGACACGCAGCAGAACAGAGTGATTTTTGGTTGGATTTTAAACATATGGCTTGCTGGCTTACTGTGAATTAGAGTTAAAAATCCATAATTGCCATTCAGTTAATACCAGTTTCATCATTATTATTGAAGAGGTGCTGAAGTGACTTTTCTTGCTACAGAGAAGAGGGAAGGTGACACAAAAAGGTGGTCCGCCGTTGCTCCCCATCGAGTGACTGGTTGATCTGCAAAAGAGGAAAACAACCCCACCGGAGAGTCAGTCGGGGGCGGCCGCCACAGGGCCCCCCGACCCCGGCTGGCCAGGCGCTCCACGACCGGTCCTCGGCCACCTGGGAGACCCCACGTGAGGCCGCCACAGGGGTCTGGTGCTTGCTCTGGGTCAGCTGCAGAGAAAACAGACCCCGGCTCCCAGAGAAACATCCAGGGATCTAATCCCGGGGCAGCATGAAGACAGGACAACAGAGGGAAGCCGGAGCAGAAAAACGAGCAGAGGAAGGCAGCTGGGCTTCCGCTCTCCGGCCAGCAAAACCCATCAGCAGACAGGTCGGGAGTGGGGGGGCGGAGGGGCTGGGGAAGCGGGGGGCGGGGGGGAGCAGAAACGCTGCCCAGGAGGTGGAAAGCGGGAGGGAGGTATGGCAGCAATGGGGTGTCTGGCCACCCAAAGGCGGCCGAGGTCTCGCTGTGTGGGCCGGCCGCTGAGGCGGTCTGTAACCTTGGCGGGTTATAAAACGTTTTGATCATCGAATGAAAGTTGCAGCCCCCTCTCTGGAAAAAACGTACGTGCATCCCGAAGTCTGAACATCACACTGAGGGGCTCACCGACTCCCGACACCCACACATTCCTGGGGTGTGAGAGTCCCACCCCCAACCCTGCCCTGGTCTCTACAACCCAGCTTTGTGATGCGTCCTCTCCCACACACAATAAAGCATCGACTGCCTCACATTTAACTAGAAATTTCCCCTTAGAAAGGTCTTAGGAAGATGCGAGGCAAGAGTAAGGATGCCGTTCTGACCATGCGCGCTGCTGGAGTCAGGCCTCCACGCACTCCAGGCACGTTCGATCTGAAGCGCGGTAAAAAGGGGGTGGCTCAGGCGGTTGAGCAGCCGACTCAGGTCATGATCCTGGGGTTGTGGGATGGAGCCCCACGTTGGGACTCCACACTGGGCATGGTGCCAGCTTGAGATTCATTCTCTCTCTCTTACCCCCCTCCTTCCCTCCCCCTGCTCCTCCCCTGCACATACGTGCATGCTTGCTCTCTTAAAAAAATCTTTTACAAAAGAAGGGACCCCAGGTGCGCCTGGGGGGCTCAGTTGGTTAAGCGCTGACTTCAGCTCAGGTCATGATCTCACAGCTCGTGAGTTCAAGCCCCACGTCCGGCTTTGTGCTGACAGCTCAGAGCCTGGAGCTGCTTCGGATTCTGTGTCTCCCTCTCTCTCCGCCCCTCTCCTGCTCATGCTCGGTCTCTCTCTCTCAAAAATAAATTTAAAAAATTAAAAATTAAAATAAATAAAGAAGAGGGGACCCCAAAATCATACAAATGGCGGTCGTGTCTTATATTAAGGTAGGTCTGTGAGTTGATATCTGACCGGAGATTTTCACAAGTTTAAATAAAAATGTTTCTAGCTAATATTCACAGAGCCAAAGATGATCTTAGTTAGTGCCTTCTCCCTTTCCCCCCACCCAGAAGGGATGAGAAATGATGGGCGGCTTTCACTTACAGCCCCATCAGGGAGCCTCAGAGGTGATGGCAGGGGCCGAGCCTGGGGCAAGGCCGGGCGGCCCTCCCTCGAGGTCAAGTCCTTCCCGGCCACTTCACCATTATGTCCATGTGTCCTGACTGCACGTGTGCCCCTCACAGCCCCTGAACACCACTACACTTCACACGGAGAACCCCGAGCTCGAGACTTCTCGCAAATTTTCTTAGTGTCCCTACCTTACAACATCTCCATGAAAACCACAGTTTGTAACCTCTATCTTTTTAGAAAACCTATTATGAAACTACTTCTTTTTTTAATATTTATTTATTTGAGAGAGAGAGGAAGAGGAAGTAACTGGGAGAGGGGCAGGCAGAGAGAGAGAGAGGAAGTAAGTGGGAGAGGGGCAGAGAGAGAGAGAGAGAGAGGGAGAGAGGATCCGAAGCAGGCTCCTCGCTGCGAGCGCAGGGCCTGACATGGGGCTCCTACTTGAGTAGAGTGAGATCCTGACCTGAGCTGCAATCAAGAGTTGCCTGCCGACTGAGCCACCCAGGTGCCCTATGAAACTACTTCTAACACAGAAAAGTAAACAAAATGATACTGAAAACAACAAAAAATCACCTGCCATTAACAATTACCAACACCTGCTAACTCCATCCCTGCCTGGGGGGCGATTCCCAGCCTAAGAAAACGAAGGAAAGAAACCCTTTTGTCAACCTGTGATTCTTAGATCAAAACAGGGTCAATGATTTTAAATGCCTTATTCCACCAAATAAGATAGATGATTTTTCTGTGAACAAAGGACGCCCTGACAGGTGTGTAAAAGCCTGAAGTGCCAGGGTTTTTGGGGCCGAAATGACAGTCATCGGTCTTCTGTGAATCCTGATCTCGTTATAAGCAAGAGACCCTTTAGTTCCCTCCCACTGCCCCCCACCCGCGCCGTGGCCGTCCCGACAGCCAGAAGTCCCGCTCCGTAGGAAGCATACTTGGGCTTCGGTCCTCCACCGGGGGCAACCGCGTGCCGCCTAGGACACTAGGCAGTGTCTGGACACGCTGCTGGTTGTCACGGCTTGAGTTGGGCCCAGAGACACCGCTCAGCACGGCCCCACAGCACATGATCCAGCCCCAGAGATGTCAACTCTGTCAAAGCTGAGAAACGCTGTTCTAAGGTTATGATTAAATAGGAGCAAGTCTTCTCCAGAAACGCTGAAACATGACACCTCATGTTATGACATTTTGAATCCATCAACGGGACCAGACGTGGCAACGTCCACATCCTGCCTCTTTCGGGACCCAAGTCAGTCGCTGCTCAAAGCGGACAGGAGAGCGCAGGCAGGCCGCGGCCACTCTCTCCCACGGCAGGAGGTGGCCTCTGGGATCCCGGCTGGGACCGGGAGCAGAGCTCCAGCTAATCGCCCTCAAGGGTACACGATTCCCTGGGCAGCTCGAAGAGCCCCAGCTTGCCTCGGCGGCCTCCCGCGCCGTGTGTCAGACGGCATCTCCGGAGACCCCTGTCCAGCTCAGCCCCCCTGGAAGATGGGCCCCACCTCCCCGCCCCGTGCGAGGGGCTCTCGAAGCCCTGGCCCCGGGAAAGAGAGAAACTCCCACAGAAGACGCCACCACCCATGTTTCGTCTGTGCCCACACCTCCCACTGTGCCTGGCCACACCTGGAGCCCGGTGAGGTTACAGAACGGCTGAATGAATAAATGAACGAATGAATGAATGAATGAATGAATGATAGCCAGCTAACTGGCTGAGCGGTACGCACGAGGGGCTGTGTACACTGGGAAGCCACCCCCGCCCGCACCAGCTCCCGGAGAGCCTCACGCCCAGCTGGCAGGGTCAGGCCTCAGGGAAGCCCGCGTGAAATGGCATGAGCGTGCGGTGGGGTTTACCTGTCATTCAAGGAGTCTAGGCATTAACACAGCTGGCTTCCCTTCCGCAAGCCGTGCAAGCTCAGTGGCAGGAATAGATTTTACACAGGCAAGTTCACTGTCATCTATATTGATGGAAATGACAAATATCGTTAGCATCTTCAGTTAAGTCGATTTTAAGCAGCAGTCAGTAAATACAAAATTCCAACCGTGTCTCACGGCTCTGTGGACTCCCCACGTTCGCGTTCTCAGGCCAAGGCGGGAACGCTCACACAAGCTCGCACAAATTCCCAGGGTCCAAGCTGCTTCCCAACCAGCGGCTTTTAATGAGGCGGAGCTGACCAAGCCCACTCACGTCGGTGGCCACTCGGGTTCCTCAAAGATCTGACTACCCTGGTGTAGAGCCAGACACCTTGAAGACAATGCAAGATCACCCTTGGCCACGCCCCTGTCTCCAAACACTCCTTCTGCAAGCCCTCGGGTTTTAGAAGCATTTTAAGGGATGACACAAAATAATCCAGAAATAAGATTTAAGCATCAAGCACTTTGAAATATGAGCGTTAGCTACCTGAAGAGCTAAATCCAACAGAGACCATGGCAACCCAGCCTGTGAGCGGAGAGCCAGTTAAAGACAGAAGAGCCAATGCAGGTCCTTCTGTTAAAGAGCCACGGCTGAAGGGTCCACAGCACGCGGGAGAGGCAGGGGCCGAACGTACAGCACGTTCCATAAAGACTCCGAGTCAGGCTATGCACATGGGCTGTAAAATGCTCAACTTGGCCACTAGTTCCCAGCGGAGATCAGCGGGTACATTTTAGGTCCCGGATCCATATTCCTGTGTCATGGTGCGAGGTAGGGACCCACTGTTATATTTTCCCAATGACCATCCGATCATCACAACGGGATTGATGTGTAAGTCCACCCCCGACACTCTGAGATTCCTCTTTGTCATGTATCAAATTTCCATCAGTACTTGGCATCTGTGTCTCTGTTCTCTATTCTGTTTGACTGGCGTGCCTGTCTGCCCATGCCCAGTAACCCACTGCCATTTCCCAGCATTTTCCTATTTATTCTTGCACGTCTGTTTTAAGTAAGTATATGAACTTTAAAAGCTTGACTAGCTCAGGAAAAACAGTATTTTTTGTTGGTACTCTTAATGTGATTCTATTAATCTCATAGGTCAGCTTCGGGAGAAAGGTCCGTAGAAGGCTGCCGCACCGCCCTGTCGAAGGAGGGCTGTCGCCCTACTTGTCTGAGGCCACCTCAGCGCCTCTCGCGAGAATTTCGAAACACTCCTTCCACGAGTTTTCCAGATTTCTAGGTACGTTTCTTCCTAACGATTTTATCTTTTCTTGTGGCCAACGTAAAGGGGATTTTCTCTTCCCTCACCTTTCCCAGCTGGCTAGCTGGCCTACAGCAAGGCTAGTAGTAACGATGCTATTCCTCTCTCAGGTACGACTTACACGCGGGGAAGATGTGCCACGTTCAATCCGTCTTGACAAATTTAGGTCAGGACACGGGACGTGTCCAATACTCTGCAAAGCCCCCGTGTGCCCCTTCCCGTGTAATTAAAGCTAGTGATTTTTGCATTTTAATTTGGTAATCTAATTCTTTAAGTGCCTGAGAGTGGACAAAAAGGCTATCACCAGGTTAACAAACGTACTAACCGATACCAAGCTAGGCGCAGTCCCCAACTTGGGGTAACAGAGGGTGACGCTCCAAAGCTCGCGTGCACGTTGGGTGAGCCCGATCATCGGCTCCTCGGCCAGGAACTCGGGGTCCCTGTCGGTGTGAACGGAACTAAATCACAGCCTCGTTCAGGAGCGAGGCACCAGGAGCCGTGTGGCATATGGTTCTGCAGAAGAGTCTGCAATCGTCTCCCACGTGCCCGGGACCCCGGTGCCGGGGGTGTCGCGGCCCCGAGGGGAGCAATCGGGAACCCGGAAGCCAGGTCTGCTGCCCACAGAGTGAGGCACGGGAAGTCATCCTCTAGCCCGCAAACTGTTTTCCTTAAGGAAGCTACTTGATACAAATGCTAGAGCATTAACCAAAATAACTAAAACCCTTAAAATGTTTCCTTCTGAAGGACCTAATTTCAAACGCCCGAGCGAAAACCTGACACTGGACTGGAGCAGCTTAAGAGCAGACCCCAAAGCACATTCCCAAGAGCCTCCGCGGAGCTGAGGACGTGGCGAGGTGTAAGCCGTGACCTCTGACTCCGGAGCCTTCTCTTCAGCGGGGCAGGAACACCTCTCAGACAGGCTTCCCCGGGCAGAGGACACACGTTTCCCTCCGGAGGCCGCTCAGGGGACAACAGCTTGGTTACGATTTGCAGATGCACTTAGTGAAACTACAATTGTTCCAATCAACAACTTCCTCTATTGTCCTGTTTCTAATTTAAGGGTAACTGATGCCAGAACACGTGACTTCCTACAACCCGCATGAGGAAAGCCGGCTGCGAGCGGGACGCCATCACTAAGGTAACTGCACAGGCGCCAGGGGCTCTGGTTCAGCTTCGGGTTTCCACGCTTAGTCGCAAGCAGCGTCATTGCAAAATCCGGGCATCCACAGCTCCTGGGAAACGGCCACAGGGGTTAATGCACGCTTGCAACGCACCTCGAGCCCGTCCTGCCCCTTCCATGCCGCCCCCACGCACACGGGCACGCGTGCGCACCAGCGGCGCTCCGGGCCCTGCAGGCGCGCAGTAGCAGACGCATGACAGCGGCTGGCTTGTGGCCCCAGCTGTCTGTTTTGCACACCCGCCGCGTAAAAACAGGCATCCCCACCCTCAGAAAATCCACGGAACTACTAACATTTTTCTAAAACGTCATCGACTATTAACCTCCAGTGACCTGGTCAAATATTTACTAGTACGGTCCTCTCTGTCACCATCAGCCTGCCTCCCTCCCTCACCACATGACCATGGCAAAGAACACTAACCTACAGACAACACCAAAGCCAGGGAAACCAAGCAAACGGCAGTAGAGAGTAAGATCAGCTTTGGGGCACCTGGGTGGCTCGCTCGGTTGGTAAAGCATCGACTCTTGATTTTGGTTCAGGACATGATCACACAGTCATGGGATCGAGCTGTATGTGGAGCCTGCTTACGATTCTCTCCCCCTCTCTCCCCCCTCCCCTACTCTCAAGTGCCCTCTCGCTCGCTCTCTCTCTCTCTCTCTCTCTCTCAGAGGAGGAGGAAATGATCAGCTTTTAGACCAAGAGGATAAAAAGGCATAAAATTGAATCAAGCAAGTTTAAAGTATCCTTAATAAGAAAGAAGTATTCTGGCAAATCTGTTTATAAGGTTATTTCCTGAAAAGCATTTAAGAAATCACATTGATTTCCAACATAAAATCAATGTTGTGTCAGGAAAAGACGAGCCACAGACTGAGAGAAAATACTTGCAAAGGCCACATCTGCTAAAGGACTGCTCTCCAAAATACACAACAAACTCAACAGTAAGACAACGAGCAATTTGATACAAGAAAGGGCAAAACACCCAAAGAGACAGCTCACTAAAGATGCTTGGACGTCAAGCAGTCACACGGAAAGAAGCTCCGTGTCACACAGAAAACCGTTAAATACAGCGAGACCCCCCCCCCCCCGCACACGCCTCTGGGCGTGGCCGGGCCTGCGCAGACGGCACCGGGTGCTGGCGGGGACACCGAGCAACAGGAGCCCGCACGCCCGGTGCTTGGGGACGCAGAACGGCGCAGCCACTCTGGGAGACCGCTCGGCGGTGTCTCACGAACCCCTGTGGTCCAGCCTTCAAGCTCCTGGGTATTTACCCAACGGAGCTGCAAACCTCTGTCCACACGCGCACCTGCACGTGGATGCTCGCAGGTTTGTCCACCGCTGCCAAAGCCCGGACGCAGCCCTGGTGTCCTTCAGCAGGTGAATGTTAAGTAGTCTGCGGTCCAGCCAGACAAGGGGACGCAGCACTAAGAAGAAATGGGCCATCAAAGCCACGAAAAGACAGGGAAGAACCTTAAATGCGTGTCACTAAGTGGAAGAAACCAGTCCCAAAAGACCAAGGCGTGGCAGGATTCCAACTATATGACGTCGACGTCGTGGAAGAGGCAAAACTGTGGAGCGGTAAAAAGATCAGGGGTCGCCGGGGCTGGCGTGGGGCAGGGTGGACGCAGCAGTTTCAGGGCCCAACCACTCTACGTGACACCACCGCCGCAAAGGCACGTCACCCAGCCGTCGGCACCCAGAGTGCCCAGCAGCAAGGGTGAGGCCGGGCACGCTTCGCACTGCGGGTGAGGACAACGGGTCGGTGCCGGCCGTCAGCGGTGACACAGGACCCACTCTGCTGGGGGGACACGCCGGGGACAGAGGCAGCCGCATGTGTGTGATGACACTCGGGAACCCGGTACTTCATGCTCAGTTTTGCTATGACCTAAAACTAGCCTAGAAAATAGTTGACATATTAAAAAAAAATGTTGTGTCCTCCAGAACAAAGGAACACAACCAGAAACATCTGACAGCAAGGGAATCAAGGTGTTCACGCTGAATGTCCCGTACTTGGGAATACTTCCTCACGCCTGACATTACCTGCCTCTAGGTGTTGCCAGCGTCGCCTGCAGAAACCCAGGCTGGTCTCCTCCGGTCACTCAGTGCCTCTATTGTCTAGGAGACGTGGGCTCAAGAAATACAAAGTGAACATGAATTTCGACTAGGTGCGTGACTTCGTGGCATCCTCAATGTGTGTGGCTGCCCTGAGTGCGGGACCGCCTGCGCTCCCCCCGCCACCGAACTCCTCTGAGAGGAGACTAGACTGTGAGGGTGGGATCCGAGCCACCCCACAGCTTTCTGGCTCCTTCCACCCTGCGGGGACACAGCAGGAGAGTGGCCCCCCGGGGTGGTGCTGCTGTGGGAGCCCCCAGGACAGAGACAGTGTGAGTCGGTCTGGATTGTGACAGCCGAGGGACTTCGCACCCAAACATAGACCCGGGCCTCCGCCCCGGCCCCCGGCGGACCCACCTGCACCGCAACACACGCCCACACCACAGCCAGGTGTGACATCACCACCAGCACAATGACCGTACAGCCCGGCCCGCGGCGCGGTCGCCACCTGCACCCTTCCCACCCGAGTGTCCCGCTTCGGACAGCAGTCAAATGATCAAAAAGCCCCACCAGGACTTACGCCTTTTCACAACCCGGGCTTGAGTGTCCTGTGTCACAAGACACAGTCAAGGACCCTGCAGAAACCAAGCACGACACAGGTCAGACCCCACATCCGCTTTTACTTGGCTCCTTTTGATCAGCTTGCTGTGTGTGTGTGTGTGTGTGTGTGTGTGTGTGTGTGTGTGTGTCTGAGCGAGCACGCAGGCGCTATTCTGAGTATTAACAGACTGAAGCAAAGGAAATGTGGAAAGGGACCCCCCTGGGAGCGAGGGGATGAAAATATTGCTACACATTTAACAAGTCAGTCTAATTAAACTCTTTCTCAATGGAACCCCTCCAGCAGCCAGCAGGAGAGGCCCAGCCCCTGGACCCCCCATGTTCCTCCTGGGTGTCTGGCGCTCGCTCTCGCTCTCTCCCTCTCTCTCTCTCATGTTGACCATCACGTCTGGCCCTCCCCTGCCCTCCGCCCGGCACACACCCCCACCCCCTTCACACACACCTCCAACAGGGGCCAGGCCGCTGCCTCCCAGAGGGGGCCGGGGCGCGGGACTCCTCAACATCACGACGCCACTCCCACCATAAGCTCCGGGAGGTGGGGACAGGTCCCCAGGCCCCTCTGCGACTTCTTCAGCACCCCCCCCCCCCGCCCCGGCCGGGGGCAGCCGGTACCAGCTGCCCGCCTTTCCCCCGCCCTGGCACCCGGGTAAAGGGAGGAGGACTTCCCACCAGGGGCAGGTGGCCTGAGCAGACAGCCGGTGCCCATCACTCCCGCTGGGGCAGCGCCCAGCCAGTGCGGGCGCTCAGACGAGCGGATTCGTGAGCACTGAAGGTAGAGGGCCGGGCCAGCCCGTAATTACTCCATCAAGAGAAAACGGATCTTTGGGAATCTCTCCCTTTTAGAGAGGAGAGCAACATAAGCACACGCTCAGAGAAAATCCCGCCCCCGTCTGAAGAGGGAGCAGACACTGCTGTGTCAACCCTAGCGGAGGACTGGGATGCTGGAGGACGGGGATGATGGTTTTAACGCCTCAATTTAACGCCTCAAAACCGGCCATGTTGTAATTCAAGTCAGCGTTCAAAACGCACACACGCCGAAGGGGTGTTTTCTGTTTCAGGCACCACAACCTCCAAATAATTTCTCAGGAATGACTCTGCTTTCACGAAACAGCAGGAGTCCAGTGGCTCCTGGGGTGTGACCTTGGCTCCTGGAGCAAAAACACTGCAGGCCACGTTTCACACACGTGGCCTGCAGACCACCACCCGGCTGGCCACCTGCCGGGGCGGAGTCTGACGTCAGTGCAGTCTAGTGAACTCGTCCCTGCCCGGCTGGGGGCCTCTGCTGGGCCTGCATTCCCAGCGGACACGGTGGACACAAAAAGGTCTTCCCCAGCACACGGGCTCCCTGGTGCTCCCGTGACAGCGAGGGAGGACACCACGGGCTCCCACTGCCCCAACCGAGCTCCACGGCAGCTAAAAGCAGCCTCCTGCGTGTGTCTCTCTGGCCCCCAGGGGCAGTGGGGGACTGAGCCGATGGGACACAGCAAGAGGACAGCTCAAGTCATCTCAGGCACTGCGCGAAGGCAGAGGCAGGGGCCCCAGCCGCGGTGCTCCCCACGGAGGCCCGGCCTGCACGATGACTCGCCAGGCTGGCGCCCGTGCCCGCCCAGCACGCTGGCGTAACCACGCACAGGCTGGCGGCAGGAGCAGAGTCCTGGAAAGGCGCTGGCCTCCCAGCTGCAGTGCGAGATGCTGGTGGAAAGGCTGCTGTGCACAGACTAACACTCGACCCACGGCCCGGAGCGTCCTTGCTTAGCACAGGACCACAGCCACTTGTCCATGTGCAAAGGAAAGTGTCAGGGCCCCCAGGAACTCCTAGGGCCATGGGGCGGGGGCGGCTCCGGCTCCTCACAGTCACACACCCGCCCAGATGTCCAGGAACTGCGTGGGTCTCCTAGGTAACACGGTGGGACAGAGGGACAGTGGGGTGAATCAAATGGGAGTGAACGGCAAGCGCCCAGCTAACTCCCTCCTGACCGCGTTCCAGAAGGAGCTGGGGGGGGGGGGCACGGGGAGAGCCCTGGCTTGTGGGAACCCAGCTACGTGGACACAGCGCGGAAGGCACTGCGTTCCAACAAGACCCCGAGCGCCCCGCCACCTCCTCCCTCGAGATAGCTGCCGCTCTGCCCCGTCCACAAGCACGGGGCCAGGTTTAAACATGCGGGAGCAGGGCGCCTGGGGGGCTCAGTCGGTTGAGCGTCCGACTTCGGCTCAGGTCATGATCTCGCGGTTCGTGGGTTCGAGCCTCTGTGCTGACAGCTCGGAGCCGGGAGCTGCTTCCCGATTCTGTGTCTCTCTCTCTCTATGCCCCTCCCCCACTCACACTCTATCTCTCCCTCTCTCTCTCTCAAAAGCAAATAAACAGTAAAAAAAAATTTTTTTAATGCAGGATCAGGTACTAATTCTACATCAGACCACTCGAGTGATAGTCTACGTGACAGCAAGTATTTTGTATGTTGAGTCACATTCTAAATTTTAGGGGGCAAGGGATTAGGCTTGACATCAGGCATCTCTCTGAACAGGATCCCTCTGCATCCTGTACTAAAACCATCCGCTAATGTGAAGGAGAACACGGCCAGCAGCCAACACCCGGGAAGCAGGCACAAGAACGTTCAGGAGGAAATTACGTGGAAAGAAGGACAAACTGTCCCCAAGAGGTAACATTCCCTGCAACATTTGCTTTATGCTAAAATACAGACGCTCTCCTGTGACTTTTTACCTTTGACCTTTAGATAGTTTTCCCAGCTTTGCATAATCAACTCAGCACGACGGATTTTGCTTTTTAATTAAAAAGCACTGAGTGGTTCCACCCGCCCCCCCCATCTAAATGTTCTAGCTTAAGCCACTGGAGTCAGACGAAGCTTTGGCTGCCACGGAGCCAGGAGCGAGCCCGACCACCCCGGCGAGCGCAGGGGATCCGAGCGTCAGGGGCGCCCGTGATGCCAAGCGGGCAGCCGCCGCGAACGCTTGTAGGCTGGGCCAGGACGCCTCTGAGCCTGCAGCTCCGTCACTAGGGGCGCCAGGTGCGCGGGACGTCCGCCAGGAAACGGGAGACGGAGGCAGGCTGCGGGCGGTCTGAGGACGCTCGTAACCACCAAATGGGATGAAAAAATAAGAATAAAAATTCCTGACATTACATACATATAATCAGGAACTGACCTCAAAGACAAGGGCGTAATTAAGGAACACCACTAAAGACTGCCAAGCCACCGCGAAACCTTTTGACGGTATTTATATGTAAAATCCAACCAAAGCGGTTTCCAGGTTCTGGATCTATCCCTCAGCAAAAAGGAGGCGGTGCCGCCAAAGTCACAAACTGGAAACTACGGTCTCGCACTGTGAATTCCTTCAATTACGGTCCACGTGTCAGGTGAACACAAAAGGCCCGTTTTTAAAGGGAAGTACGAAATGTACTCGAGAAACAGCAGAATCGACGCGAGTTTTCTTTAAAAAGGTAAAGTTGTGGCGAATGAGAACGCCTGTGTGGCTTCATAGACGGCCCAAGTTCAAGTCGTTCTTACTTTCGAACAAGTAAAACAACAGCAACAAAACCGCCATCCTCTGCCACCCTCCGTGCGCCTGAAGGCAGAGCTGCGACCGGCAGCCGAGAGGGGTCCTGTCTGCGCCATTTACCAGACGGCGCGAGACGCTGAGCCACTGAAAACGGGGGCCGAAGGCCACGCTTCAGGATCCCCCGATGTCTGCGCACTTTATAAACCCTCCATCTCACAAACCCCTCAGGGCACCTACGGGTGGTTTTACATCAAGGAAATGGTCCCAGGAGGGTCCCCTGGGGCGCCCCCGGGCCCTGCGGCCCCGGGCCCAGCAGGGAAGGCAGGGCGAGGAGGAGAGGGGCAGGGCAGGTGCTCGGGGAAGTGACTGGGGAGCAGCGACGAACTCCCGACTGAAGGGGACGGGGGGGATGGGAGCCTGCGCCCGGTCCCCTCACAGCACAGGTCAGACGGCACCTCTATAGACCCCTGGTCCCTTTACCTGGTGGCCCCGCGATTTCCTGTGACAAAGAAACCCAGTTTGGTACCTCAGGGACTGACCCTTCCGCTGTCCGGCCAAGTCAGCCGTTCGGGAGGAGGGGGGCTTCCTGGGGGAGGCCAGGGGGCTCGCGTGTCCCACACGGACTGGGCCGCGGCAGCCCTGGCACCACTGAAAGGGCACCTGGACACCTGAAGCCGTGGTTGCTATGGAGCCGGGGCTCTAACAGGTGAGACCCTAGACTCTAACTCCCACTCTGGAACCGTCAGGAGGAACCAGAGGCTCGGCGATGACACCACTGGGAAACCTGCGGCTCCAGCGTCCACACTGTTGTGCGGCGTGACCCCGTCGATGCGGAAATGCACCGAACATTAAGTGCAAACAGGCTATAAATCAAGCACATGTTACGATCGTATCAAGTTTTTTTAAAAGGAACGGATGCAGAGGAAGGTGTTACTTCTACAATTCTTCTGTTTCTGTGGGACCTAAATGTATTTTTTACTTAAACAGAAACAATAAATTGCCTTCAGAAACGGATTGCCTGGTTGTCCTCTGCAAACACAGAGTGAGCTCTTGCTCTATGTGGCAGGACACTCAGGAGCGTTTCCGATCACTAAGCCGAGTCTCGGGCGGCTCAGGCGGTGCCAACAGAGGCAGGTCTGAGAAGCTGCCGAGACGCACGGGCAACTGGCAGGTCCGCTCTGGGGACCACAGACCGTCTCAGCAGCGTCCCCCAGTCTGCCCTGGGCATCAGAGACTGCGCCCTCACCCCGCCCGGGCGAGCATCGGCCCCCTCCCACGTGCTCGCAGGGTGCAGGCAGGTCCTTCCGGCCACCTATCCCCGGTTCCCAGGCACAGCCACACAGCTCTCCCGTCCACGGCACCTACCTCCACCCCCCCCTGCAACTCAGACCCACTCTGCTGGGCTGAGCCCTCCCCCCACCCCCGCTGGGCAGAAGCCAGGCGCCCACCCTGACGAAGCCACATGCCCTGTTCTCAGGTTCTCCCACAGCGCCTTGCACATACGAGGACTCCTGGCTCAGCCTCGACTGGGAGAGGGGAGTCCACTGCTCTTTCTTCTCCAGGGTAAGGGTCGAGACAAAGAAGCCTGTACGAGGTCCGAAAGAGGCGCACGTGGGATCAAGAAAAACTCTAACCTCGTCTAGGTGATGCACAGCACCCTTCCCTGCCTGAAACCCAAGACGGCACCGGGCTCCCCAGGCCGGAGGCCTCATTTGAGTTTCTCGGCTGAAAACACCGACAGGCACCTTTCCCACTCATTAATCTGTGGGTGCTGACGTCCCCCGGGCCTCTCGGCCCTGCCCTCCGGGATTGGATTTCCATCTGTGAGCCAGCAGAAGGCTGCCTCCAGCCAGTGCGGGGAACCAGCCAAAAACACAACCCTGGGAACGAGCCTGGGCCTCCCTGAGCGAGGGGCAAGCCCAGATTCCCCAGACGCCTGCCATCCAGGTGAGCGCCCGCGGAGCCAAGCAGGCCCAGCGCAAGGTCTGGAAGTCCACAGGCCACTTCCCCACCCCAGACGGGGCGGACCCGCACACGGCCAGCCGCACGTGGCCCCCAGCCATCGTCCCTCGCACCGTCCCAGGAGCCAGGCAGGCGAGCCCCACCTAGCACAGACACAAGTCGGACAGTGACTGGGATCAAGTAGCAGGAAGCCACAGAGGCACAGAACCACCACGGCCCTTCCCCCCCCACTAAAGCCACTCAAAGGTTCGGGAAACTAGGGGCGCCTGGCTGGCTCGGACGGTAGAGCGAGTGACTCCTGATCTCGGAGTCGTGAATTCGAGCCTCTCACTGGGTGCAAACATCACCTTAATAAAAATATATATACCATGGGAATCTTAAAAAACAAAACAAAACAAAAACAGTTAATGCAACTAAAGCACCAGTCTGTGCAAGCAGGAGTGGAATTACAGTAAGCCGCCGTGAGCACACGTGTGGTGCTCCCTGTACGGAAACGTGGCCAGCGCACGACCTGACTGCACATCACACACACGTGTGCTAAGCAGGTTAGATTTGACATCTACCAGAACAAATGGCAACTGGCCTCCCATCCGAGGTCTGCTACCCTGCCGCAGGCCGGTCCGAGCGCTCCCGTCCCAGTACCGGACGGCAACTGGTGCCCAGCGCACGACCGCGCAGCACTAACCGCGGGACCTTACTGGTCAGCGTGAATTTTCACACGCAAGGACACAGTTCCCCTTGGGAAGATGAAGCTCTGCAGCTGCATGGCAGTGACGGCGGGTGACAGTGCAGTGACAGTGCGGTCACAGCATGCTACTCCGTGAGTGTGCGCTTACTGGTAGATCGTGTTAGGCATATCTTGCCAAAATAAAAGCAAATAACAAACATGGGGCGCCTGGGTGGCTCAGTCAGTTAAGGGTCCGCCTCTAGATTTTGGCGCACATCATGATCTCATAATGTGTGGGATCGAGTCCCCACAGAGGGCTCCATGCTGACAGAGCTGGGAGCCTGCCTGGGACTCCCCCCCCCAAAATAAACATTATTTAAAAAAAAAAAAAAAGTAACATATCATGAGGAACTTATCTAGAAAGTCCTATTAGCAAGGAAGTGGCGTTCCCGGCCCCAGAGGAACTCAGTGCACCCCCAACAACCCGACCAACCCCATCTTCAAAGGTGACTTTGACACCGGCAGGACACGGGGGGCGTGGACAGGGATGAAGACTCTCAGCCGTGTGGGGACAGCAGGAAGGCACAGGACACAGGGTCCCCCCACCCCCCGCACTGCTGCAGCCACCGGCAGCTCCAAGCACTGGCCACACACCCAGCCCCGCTCAGAGTCAGGAAGGAGGGAGGCAGCGAGAGAGACAGAGAGAGGAGGAGACAGAGAGAAGGAACAGCAAGTCAGCAGGACAGAGTGAGTCAGCTGACCAAGGAGGAAGGAAGTGCTGGGTCCCTAATGTTCCCCACGGGCCACAAACACGACTCCACCGGCACCAAGAGCCAGGCCCCGGGCCCTGCTGGGAGCCTGTGTTCAGGCAGGTGCCACTGCAACCTCTTCTTCGCTGGGCACCCACCACACACGTCACCACCTTGGGGCCCCAGCCCCAGGGGAAGAGCCTGTCTCCAGTTCTGGCCAGCCCCCACCTGCCACGCCTGACTCACTGTGACATTCCACTGCTCCCCGACATGCCAGCCCCGCGCCCGGCCCCTCCGCCCCCACCCCTCCAGGAAGCAGTTCACGCACTCTCTTGAGAATCAGGGAGGGCTGCCAGGTGGAGGGGAATGGTTCTGGAGAAGATCCCAGAAGTGGCTCCTCTTACTGAAAAGTCACGCCCTCGGGAAAGATTTTACTTTATTTCTTAAGGAATGCGTTCACCATCAGCGTTGTTTTCCTTCAGATCCAAACAACACCCGCTGCCCCGTGTTCCCGCCTCGCATCCCATGTTTGTTTTCAAGGTGAGGCTGTTTTTCCCGCTGGAAGGCGGTCCCTCCAGCTTTAATGAGACAATTCATTTCGAGGTAGGGCCTGAGGTACAGGAGTCCACGTTCCGGACAAGCCTGCCAATCCTAACACGAGCATCACAGAACCGCGGCCTGCTCTCCCCGCCCCCCGCACTTGCCAAACGCGGGCCAGTAACAAAACAAAAACCACATGGATGAAGGGCCTCTTTCAAGAACAGCCAAAACAATTCCATCTGTTAACAAAAACTAACTGTTGAATTAAAGGTTGCAAGTTCAAACACAATCTGACTATTGTAAACAGCGCCTCAGTTTATCAATGTAACAATAACTCTCTTTCAAAGATTGATAAAGTTCCCCACGAATACGGGCCCTCCAGCATTTTTAAGATACTTCGCAGGATAAATATTAGCTTGAGACTTGCCTACGGGAGAAGTGAAAGCTGGCAAAGCAGGAGTTCTGAACAGAAAAAAAAAAAAAAAAAAAAAGGAGCGGCTTCAGCCAGAGGGTAGCAGGCGGCCGGGCCCCGGGAACAGGAGGTGGCCAGGCCCCTGCCCTGCGCTGTGAGTCCAAGGCCGGGCTGGGGGCCCCCTGGTCCCCCACCAGGCCCGGGGCTGCCCAGCACAGGATGGCAGGCTCTCCCGTCTCCCAGTCGGGGGCACGGCGCCAGGCACTCCACAAATAAACCACCCGGCATACAGAAAGACCTGGAAAATTGAGTTAATTAAAAGGAGAGATTTTAAGATAATCATTGGGATGGGAGAGAACCGGGAGCATCGTAGGTGAAATCTGATTTAAGCTGAGTTTCCTGAAAGACAGTTAAGGAGCCCGGGCCGGCAAGTGCAGAAGGGGCAGGGGAAGCGGCCGGCCCCCCGAGGCCAGGCTGGGTGGGCGACCGGCTCCAGATGTCATGTACCCTTCACTTCACCTGCAGGGGGCTTTTGATGTCTAACACAGTAGCCTGCAACTCAGTAGGAACTGGAAGCAGACTCCGAACAGAGCCAGCCCTGGTGCAGGTGACACACAAGTGTCCCCCTGCAAGGGACCAGCTCGGGGAGACCCAGCCCGGAGCAGGGCTGGGGCCCAGCACAGGCCCTGTGCAAGACGTGGTTCAGGGACCTTGACTCCCACCCCCTTAATCTTCCAAGGTCACGCTCTGATCTCCTCGCTCCTTCTCAAACAAAGCCGCGTGTGCTCAACGAGCTACCTTGGAACACACTAGAAACCAGTTAGGTTTCCTACCAGGACAGCAGACAGCGGTGTCCCGAAACGGGCCGCACGGCCTGAATCACCATCGCGGACGCTCAGCCCTCATCTCCCGCTCCGCGAACGGGAGCCACACCTCCGACCGTGGGGAGGATCAGGTACCGCCAAGGAGCACCACAGAGCCCACAGCCTCCTGGTCAAGGAAGCCGCGGCGACCATCCCAAAGCCTCACAAACACCACGACCCTCCCTGTGTGTCGGGCAGACGGTGCCAGAAGCTCCCGGGTGAGCCGAGCCCTCCAGTCGGCCACGTCACACGGCACTCAGGTTGTTCAGAGATAAGAACAAAATGAACAGAGAACAATCTAACAAAATTGAAGTCACTGAACATGGTCTAATTGTTCTTTGAAAGGCCGGAAGAATAAAAGAGTAACCCAAAAATGACAATACCATTGGTTTCATGAGGACAACTGGAGTTGTCACCAAAAGGGAAAAATTCTCTGTTGGAAAAACAAAAATTCAGGTTAGTAGGTGGCTCTCGGCAAGCACGCATAGCCTGCGATCTCGCTGTAAAGGAAGGTGCACCCGTTTCAGTCCTGGAATACCACAGAGCCTTTGCACGGGACCTTCCCCAGCACTAGAGCGCTGACCACCGCGGATGGAGGTTGGCTAAGTCACCAGGGCTGCCCCCTCCGGGCCACCTGTGGAGTGAGCAGGCGATACACACACAAAGAAACCACCTCTGGTCTAGGACAGGGTCTCTCCCTGTAAAGACGGGGGGAGGGGGAAGAGAAGACGTCACCTTAAGGCACAGCCGGTGAACTTCCTTCCCCGCCACCCCGCCCACCCAGGGTGTCAGAGCAGAGGCCCATGTGACAACGCAGGGCAGCAGACAAGTCTATACCTGCCCAAGGGGCGGCCGAACAGGACGGGCGCAGAGGTTTCAGACTGGATTTTCAGCAGAAGCAGGACAGCGGCTCAGTCCACTGCGGACGGCGCCATGCATGTGCTGGCCATTTTCTGACGGCAGGACCTGCCCCTGCAGGGGTCCGCCCAGGGAGACACCCCCACGGGGCCCGTACATCCCAGGGGTGAGTGAGCCTGGGAGTGGACAGGTGCAGTCCTGGAGGTCTGCAGCAGGCGCTCAGGGAGGGGGCCGCCAGCTTCAACCTGACCTGGGTCAGCAGTGGGAGGGCTTCAAGGAGCAAATGAGGGAGCGGAAGTGAAACTCCTTAGGAAACGGGGCGCGCATCCCAAACTGTAGCAGGCTGCGGGTCACGGGCCGGTAAGCCCCTCAGAGAGGGTCGTGTCCCACCAGGACGTCAGAGAGAAACGGGGGCTGGGCGGCCGGGGGATCCCGGCACCAATGACAGTGAACCTAGGTAGAGCTGATGCCAACAGAGGCTTTCTCCTGCCCTCCTCCCAGGTGCCCCCTTGCCAGGGCCTCCTCGAAGTTCCTGAAAACTGGCCACGTGCCCTGCACTGGTGTGAAGGGCGAGTCGGGTGCTCACCCACCGTTAGCCAGAGTGATCTGCGAGCCCAGTGCCCGCGAGCCCGCTGGCAGGTGACAGCACTCCCCGTCACCTGCGGGCCCCTCTGTCCAGGCTGCCCAGCCCCCACCTGGAGTCCGGCCCCCCAGGAGGGACTAGTTTCCTCAACTAGTTTCCACCCCTCGGGGCTCCCTGCTGCTCCCACGTCCCCAGCACGAGGGACGGTCCTGTGGCCGGCTTAGCCCCTCCTGCTACCCTGCTGTGCCCAAGCACAATAACCCGTGCCAGTCCTTGTCATCGTCTGTCCGAGGACCCGGCTACAAACCACAGCCTCCCTCCCTGAGCCTCCACAGCAGGCTCGCTCCCCCAGAAGGTGGCAAAGCCTCTGAAGCCTGGGACAAACTGTGCTGTGCTCCCCTGATGCCGGAATAAGCAGCCACAGACCTGGGGGCTTGACCTTGCTTCCTTTCCTCCTAAAGCCCCAAGGTTACTCCTCACCGGGGCGTATGGAAGGGGACAAGCGGGATGTGACAGGGACTACAGGTGACAGGACAGGGTTTGCTGTCCAGTACAGCAGGGCCCAGCACGGGCAGCACCCGCAGATCCGCCAGCCCGTCGCTGCCTCACATCTAATGCCAGGTGGCCAGCAGGTGTGTCCGGCCAAGGGCACAGGTGTAGGGAAGCATCGATCGGTGAACCAACACCCGTGGGATGTCTGTTAATCAAAACTCATCAGAAGCCACTGCTACTCCTACACCACAACCTCATCACCAAATGACACCCCACGTCCTGGCCTGTGCGGAGCCCGTCAGGGAGGGGTCAAGCTCAGACACCCCAAGAACAGCAAAGGGCGAGTATGCTGGGAGCAGCTGGGGACACTTAGCTCTTCTCACCCTGGGGAAGCCAGCAGCAGATTCCCTCCCCGCCTGAGAGTTCCAGGCCCATCTCCGGCTTCTGGCCCAGCGCCCTGGGACAGGCCGGAGCGGAAGGCAGGGTGGAGGGCAGCCGAGGAAGCTCGTGACGCCGCAGCCCAGGACATCTCAACTCCTGCCGACACTCGGGGCGTCCACGTCAGCCCCAGCTCGGCCTGCACTGCTCTGGCGGTGCGGGGGGGCCGCCACACCAAGGGCACCAAAGGGGCTGCACACAGTCAGCTTTCAGCTACCCACGCGCAGGGCTTCGGGGATCCTCTGCGGCGACGGCCTCTGCAGCTGGACGGCAGGTGGCAACGGAGACACGGGCCAAGTCCCGCGTGCACGCCGACCGCACCGCGTGTGCAAACCTGACTCCCTGCTCTTGGAGGCCGGGCGGGCGCCGGACAGAGCCAGCCCCGAACACGGGTGCTGCACACAGCGGCCCAGCAAGCCCGAGCCCTGCACGCGCGCCGCTGGGTGCGGGGTTTCAGCTGCCCGCCACAAACGCGCTCCTCTCCAGCGCGTGCCACAGAACACGAAGGAAAAAGTCACCCAGGACGCTTTTGTGCTGATCTCAACAGTACGGCCTTGCTTTAACGACGGCTGGAGTCACATTTCCTTCACTGGCTTTTAATGATGCTTATAAGCACTTTACCCTGAAGTTCAATTATGACAGTGACCTTCAATTATGACAGTGACCTGCCACAACTCACTGTGAAAATACAGAGCTCTGTGGTCTACGAAGGAAGAGTCCCAGAAGGGAGCCCGCAGCCACAGGGAACCTGCACAGGCAGAGTCCGGGGCCCTGGGACCAGGCGGCGGGTGGCGCTTCCACCGCGGGAGGAGGGGCCGTGGCTCCGCAGGCGTCAGCCCAGCTCGTGCCTGCCTGCCGGCCGCGGGGAGAGGGACCGGCTCCCGACACGCCCCCGCCATCGGGATGGAAAGTTGGCCCGAGCCGGAGAGGCCGTCTGGTGTCTATAAAAATGTTCCTCCCAGGGGAGCCTCTGGAAGCAGAGACTCCAAGAGACTTTCATTCTTTTCCTTATTTGCCGCTCCAAGAAATAAGCTGTTCTTCCTATTCTGAAATGCGATGCGGGTCAAAACCTTCTACAGTGAATAGTGACCCAAAGAAAAAGGTCACCAGATCCAAAATATTTCTCATTTGGCCGGTGGCCCAAAGAAACTCTATTCTGTTTACCTGGTTACTCTCCTGGGGGATAAAAACCTAATCCAATACCCCAAGTGGGCCCGTGTTTGTCCAGATTCTGCGAAGAAGGCAGGACGCTGGCAGCTTCTCCCTCCTTCTGGTGGGTCCTCCTGGGCCCTCGCCCCTCCCCACCCCAGGGACTCGACTCTGTCCCCACTGTGGCCTCACACGGGAGAAAATAACCACCCATTTAGCGTCTGTCCCATGTGTCCATCCCAGCCCCCGCCGCCCAACCCCGAGACAACGGGTGACCGGCAGAGGCCTGCACAGAACCAGACGTGCGGCTGACAGTGGGGCTCAGGGTCTGCTGGCTTCCAAGTGGGCTTCTCTCCCCGTCACAGGACGCCCCCCCCGTCAGCGGGAAGGAGCCATTGGCCCTACCGGCCCCAGGTGGTCCTCAGCCTGGAGTCCTCGGCCAGGGCAGCCACTGAACAAGGACCCACCCTCAACATCTTGGCAGGCCGTCCTCGGTCACGGCCCCTCGAAGGCTTCCCTCTCTCATCCTGAGCGCAGGGCTCCCGCCTCTGGCCGCAGCCAGCCCTTGCCTGTGCTGGAACTCAGGCAGCCCCCCACCTTCCTCCCCAGTTATGCCGTCCCCTCAGCCTCTGAACCACCACTGAGTCCTCCCCACCCCCCACGTGGGGTAACAGCCTTGTGCCCAGGCCAGGCCCCCTTGTTCTGCAGAAGGACTCACTCCCAGGGCATAGACCCCACCAGAGCAGCCTGCCTGCTGGTCCACCTTCCAGTCCAGTTTCAGGAAAGGCCTGTTCTGATGATGTGCACACCCCAGTTAGAAAAGTATTGCCCCAGGAAACGAGGACCAACGAGACCAGAGGGAGGCAGACACAGGATGCGTCGCAGAAAGCCCACGACAGAGGCTGCTACGGAACACAGAGCAGAGGAAGGAGCAGCTATGCACACGGATCTGCACATACTTCCTGGGGCCCACCCCAAACCGAGCAGCTTTGCAGGCCCAGGATGTTTGCAAACGTGAGATTTTAGTCCTTCCGCGGAGAGTCTGTAAAGATGCTAAATAATGAGTTTTAGCAACAATTCCAGACGCAGCACCCTCGACACTTCTGGACCCGCCCTTTGACATGAGTCCTCACGAGGGGCGTCTTGAGGAAGAGGAGCAGACGTTGCTGCTCAGGAAACCACCATCAGCGGCGGGGGGGGGGGGGGGTGTCACATGGAGGGAGGGCACTGGGGGTCACTCAGGCCAGTGCCCTCGGACTCCATGTGACTCTGGACCTGGCACGGGGACACAGACGCGCTGGCCTGGGTGGGCCGCTACTCACTGGGAGGTCCCGATGAGATCCTCCCCGTCCTGGGTGAGAGGTGCCTCCACGACAGGTGCAGCTCCAGCTCGTGGGAGCCCCTGCACTGGGACCCCCAGCGCCTCTGCCTGTGGCCCCACTCAGCTCCTGAGGAGGTGGGGGTCTGAGCTCCCTGATCCCTCTAGAAATAGGGGGCTTGGGACCACAAAGGAGGAACTGCCGTGGCTTATGGCCCGTCAGCCATCCCTGCACGGAGGCCCAGAAGTGCCCCATCTCAGAGGCGGCCCCGCATGGGCACCTGCTAGACACAGACCAAGCGGAGCGAGGGAAGCACGCAAACCTGCACGTACACCCTCCCTGCACCTCCGGACGAGCCTCTGGAACACACTCCTACTTAAGCTGCCTTAAGTCTTTTCCAGAATAAGGCGAGGATATTCAGAGTCAGAGTCACAGTTACAGTTCAAAGCAGGAGTTTCCCCATCAAGGCACATTAAAAACAGTAGATCACATCAGGGCGCCTGGTGGCTCAGTCGGTTGAGCGTCCGACTTGGGCTCAGGTCATGATCTCACGGTTCATGGGTTCGAGCCCCGCGTCGGGCTCTGTGCTGACGGCTCGGAGCCTGGAGCTGCTTCCGATTCTGTGTCTCCCTCTCTCTCTGCCCCTCCCCTGCTTGCGCTGTCTCTCTCTCAAAAATAAACAAACATTAAAATAAAAAAACAGTAGGTCAAATCAATCTGCACCCGAGCTGGGCTCCCGCTCACACCACGCTCGCGGGCCTGTCGCGCAGGAGCACGACGCCTCCCGCAGTGGCCAGGGGCCTCCCGTCTACACCGCCCTCCTACCGCGCTCTAGCTTGTCCACACCCTCCCCCAAGGAAGTTCAAGACAGTGGGGGAAAACAGAAGTAGCTGCTCTTCGCAAACCAGTTACTTACGTCTGCAGTGAAGCCAAATTAAAGTAACAGCTGGGGGTGTTCACGGCCGGCCACGGGGCTCTACCCTAATAGTATTTACCACCAGACACAGGGACACCCGAAAGGCGCAGGCGGCAGAGCACGACCCCCGGGCCACCGTGTGACCCCAGGAGGGTGGCTTACCTCTGCGGGATCTTGCGAAGCGGCTAGGCGCAAACCAAGCACCTGTCCCTTCCCTTCCGCTTCCACGAGCCGCGAGCCTACGATTTAAAACCGCACACCAAGGGCGCTACCATCACAGGAGCAAGGCCCGCAGGGCCGGCAGGCGGCCTGTAATAGACGCGCTATAAACTCAACACACCTCGCTCTGTCTTCGAGACTAATTTTAACAGGGAGAAGACATAACCGCAGCTCACAAACCTTTCCTTGCGGATATAATTTACAGCATCGTGACTCAGCGGCCCCGACTGCCTGAGAGGTGAGGTCACCTGGAGGCACGGAGCTGTTTTCACAAGGCAGCAGCCTACACCTACGCACGGGGCCAGGAGAGCGGGGGCCGCCTCACCAGACCCCCTCCTCCGGGGTCCTCGGGGACCCCTCGTTAACGCTTCACGGCACGTTCGGCCCTCCGGCCCCTTCCAGGGAACCCTGCCAGGCCGGTTCATACGCGGTTAGCTACACATGTGAAAACTGCTGATGGGATTTGTTGAAAGAGGCTGTCCCTTTGGGCGTCTGGTGAGTCTATTAACAAAAACGTGCAGGCCCGAAAGGGCCACTGCGCCCCCTTTCGCCCACCGCCGTCCGCAAGGGCTCCCACAGGTGCAGCGGCGTCCACGCCGGGCCAAAGGCCACTCGCACACTGCACAGGGCACACGTTTCTCTCACCCTCTTCAGCCCACGCGCGGCGCACAGCACGGCTACTCCAAGGCCGGGCGACCTCAGCAGCTCCTTTCGACCGCCACCCCCCACCCCCACCGCCGCCCCCAGAATTCCAACTCCTCCAGCCAGATCCTGACTTCCTCTCCCAGGCCAGCCCCTCGCCCCAAGCTAGCGCCCGCACCGCACGAGGGGCCCAGCTCACACACACGAGGGACCACAAGCAGACCGTGGCCACCGGAACCTCCTGCTCTCGTCCATCCACAGCCCCCCTGACCTGCGCCTCCCCCCAGCTCAGCCTGGCCCTGCCCCTCCGCACAGGACTGGACGGCCTCCAGAATCCCAACTCGCTCCCCGGGTCCCACCTCTCCTGGGGACTCCAGAGTCTCTCTGCAGACTCTGCCGTCACCGACCGCCTCACACAGGTCAGGGGCAAAACCAGCCGCAACTCCACGTCCTTCTTACAAGCCAATTCCAGCCCAGAGGCCACACAGGGGCCCCTATCATTAGCCCCCGGGACACGCCGACACAGGGACTCCTATCATTAGCCCCAATTTACAGGTGAGGGAACTGCAGACCAAGTCCAGTGCCCGGAAGATGCAGCACTGGAAGTGGCGGGGGCGGGGGGACACAGCGGATGTGGGGCAGCAGCCCGGCCCCGGCCGCTTCCTCCCCGGGCAAGGTCACTGCTAGGCTGGGAAGAGTGGTGGGCACCAGAGGAGACCCAAGAGCCCACCCTGGTCTTGATTTCGGGAGGGAACGCTCCGTGTCCACGCAAGGCTGGCAGGCGGCTGGACACACCTCGGCTGCACTGGACGTCCGAGTCTGGAACCGGGAGAAGCTGGCGGTGATGGGCCCCGGGCTAGCAGCGCACCCGCACGGGGGACCCGTGGCTCCACCTAGGGCTGTGCTGGTTCCTTCTAACCAAAGAAATTAAAAGCCGGCCTGATCAAAAACGCTGCTTTAAAACAGTCTTTTACTGGGGTGCCTGGCTGGCTCGGTGGAGAATGCGACTCTTGATCTCAGGGCTGTGAGTTCAAGCCCCACGCTGGGTATGGAGATTACTTTTAAAAAAGCAAAGACATAAAAACTAAATAAAACCGTCCTTTACTTCACTTTCCACACGGAATAGACGACCACTAGAGAAACGTGTAGAATTACACAGATGACAGTTGACCCATGGCTTCGCACTCAGGCAGGATTCGAATCTTCAGGGCTGCGGATGGGGTTCAGAGATTGCTGAGTATCCTCGGTAACTATCCACACAAAAGCCACATTCGCTTTATTTGAAGAGTATGGAGAGGTGATTTTATAAATGAATGGGACTCTGGACCCTTCCCGGCTGAGAAGAGCTGGGCCAGGGGCGCCGGGGGGGCCCAGTTGGTGGAGTGTCCGGCTCTTGACCTTGGCCCAGGTCATGACCTCCCGGTTTGTGAGATCGAGCCCGGCACTGGGCTCTGTGCCGACAGCTCAGAGCCTGCTTGGGATCCTCTCTCCCCCTCTGTCTCCGCCCCTCCCCCATTTGCACACATGTGTGCACGCGCGCTCTCTCTCTCAAAATAAACATAAAAAAAAAAAGAAGAAGAGCTGGGCTGTTCTGCCAAGAAGCTGGCCGCCACCACGGGAGAGGCGCGCTGGAAAAGACAGTGCGTGCTGGCTCAAGGGCGACCGGGTGGCCTCGCGCCAGGAAGGGTCCCGCAGGGTCCCCGGTGGCTGCGGCGTCTGCAGAGAAAACGGACAGCTGGGAGAGAGTCAGGGCGAACCAGGCCCCTTGCTGACGCCCCAGCCCCGTGGACCAGGAGGCAGCCAAGCACCGTCTCTGCCAGGCGGGCCCAGGACACGCAGAAGGGCCCAGAGGGCTCCCGCGCGGCAGCTTCAGACTCTGGCTCACAGTCTCCCCGTGAGACGCAGCTCCTCATGCTGGTGAAAACGAGCCGGCGGAGAGCGCGACCCAGACAGCTACGCGTCCCCCGGAAAGAACTGACCTAAGTGTGACACAGATCCCGGTGTTCCCTGACACAACTTACTACGCGCACCACACCTTCCACGCGGGCCTCTCACATGCAGCGCCCCCGCCCACCGCACACGGCGGACCCAGGAACACGCAGCCCGACACAACTTACTCCAACAGATGCGCGAGGAATGCACTGCATCACAGCGCGACGTCACACCCGCCCAACGAAGGCGTATTTTTGAATCCATCGCACTGTCCGTGCCGCGGTGCACGTCTGGCCAGGGATGAACTGCAAGCGCGGATGCAGGGGGCCAGCCCGGCGGGTCCTCTGCGGTGGCACCGGCCGCCGGGCCTCACCCCTCCACCCGGGCTCGGCTCGGGGGCAGGCGTCCAGCCAGCCACTCCCAAGTCTGATCCCAACGTGACACTGCTTCATTCTTTTGGACAACCTCGACTTGACTCCCCCACGTCTCCCCACAAAGTAAACTGGAGCGCCCCACTGCCACCAGCGCAACGGACTCAGCCGCCGCTCCGGGTGGCAGAGCGCCACCAGGTTCAAGGCTCACGGGTGCCCGAGCCGGCGTCCGCGGGCGCGGCTCAGCGGGGCCACTTGGGGCTTCTCTCCGGCACACTCTGCAGGGAGAGACCAGCCAGAGCCGCCGAACGCAGAGTCTCAGGCTGACTGCCACCCAAGTACCCCACTCTGGGGACAGCCTGCGCTGCAGGGTCCGCAGCCTCGGCTCCAGGACAGGGCTTCCTTGGCTGAAGCCCAGAGACCGGGGGGGGGAGGGGGGGGGGAGGGAAGGGGAGCCTGACAAGGATCATCCAGGGATGGGTGTCACGAGATCCCTAAAATATACACAGAAGGGGGTCTTTCCACCAGATTTTCAAAGGAATCCATGAGCCGGAAAGGGTTAAGCACCACCCCAGTTAGAAACGGGGGAGGAGGGAAGTAACCAGGGTCACGCGGCCAATTAGAGAGATTTTTGTTGTGACAGAGTTTTTGTATCAGCTTTCCTTCAATTTTATTTTTTAATTTTTTTTTATGTTTATTTTTGAGAGAGAGAGAGAGAGAGAAGAGAGAGAGAAAGCCCTCGAGCAGCGGAGGGGCAGAGAGGGGGGAGACACAGAATCTGAAGCAGCTCCAGGCTCCGAGCTGTCCGCACAGAGCCCGACGCGGGGCTTGAACCCACAAACTGTGAGATCATGACCTGAGCCGAAGTCGGACACTTAACCAATCGAGCCCCCCAGGTGCCCCTATTTTTTTATTTTTTTTATTTGAGAGAGAGAGAGAGAGAGAGTGCACAGGCGAGCGGGGGAGGAGCAGAGGAACAGAGAGAGACAGAATCTGAGGCAGGCTTCACACGCAGCATGGAGCTCGACGCGACCCTGGGATCATGACCTGAGCCGAGATCAAGGGCTACACACTGACTGAGACCCCCCAGGTGCCCCCACTTGTTGTGATTTGTAAAGTCAGCCTTCCCTTTTAGAGTTTCCTTCAGAATTAACTGAACGGTTTAGGTTCATACAGGGGAGAAAAGAGGGGCAGAAGAAAACAAAACTAGAAAGAAGAATTCCAAATTTAAGAAAACTGTAAGGGCCCAGCCCAGACTATTTCCCAAGGCTGAGAATTTTCTAGAGCTCACCACACATTCGGTGACATCAGAAAGTAAAGATCAAACCAGAGTCTCAAGAACTGGTCCTGAAGGAACGGATCAAAGTATGAACAGCTACGAGTAAAGGGACAGTCACTGTCAAACAGGCCACGCCGTCTGGAGTCAAGTCCTGAATAAATGTTACTCGCTTGCTCCCCAGGGTGATAATGAGCTTGTTTTGAACCTCCTGTATATGGTGTTCGCTCATTCATTTTGAAAAGTGACCCAGGACAGACGGAGCTGGGGAAAGACTGAGCAAGAAAAAACAGGTCAGCAAAACACTGCTCTCACGTTTCATAACCAAACCACGAGCCAGGCTCCAGATAAAACCTTAATCTGATCTGCACGGTGCATTTAGACAAGGGGTCCGGGCATCGCCTCTCTCCTTCGGATCCAGAGCGCAGCTGTGCTCCTACTGTGTCTGGCTCTAGAGCCAGCTGCCACTGTCACCAGGCACTGGGCGAGGGGATCATGGTCCACAGACACCCCATCCGACCAAGGCCGTCCTCCCTCACGGCCGCTCACCATGCTCCCACCGTGCACAGGACCGAGAGGTCCAGACTGCCCACAAGCTGCTCCAAGGCCACCCGGCAGACCACGGGAAACCAGCAACCCCAGGAAAAGATGAAGTGGCGCAGGCCACTCTGTGGTCACGTGCACCAGCACGGTCACAGCTGCAGCCCGGGTTTCTCAGCTCTGCAGGCCAACTCAGCTCCTCCCTTCTGCCACCTTACAAAGACCCCAAATTCCCAAAGAGCCACAGGCGTCGGCTCCCACCAAACAGGTAACCACGGCACGCGGCTGCGAGGCCACAGGTCCACGCAGGCTCCACCCTGGTGACCACGCAGAAGAGCAGTGCAGGTGCGGTGAAGACACTGGCCCGCGGGCTCCCGCCCTGACTGGTCAGCAGGGCCACCGCCTCTCCTGCAGCCACCCCCCCCTCAGGTGCCCCTGGGCCAGCTGCGGCCAGGCCCAGGGTGGGGTGTCGCCTTCCTTGCTAGTGTCCCTGAACCCCGCCCACCCCTCTGTGCAGCCCTAACGCTCATCGCTCTGCTTGTGATGCCCATCTGCTTCCTGCAGACAGAAGGACACAACAGACACGCTGGCCAGTACCCTTCTGTGACACGGACACACAGGCTCGTGCAGCCACAGGGGAGGAAGCAGCTGGCCGTGATAACACTGTCGCCTCTGTGTAATTACGAAGGAGTGACTCTTTAAGAAGATCGTTCTCGACGCCTCCTAAAATCCTAAAATCAAGACCAGAGCCATCGGCCTTGAAACGGTTTCTCAGACGCAAGGCAGGACGTGTAGGCAGAGTCCAGACGCTCCATGCAGGAGGCCTGTCGGCCCTGGGGGCCCAAACTACATATGAATCACCAGAAACGGGTGTCAGACACCCAGAGGTGCAGTTACTCGGGGGCGGTGCAAAGACAATGGAATTTAAAGGCCACCCCACACTCCCTGGAGTGTGGGCCCTGTCTGACTCACCGTAAATGCGGCAGGGCGGTCCCACAAAGTGCAGGGGTGCACGAGGCTGTGCCGAGGATGAGACGTAAACACCACGGCCCCACTGCAGACAGCCTGATGTGGGGCTCGGTCCAGTGCGGGGGAAGGTGCAGTGATGCTTGCGAACGAATACTACACGGATAAAAGCGTTTTACAACTGGGAAGAAAAACAAAAAAAGCAGATCTAGACAAGATCTTCCTGGGGTGAAAATCTTCGATAAGGAAGTGTGAATGGGGATGGTTTAGAGCTGACGGCCAGCAAGTGGCAAAACACCGCCCGGGGAGAACTCCGAGCAGGAGGGTCTTGAGCCCACGGGCCAGCCCTGGGGTCAGAGCCCTCACAGTGAAGCCCACGGATAGCAGGGTACTCCGGCCTCAGAACCCGAGGTGCACGGCCAGGGGCCACCGGCTGCAGGTCTGTCTCCTGGCCGAGAGGGTCCCCTCTGTGCTGGCTCTAGGCCTGGACACAGTTAAGAGCTCCTCGATGCTCACCGCTAAGGGGACCGATCAACGCGGGGACAAGGGCCCGTTCAGAGGGGCCCCAAAGGCTCCGAGGGCTTCCGGCTGCTCCTCGGGGCTGGGCAGCACCGGAGAGTCACGTCCAAGGTCAGAGTTAGCTAAGCATCTCCCAGGCGCCTCTCCCTTTTCCTCTGTGGCTCTCCCGAGCCGCCTCGGTTCACCGGGGAGGGACGCGAGCTGGGAAACGGCAGGTAACGGGTCCAGGTCACCCCAAAGGCAAGAGCACCAGGTCCGACAGGCTCCACGCTGTCTTTCCACGTGGCCTTCAGGAGGAGCCACGAAACCCAGGGGTCTAGCTCATGCTGGCAAAGGGTGCTGGCATCCCGCAGAGGGAGCAGGTACAGGCCACACAACCGCATCCAGGGGTGAAGCCCCGACTGGTACAGGCCACAGATCGGGGTGCAAGGGAGACCCAGAATATAGTGGGGGGCAGCTCTGAGAAAACTCGGCCTACAGAAGGCGTGTAGGGGTTCACGGGGCTTTCGGACACCCCCAAGCTCCCCTGGGCCTCCAAGCGGCTTCAGGCGCCGACACGTGACCATCATACAGGTTTCCGGGTCGGGACCCTGGGGCTCACAGATGAGGGAGCGAGTCACAAGTCAGGGCAGCCGGGTCCTGGCCACCTCGCTGCTCCCAGCCTCGGCTTCCTTACCTGCAACTGCCTGTTCCACGTGGCCCCCCACTATGGCACACAGGGCACACAACCTCAACTCCCAGGGCCGCAGCTTTGCAGTCATGTGACCTGCAGCTAGTCCCGTGACCCCATCAGCAAAGACAAGGAGATCTCCTTTTAGAAATGGAGATACCTCACCACAAGGGCTGGTTTAAGTTCAATGTTATCGGGGCTGCGTGCGTCAGGACAGGACGCTCAGCAGGCGGAAGGTCAGTGGAATACCTCCTGGAGCACCTCCGACCTCGTATCTTGCGATGGAACCCAAAAGCCGCCGGGCTGGAGCACCCGGCTCCCATCAGCGCCCCCGCGGGAGTACAGAAGCCGGGGCACCGCGCGGGCTTCAACCCGCAGCCGCAGCTCCACAGGCCCCCTCTCCTGCGGGCTGCCCGGGAAGCCAGGGCCGGGCAGGGCTGCAGCCAGTCCGTCTGCAGTGGCGTGGACCTCGATGTAGGAAGCACGGAAGGTAGCTCCTTGTGCCTGCCAGGGACCAAGCCACAGCCGGCAGGGCGCTGGCACGGATGCCGCACAGGGCACGCAGCCCAGGCATCAAGCTGGGACGCCTCTCCTAGGCTGAACGGCTCCTGGAGGAGTCCAAGGACCCCACACAAGTCGGCAGTGCACCCGGGGTCCCTCACAGTCTGGCCCTGGCTCTCCGGCTCCGGCACAGAGCCCTCACCCCCTCCCAGGAGTCCTTGGCTACGGTACGCCACCTCTACTGTCCCAAATGAGCAACACAGCCTCAGGCCCCGACAGTCAGACTTTGTTCCTTCCTAAGACAGTGAAAAGGGCCTCCACTTGCAGGAAGCCCTCCCTGAGGAGCCCCGCGTGAGGGTGGTGGGAACTATCTTTCATGTTGGACGAGCCTTAGATGGTCACTCTTGTCTCTGTATCATTCTTCAGCCGTCGCCACTGTGCTAGGCTAAACCTGCTTACGCATCTCCCAGTGTCCCCCGTGCATTTTCCAGCAGAGAATTCGGTCAGGGCCCAGTATCTCAGGTAGGCCCCGAAGAGCCCCGCGCCTTCCTCGGCCTTCTCATCCCTGAAACGGGGAACCACGGCTTCCGTGCAGAGCAGTCAGAAATGAGCAGGCGTTAGCGCTGGGCGGCACAGAAGCGGGCCCAGAGCGAGCACTCGCAAGTGCCTGTCCAGGGCCGACGTCCAGGGCCGCGAGGACTCCATCGGCGCAGAGAGGACAACCGAGGCCCACGCACGACAGCACTCAAAGCACGGTGCCTCCGGGGTCTCACGGGGACTCGGTCAGCAGAACTAACCACTAGAGTCCCCCCAAGTCTGCCACGCTCTACTGGCAGCGGGGCCTCGCGAGTCCAGATCCTTCTTCAGACTCTTCCCGTACAATCCATTCGGTTTTTAAGAAAGTGTGAACATCACAGCGGCTTCCCGCCCCTCGGCTGGGTTATGAAAGCCAAGTGCACCCGGACTCCCACAGAAAGGGACTGGGATGCTCCAGAGCACGGGGACTTTCCCCAGCCTCTCGGTGAGCCATCAGGCCGGGAGCGGGCGGCGCTGTGGGGCAGCAGGCCGGGGACCCCGGTCTGCGTCTGAAGGGCTCCGAGCCGCCGAGGCAGTAAATGCCCAGAAGGGCAGGTTCCGAGGGGATCACGAGGAAATCTGTATTAAAGTTGTAAGCTAAACTCTTTTCAAAAACCATATCAGGAGCAGCAGAAACCACACGGTCCGCATCTCCTTGGCTCCCACTCCCCCACGGACCCACAAGATTTAATCAGAAACCTATTTGAACTTTCCAGCCTCAAACTGACACTGTCCGCAGGGCTCTAATCGGCACACACACAGCCTCACTTCTGCAGAGGGTGTTCCAACGGGCAGGAACCGGCCCGCACAGGTGCTGCCTTCCGCCTGCGTCTGCCAAGCCGGTGTGGAAAGCCTGGTCCCTTCCCAGTTCACCTCGAAACACCGTCCGGGCGCCTGGGGGGCTTGGCCGGGTGAGAGTCCAACTCTTGGTTTCAGCCCAGGTCATGATCTCACCGTTTGTGAGTTCGAGCCCCGCATCGGGCTCTGCGCGGACAGCATGGATCCCGCTTGGGATTCTGTCTCCCTCTCTCTCTGCTCCTTCCCTGCACTCTCTCTTTCTCTCTCAAAAATAAATAAAATGTAAAAGGATGCCCCCTCCCCCCCCCCAAAAAAAACACGGTGCATCTGATTAGCGTTAAACATCATCTCATTGATGAAAAGTGAAGACAAAGACGTGACACCCCGAACCGCAAAAACACACACTCCTGACACACACCCGTAAACCCAGCTTTTCGTCCGGGCGGAGGCACACCACAGCTCGGGACCCCATGTCTCATGAGCAGGTTCCAGGGTTCACCCCCAGGCTCAGCACGTACTGTGTGGCTCTGGGCAAGTTACTTAACCTCTCTGCACAATGCAGGTAATGACAGACAGCCCTGACTGGGCTGTGCAGAGACAGAGAGAATGGGGCTGAGTGTTCTGCACGGACCTGGCCTCCTGTTTATCTCCCAGGGCCTACTAAGTACCAGGAACAAACACTCATTATGCTTCACAGATTACAACACCGAAACTGAAGCTCGGGGCAGTGGGTAGCTTCTGGGCCAAGGTCACAAAGCCAGGGATGGCCCGGCCCTGCATGTTAATGGTCTCTGCGCCCCAAACAGCGCCAGGCTCTCGGACATTTCTGTTGCAGAGTAAAAGGCACAGGGCCCCTCCCTATCCTCTTAAGAATTAAAAACACTTTAGACATCTGAATAATTCAAGGATGAGCTAAACACATTTCGCACAGCCCTAGGCTTCCCTTCAGCTTGCCCGTCCTGTCCCGCCAGGCTCGTGGAGCCCACGCCGGCAAAGCAAAGCAAAGCTCAAGGAGGCTCCAACTGCTTCCTGCGCCCCCAGCACCAAATCAGGGCTCCCGCGCATGGGCGCCCTGCAGGGCAGAGGTCACCCGGGCCATCCGGCCAGGAAGGTCTGGCTCCATCCAGCAGAGGGTGGTGGCGCGCAGGGCCTGGCGGGGAGGCCGGCGTCCCACAGCTTCCTCGATGCAAGGAACCGCGAGCAGCTCCTCTGTTAGCCCAGTTCTGCGCAGCGCAACGGGCCTGGCATACACTGGCATCTGAGTCAGGCCCCAGGCGGCAGGCAGTGTTTCCAGAATGGAACCCCTCCGTGCGGGGTCACCTCTGGCCTTTGGCAGCCCAAGCCTTTCCTTAAGCCTTTGTTTTACGAGCCCGAAACCTTGATTTCAGGGTCAAGGCTCAAAATGCTAAGAAAGTATAAACAAGGGTCTGCGCTTCAGAGAGCAATGAAGGGTCCACGCGAGGGCTGTCCCACCCCATTGTCCACCAGGGCAGATGGGGTGCGCCGCCTTGCCCAGCCCCACTCCTCACTGCTTAGAGAAACCGCGCGGCTTCCGGAATCAGCTCCTACCTCTGCTTATCCCCTAAGAACAAAGGCACTGCCTCACAATCTGAGGACAGGACTTGTCCCCAAATATTTACAAGTCCAAATTCGTGGGCAAGCATTCTTAACTGGATTCTTAACAGCCAGCCCGGAGCGCAGAAGACAGATAAGACTTCAGGCCGACGCGCACTCCCGAGGTCCAAGGAGCCAGGAGAGTGGCTTGCCCCCCAAAGCTGGATAGAGCCAGAGACCCCTCGTCTTTGGAACCTCCCTACAGGTCATAAAGCCACTGCACAATACAAAGTCCTACAGCTCTCCGTCCAAAGCAGTTTTGGTGGCTGGCTAACAACGGTAAATGCTTCTGCTCTGAGAGCATCTCCATCCAGCCCAGGACTTTCAAACGGTCGGAGCAAGTTCCTGGATACGTCCAGGCTTCTCAAGGGAGAGCCCCCACCTCTGCAAACCCCAAGCAGTCATGCCTCTCTCTGCAACCCCAGGAGCCCCCACCCCACCCCAGGTACCCCTCCCACACCCCAGGAGCCCCTCCCCCACCCCAGGAGCCTCTCCCCCACCCCCAGGGCTCTCACCCTAGTGTCAAGTCAACACACCCTTCTCCTCCTCCCAGAAAGGAGCCCAGCAGGCTCACTGGATTCCTGCAGGACGAAAAGCTCTTCGGAATCCAAGGCCCGGCCAAACAGCCTTTTCTGCTTCTAACACATCTTTCTGGAAAATTAAAATTTAACTCAAGGCACAATTCCATAGCTTAAAATTTAACCCAATCAAATGAAAATGCGTTGCCGCTAACTGCAACACACGCGTTTAGGAGCTGTATCATCTTCTGCCCTTTAACACGTAAGTCCAGAAAGCATGCAATTAAATATTAAAGTACACACGGATCAGCACTTAATGGCATAACGTAATGAGGTGGCAGATGCTCTTTACCCCTCCACTCACCACGCGCTTCCGGGCTCTCAGGTGGGATGCCCCTGAGACTGAGTCTACAGGTCTCCATGCCCCCGAGGGAATCGCCTGACCGGCCTGAGCTCTCACCCGTGGGCGCAGCCCCAGCCTTCCCCCGCTGCCTTCCTCCCCGACCAGCAGGAGGCCCTCCTCTCATGGAATGTTCCAGCAGCCAGGGTGTATACCAGGCACCACGGGCAAGTCAGTCATTCTTTTTTTTTTAACGTTTATTTATTTTTGAGAGACAGACACAGGGCGAGAGCAGGGGAGGGGCGGAGAGACAGGGAGACAGAATCCAAAGCAGCTCCAGGCTCCGAGCTGTCACCACAGAGCCCGACGCGGGGCTCGAACCCACACACCGTGAGATCGTGGCCTGAGCCGAAGGCGGACGCTCCACCGACTGGGCCCCTGGGCGCCCCCCGATCAGTAAACCCCCACCCAGCTCTTCGACATACCCTTCCAATGCATTTCCATTTGGGGCCTTCAGTAATTATGAAGGTCAAGGACACATTTATGCTTCTGTGGTCAATTTTGTGCTGGTAATTACAACGACAAAAACTGCTTCTAGATGGGGTTAACACAGCCTTCTGAGCACAGAAATGTTTTAAGCTGCAATTTATGCACACTTGTGTCGCAAATGTGACAAACGATCAATAAAAGACTTTCCAGTGTAAAAGCACGTGACGTTAGAATAAAACTCGATGAGGGAAAACGGAAGAAACAACCAAGTTCGAGAGGAAAAGAACACGCCATCTGTTACAACCGCTAACAAGGGTCTGCTCCTCCCGGTTTTTAAAAGGTGAGAGTGGTTACGAAATCCTTAGCGCATTTCGTACCGCATACTTTCAAGAGCGGCGGGATGATAGCTTCAAATGTCTACATACGTGATCCTCTAGAAATTGTATCTTTCTCAGCTCTTTAACATCAGCAATAACGGGGCACCTGGGTGGCTCAGGAGGTTGAGCGTCCGACTCAGGTCATGATCTCCCGGTTCCTGAGAGCTTGGGACAGAGCACTGAGCCTGCTTGGGAGTCCCTCTCCCTGCCCCTCCCGCACGCGCTCTCTCCCTCAAAACAAATAAACATTCCAAAAAATTAGCAAAAAAAAAGTTCAAAGTCAACAAGAAATGCGCCCGTAGTTTTCGGTTATTTTACAGAACATGGACAAAAAGCTCTGAAGGTCTCGGCTACGAGGCAACACAAGGCTGAAAGACCCGGAACTTAGGCAGCCCCGTGCTCCCGGCCTCGTGCTCCCCGCCGTGTCCCGCACGTGCGTCCAGGGAACTCTGGCGCAACACGGTCATCTCGGGTGTAGAGGTGGCAAAGCCCCTTCCCCTCAAAATAACCGGTGGAAAAATACTTCCTTCCCCTTCAAACCAAACACCATTCTCCTCTGGATAAACGGATTTTGCTAACGCGAGGACTACTCGGTCAGCAACGAGTGGCGTGCCTGTGTTCCGGCCTGGCGATGGCCTGGCGATGGCCGAGCGATGGCCCGGAATCGTGCGAGAAGACCTGGATGTAAAAGCACAGTGACCTCTGGGCCTGGACGCTGCTCCAACGCCTCTCCATCCGAGGTTTTCAGGGGTTGCTATGCATTTTGCGCTCAAGATCTTCCAGTCTCTACGATGGGAAGAATTCAGCTGCGCATCAATTCGAATGGCCCCGGGATTCAGAGGCAGAACCCCAGGAGAGGCCCTTGGGCTACGCACTCCGGAGGCAGCCCCCCCACAGCACCCCAGGCTTGGAGGTGCTTTCATGAACGCGCCCCTCTGCCAGCAAAACCCTTCAACAGGTTTGGGAGGATGAAACCACAGTCGACCTGGGCCCGAACAAAGCTTCCCTCACCTGGGCTTCGGGCCAAGCAGAGGTGGGCTGGCAAGGTAGCCCCGCGGAGTAACCAAGTAACCGGAAAAGGCTTTGCAAATCCCTGCCGCAGGGGAGCCCCCCTCGGGGAGGGAGCACCCTCGTGCCTGCGCTGGGCTGGGGGGCAAGAACCCGGCACAATGGGCACCTTCCTGGGGGTTGCCTACGGAGTCTGCCTGTGACCTGTGACCGCCGCCGTACCCAAGGTCCCGAACTAGCCAAAGAGACCTCGGAGCCCTGCTCTGCAACTTCGTGGCTGCGTTCCGTTTCCCGCAGCCCCCCTCAAACGCCCGTCCATCGGCTCAAGTGGGAGCCACGCCGGTCCACGCGCTGCCGTGGAAGACACTGTGGCAACGCCACGCTTAGAATGAACTCGAGTCGTGACATGAAACCAGTAAGTGGATTATGCTGCTGCCCTCGAAGTCTGTGGACGTTTTAATCTTCTTAAAATGTCTCCTCTAAAAGTCACTTGCCACAGGAAGGAGGCTCATAAACACTGTCAGGCCCCCACTAAGTGTTTCCAGTGCTACCGCGACCCCGGCGGCGGGTTGAAAATAGCTATTGTGCAGACTGGTGAACTCGGGATTTTGGCAACTTCCTTCTGATTTAGGGCCGGGAAGCTTCCTTTGCGCGCAGTGAAACGGTCCACAATCCCCCCAGTTTGCTGCAAGTGCCTTATTTCACAAAAGGCTCAGCATTTGATACCTTTATAAAAAAAAAAAGCCACTCAAAGCACATTTTGAAAGTTCCATGTTTAAAAAGATCCTTGTTCATTGATTTTGGTGGGGTAATTAAGCTAATCTAAACAAGGGGTCCTTGTCTGGGCGCCTGTGGGGGAGGTGCGCGGGGCCTGGCCTCCCCCCTGCAGCCCCGGGCTGCCCTGGCTCCGGGGGTCCTCTCCCACCCCCGCCCTTCTGTGCCGCTGCCCTGCATCTGGGAGGCTTTTTCCCTCTGGTCCGATTTCCACTCGGCAAGGCTGAACCCCTCTCAGGTTTCCTGGCCTGGAGTCGAGGCCGCCCTCCTCATGGTGTTTCACTGCGCGCACCTCTGTCGACAGAACTGTGCTGTGATCGAGAAATCTGCGAGCCACAGGAAACAACGGGGCAGCAGCATCCGCACCAGGAACACGGCTTCCAGCGCGTTCTGGCTCCACAAATTACAGACAGGGCTCTGCCAGGGGTGTCCCCGAGGAGGGCACTGGCAGTGTGGGGTTGTCTGCCGCCTCCGGCGCTCACCAGTCCCCCTCACTCTGCGCCAGGCCGCGAGGCTGGGAGTCGTGAACCACCCCTAACGGCTACACGGGGCCGGGCTGCGGGGCTGGCAGAAGAAGGCAGAGAGGGCAGAGGGTGCAGACGGGCGATAGGGACAACAGGCACCACAGTCACAAAACAACACTGCAGCCAGCAGCCAGCCGGGACCCCAGCGCAGCCGTCCGCTGTCCCCGCCGCCCCCCAACTGTCCCTCTGACAGCACAGATAAACCCAGTCCAACATCAAGCAACCTAATCGCTGGCCAAAACACCTTCTTGGACTCCCTTCCTCCACTGGGGATGGGGGAGCTGCCGTTGCCGCAGCCCCTCCCCCCTGCAGACCTGCAGGGCGGGATCTCCCGGCTCAGAGAGGGCAGGGCCCCATTCCCAGGCTCCTCCCGCCCCTTCCCAGCTCCCCTCCTCTCCAGCAAGCGAAGTTGGAGAACTGAGAGAGCCCCGGGACGTTAAACGCTGCGAGCCAGCTTGGAGCTCGAGCTCACCCGGTCCCATCTCCGCTCTGCTCTCACGAGGAGGTGGCAAGGGCCAAGGCCGCCGCACTCATCTCGGCCAGGGAAGCAGGCAACTCTCTCACGGGCCCCAGGAGTGGGTGAGCTGCCTCCCCAGGGGACACCCGGGGCCACTAAAAAGCCACCACTAAATACCTAATATGCATTTCAAATGCATCTCAAAAGATCCACTTCTTTCCTTTACAGCTGCTGCCCATAAAAACAATTAGCTTGAATGGAGCTGAAATTCCCGATTTTTAAGACAACTAATTTCCCCAGCCTCTCACCGGGGCGCCCTAGAGATCTCGATCTAGCCCGGGTCGTTCCACCTGGGGCCTGCAAAGCTCCAGGCTACAAACACTGCCGCTCCTAAACTTCGGGCAGATTCTGCAAAATCTCTCTCAAGCCTTAAATAAACTCTCAGTCTCTCTCTCATTACCTAATTCACACCTAGCAGAAAAGCAAGGAAATTAATCCTCATTTTTAGAAGAGGTTAGGGGTTATGGCTTCTGATCCCAACCATTAGTTACACTTCTTAATCAATAAACCAATCCTCCAGCTTTTCATCTTCTTCCTTCTCCCCCAAGCACAAAATGGAAGAGATGGCAGATTTCCCCACGCCCTACCTGTCTGCCGTTGGCCAGAGAGCGCTGTGAGGTGGTCGCAGCGAAGGAAAGTGCAGGGCACACACAGAACACGGGCAAGATCGTTTCCCCAGCGGAAACAGGCTTCGATTCTGACATCTGACCCGACAGCGACGGCTTCAGTCACTCACCTTCCAAACCCTCCTCCCTTCCCAGGACCTAGGACTAGAGACGCCCCAATAGCCAGGGGTTGCAAGGCCTCTTTTGCTGGAGTCCACCGAGGTGTCCGATAGGGCTCCGTGGCTCAGTCTGACCCGTGGTGCCCCCGTTGAAAAAAAAAAAATCTCACACTCTCCAGGAGATCCATTGCACCTTCCACCTCTTCCCACTCCTCCCTAGCAACCGCCCCCCCTCTTTCTAGAATCATTATGGATCACTAACCAGGAGGCTGGGCTCTTCCCAAACCGCCGTCCCTCCCCATTTGGATATACCTCCCCTGGAAAAGCTCCCAGCTGGAAAGTGCTCCCCAATAACCCAATCAACACACCTTGGGGAGGAATGGGTTAAATTCGAGAGCCCCAGGAGGAGGGGTTGCTCGGAAAAGGAAAGCGGTGCTGGGATGCGGGAGAAATGTGCAGGGCAGGGTCTCTGGACCTGGATGCACGGATGCACCGGCCCCCCTCCTCCAGGGCCAAGCTTGGCCACAGGAAATAAAGGTGTCTTCAAAGGGACAGACCGGAGGACATGCACAGAAGACAAAAACACAGGCGCAGCCCAAGGGACAGCTTGGAGCCGGAGGCTTGGAACACTGGACGGGCGTGCTGGGGGCGCGTGTGTGCTGGGGGCTGGGGGGTGAGGAAGGCAGGCTGAGGTAGAGGGGACAGGGGCTGGACTCTCAGAAGTTGGGAAATAGATGTCAGGCCGAGAGGGCAGGGCAGGGTCGGGACCGAGGGGGCGAGGCGCGAGGCTCCCGCTGGGTAGAGAAACCGAAGGAAATAGGGGGTGAGGGAATGCTGCGGGGCGCGACGCGGGGGGCACCGGGTCCGTGGAAAGGTGCGCACCGCCGGGAAGGGGGCCGGGATGCTCCAGGAGGCTGCTGCTGGGACGGGGGCGACCAGAGGCAGGTGCAGCCCGGGGAGAGAAGGGAGGAGGCCGAGGATGGGGCGGGAATCCCGGCGGGAGACGCGCCCGGCCGGGTCGTGGGGGCGGGAGCTGGGGTCCCCTCCCCGGGGACGAGGTGCCCGGGCGGGGTGGGAGCCGGACCAGGGGCTCGAGGCCGGGCCGCGCGGAGGTGGGGTGGGGAGGCGGGAAGCGGCAGGTGCCGGCGCCCAGGTGCGGGGCCTGGGCGGCGGGCGGGAGAGGCGGCCGCTCACCTGTCTCCTCCGGCCAGGGCCGCTGGGGCGGCGGCGCGGCGGGGCGGCCGGGCCGGGCCGGGCGGAGGCGGCGGGGGCGCGGGGCCCCGGGCTCTGGGGGGGCGGCGGCGGCGGCGGGGCCCGGCGGCGGCTGCTCTCGGCCGGCCTGCCGGGCAAGGCGGGCGGTCAGTCAGCGAGCGACGCGGGCGCGGACGGAGCGCTGCGAAGCTGCGGCCGGCGCGCGGGGACAACGCCGCTTTATCGGGTCGGAAACAGCCGCCGCGCGCCGCTTCCGCTGACGCAGCGCGGGCCTGCGCTCATGACTATGCAGCAGGCGCCGCGGGAGGCAGGGGCGGGGCTGGCTGCGCGTGCGCCCATTGGTCGCCGCGCGCCCCGCCCACCGCTCTGCCCCGCCCACCGCCCCGGGCCCCGCCCTAGGCCCCGCCCCCCCACCGCGTCCCACCTCCCGCCTCGTGGGCGGGGCGTCCAGCGCGCCCCCAGCCCCGGTTCCCCCGCGCGCCAGCCCGGGTCCCTCACCCCGCTTACCCCCCCGCCTCCTGCTCTCCAGACGCCCTCCTCGCAGTGGGGCCCCCACCAGCCTAGCCTCCTCTCTCCCCCACTCCTCCGCCCTTTCCGAGTAGGGTGGGCTCCGCCCCCAGGTGCCGCAGAGAGCGCCTTCCTGGCGTCGCCCTGCAGGTCTGACTCCTCAAACCCCCTCCCTCGCCGTGGGCCCTCCCCCCACTCCATCTCCCGCACTCTGCGCCCCCTCTTGGTCGCCGGGCGGGACCCGGGACCCCGAGCCTTTCCCTCACTGCCTGACTCGGGCCGGGGGGGGGGGGGGCGGGCGCAGATCCCGCACCACCCCTCAAGCACTTGGCTACCGTCCCAAGGATGGGGCCGCTGGGAGTCCAGGGAGACTAGGTCGGGGGAGGCGGCCTGACAAACAGGTGATACGGCGGGCTGAGGTCGGACAGCCAGTGCTGTCGCTAGGCTTGACTGGCTGCGAACAAGTCACTTCACCTCTGGGTGTGTCATCTGTGAGAGAGGTCACAAGGCCCGTCTACTGGGGCTGCCGTCGGGACTGAGACGTAAGGGGTGCACCGCGCAGCTTCCAGAGCAGTTAGAATGGGAAAATCTGACAATGTCAAGTGTTGGTGAGGACGTGAAGCAACTGGAACTCTCTTACACTGCTGGGGGGGGGGGGTGCAAATGAGGCCCCGCCTTGCAAGTCTGGATCTCATGCAAGCCTGATGACCTAGCAGGTCCCTTCCCAGACGCACCCCCTCCATGATCACACTTCGGTGCACAGCACACTGTTGGTAATAACCAAGCATTGGAAGGGACCCAAACGCCCAACCACGGAACAGATACGTCAACTGCGCTCTGTTCATCCAGTGGAATGATGACATGGCTGTGAATAATCTGCAACCACACAGGACAACGTGACGGACGCTCGCAAATGATTTTGAGGTAAGGAAAGCCAGACCTCAAAGCATACATGACGCGGTAGAGGGGCGCCCGGGGGGCTCAGTGAGTTAAGCTTCTGACTCTTGATTTCGGCTCAGGTCACGATCTCACGGTCTGTGAGATCAGGCCCGGAGGTGGGCTCTGTGCAGAAAGCACGGAGCCTGCTGGGGATTCTGTGTCTCCCTCTCCCTCCGCCCCTCCCCTGCTCAGTCTCTCTCTCTCTCTCTCTCTCTCAAAATAAATAAACATTTTAAGAAGAGAAAATGGTTGAAGTGTATATAGAAGTCAGGATAATGGTTAACATTAGAGGGAGGGGTGCCGGAGCCAGGAAGGGAAAACGGAGAGAGGGTGTGGGGTGCTAGCAAGATTCCATTTCCTGGGTGCTGCTTACATGGGTGTATGTAATGCCGCAGTGAGGGGTTAATAAGAACATCGGTGGCACGTGCATAAAGAGCCCAGAGTGACCCCTGACACATTGTGGGTGCCTCCTGTCTACCTACCCCCTCTGTGGGGTTTCCAGTCAGAGGATGGACGCAGAGGCAATTCCAGGTATGCCGTGACCTTGGGCACCTTTTGTAACCTTTCAGCGTGTTCATCTACAAATGAGCCTTCTAGTAACACCTGGCTCACAAGTTGTTGTCAGGATTAAATGCACTTTTTAATTTTTTTTTATTTTTTTATTTTATTTTTTTGATGTTTATTTATTTTTGAGAGAGAGAAAGACAGACAGAATGTGAGCAAGGGAGAGGCAGAGAGAGAGGGAGACATAGAATCCAAAGCAGGCTCCAGGCTCTGTGCTGACAGCTCAGACCCTGACATGGGGCTCGAACTTTTGGACCAATGAGATCATGACCTGAGCTGAAGTTGGACACTTAACTGACTGAGCCACCCAGGCGCCCATAAATGCACTTTTTTAAAGAAAACAAACTTGATACAGTAAGGAGCACAGAGTAAGGGCTTAATAACTTTAATTATTCGCTAAACATTAAATGCTGCTACTTATTCTACTTTATTTTAATTTATTCAGCTACAAGCTACTGAGTGCACACTGTGTGCCACGTACCCTGCCCGACTCTGGGACTAGAGCTGGCGACAAGACCCACCCTCCCTCCTTAAAGGTCCTGGAGCAGGGTGGGAAGCGCGCATGGTAAAGGAATGCCCGCTAGCCGCTGCCACTGGGGCGCCCAGCATACAATCTGCTCGTAATAGGACCTCCATGAACGTTGCTGAAGAAAACGAGTGAATGCACGTATAAAAGTGTGTGCACGGGCCCCTGGGTGGCTCAGCCGGTTGAGCGTCCGACTTCAGCTCAGGTCATGATCTCGAGGTTTGTGGGTTCGAGCCCTGTGTCGGGCTCTGTGCTGACAGCCCAGAGCCTGGAGCTGCTTCCGATTCTGTGTGTCCCTCTCTCTCTGCCCCTCCCCTGCTCACACTGTCTCTCTCTCTCTGTCTCTCAAAAAAAAAAAAAAAAATACACAGGGTAAGATGTGCCCGGTAGCTTGTGGCCCCACCGTCCAGCTGCCCCCGGCCGGCCCGGGGAAGCCACACAGCTTCCCCTCACCCCCTCCCTGAATGAAGGGCCACCAGTCCTGCCAGGAGAGAAGCACGAGCAGGGTGTGCCTGGGCACTTACCTGCCCAGTGTGCAACCTCAGAAGAGCTGTAGAACTCGGCCGTGACCGTCTTTAAATTCTTCATAATTTCCAACAAATTCTGGAGCCCATGCCGTGGCCTCACTTGTGAGTGCGCTGGTCTCCTGGGACACTAGCAGGGATGTGACAACATCTCCATCATCACTGCACCTGCCACCTTGCCTCCTCCCCACCTCTGCTGGGGACCCGTGGAGCAGAGTTGTGCCCTTCTCATCCACGGATATGCAGAGCCTGGGGACCGATAAAACTGTAACGTTGACCATTTCCAGAGATGTGCCAGGAACGGCCTCCTCCGGGAAGCCCTCTCGGATGTCCTGACTTACAGGAGTGAGCGGCTCCCTGCCCCTTCACAAATCATTCCCGACTGTGCTTGGGCATGTCTGTCTCTCTAGTGGCCTGCAAGCCCTGTCCAAGGAGTTGGAACAAGGTCAGGTTCATTGTTGCATTCCAGAGGCTGCCCGCAATGGGGCTGCAGACATGCATGTAGAGCGGGACAGAGAGAGAGAAAAGGACCTTCTTCGTGAGGACCCATGGAGAGACCCTGGGGGGTCCACGGACTCCTGAAACAACGTGAGTCAGCCTTGACCGGGCACTTGCTGAAGGCCGGACACGGCACCCGACGGGTTCCCGATAGTCCCAGGCCTTCGGGGCTCAAGAGCTTTCATCTTTGTCTTGTGACCCCGCCAGGTTCAGGACACCTGCAGGAGGCATGAGGCCCCTGCAACCTCTAGCGCCCCCTGACCCTGGTGCTGAGAGGCAGAGAGGATGGGGGGAGGGGAGGGGCAGGGTTTGGGGCAGATTGGGGCTGGAAAAATGGAGGGGCCACCAGCAGACAGGCTTGCGGGGTCACAGGGCGTGAAGTCTGACCTCACTGTAAATAAGTCTCAGTCTGTGAAATGGAATGGACCTTACCTGGAGAGGGTGACGGTCACAGGCCCAGACCTGGATATGCAGCCAGCTGCCTGCCTAGGCCGAGATCCTGGCCCTGCCCCTGACCAGCCCGCTGACCTTCGCAGGTCCCATCAGCTCCCTGGACCTGGGCGTCCTCAGCTTCCAGAAGGGCAGAGTGGTGGCCCCTGCCTCACGGTGCTGTTGCAAGAAATGGTTGAATTCACCTCCATAAGTGAGCACCATCTAAGGGGCTGATAAGCAGTGACTTTCAACTTCCCAGGGCTGGAGAGGGAGGGGAGGTGGTATGTGTGGGACTCGGTGACCCGGGACCTCTCGGCTCTCACTGTGATGACAAACAACGAGCCAGCTCATAACCGAGGGCCTGCTGTCTGCCAGGCCCCTTCCGTACCTTGCCGGTCCCTTCAGCGATCTGACTCGAGCCCCCTACTGAGGCTGCCGGCTGTATACTCTGGGTGGGGCCCGTGGGGCCTGAGGAGGGCAAGAGAGCATAGAAGCCGATGTCTCCACTGTCCCCCAGTGTCCCTAGTGGGTGCCTCCTCTGATCATTTGCAAAGCTCTCCTCTGTTTTTAATCAGAAACACTCGCGAAGATGAACCCTTTGGCAAGACCCAGTGTTTCCATCAGTGTGCCCAGTTATCAGCGGGCATTTCTGAGCACCTGCTCTGAGCCGAGCCTGACTGCACCTGCTCTCTGGGCGCCAGTTTCCTGGTGAGCTCAGGGTCATGGAGAGAGCGGGGAGCTCGGGGACAGAGTTCCAGCGCTGCCCCTTCCCCCTGCGTGGGAACGTGCCTAATCTCTGTGAGCCCCACGTACAAAGGGGAGGATGGGCCGCCCCGGAGCGTGGGGTGCAGACTTCCCGAGAGTCAGGGGAGGTGGGTCCCAGATCCTGAAGCAAGCCCAAGCCCCCCAGTTGCCCACAATGGAAGGTGAGGCATTAGGGACCATGCCTGCCCTCGGGTCCGAGCAGCGAGTGGCCTTCAGAGCAGCCTCGGCTCCAGGAGGATCGAATCTGTGGCAGGACCTCCGGGTGCTGGAATTGGCAAGGCGGGAGCGGGCTCCCGGGGGCAGAGAAGTTCCCTGCCTGGGGGGGGGGGGTCTGTGGCTACCCCAGAGGGGTCACATGGCACCCCCAAATCGTAAAGGTACCTGGAGGCAGATTGCTACTGGGGTTCACACAGCTATCCGGGTCATGGAGAGCCACCCGAGGTCATACAGACACTCAAGGTCATATATCTTCCCAGGGTCACACAGCTTTCCAAGGTCAAGTCGCTTCTTGGGGCCATATTGTTACCTGGATTCATATAGCCCCCTGGTCACATGGCCTACCAGGGTCATAGGGCTTCCTAAGGTCATGGGGCTTCTTGGGGTGATAGAATCTCCAGGAATCCTATGGCTCTCTGGTCACAGGGTGCCCCAGGGTCGCGTGTCCACTTAGGCTCCTACAGCCACCAGGGTCATACAGACACTTGGGGCCCCAGTGTGTCTCCCGAAGAGATTCAGGCTTCTTCTAGACCATTCTACGGCCCCTGGGTCCTGGGTGAGCCTCACCCCCTCCCAGGCTTAGTTTCCTTATCTGTGAGGTGGACAGAACATTAGTGCCTGGAGGACAGGGCCGCGGCATCGAGGATGAGGAGATGGTGGCACAGAGCCCACAGCCCACGGGCCGCGCTCAGTACGTGGCCGTGATGCCCGGGAAGCCGGCCGGGGCTTCCGCACAGCCCTTACCTCCCCGGCCTGGGCAGACCTGGAGGGTTTCCAGGAGAGAAGGGGGCAGCTTTCCCCCCAGCCTGGGAGCGGCAGACGCTAGGAAATGCCTGTTGGGGACCAGATGAGGGAGGTCGGGGGCTGAGGAAGGCCTCCCTCCCGCGGGGAAGATGAGCTGTGGAGGGTCAGGTGCCCTCCGGGGTTGGGAGAGGCGGGCACACAACAAGTCCTGGCGCGATGCCTTTTTCTATCGTTGTCTCCTAGTCTACAATCAAACTGTAGAGTAAATAAATAGAACAGTAAAATAAGACGCCGCCTTCAGCCAGGCTGGAGGGGGTCAGAGGCCAGGCCGTGGCCTGTGGCCTCTTCCCTGAGGGTAAGGGAGCCTGAGGAGATCTCGAAGCAGCTGGATGGGACACGGCTGTCCCGCGCAGGGGGAGGATGAGGGCTGGGCCGGGCAGGGGCAGGAGAGGAGGGCCCAGGAAGCAGGACTGACCTTGGGGGCAGGGCCCAGGAAGCAGGACTGACCTTGGGGGCAGAGCCGACTGCCCGCAGCAGGTGCCGGCCCTCCGAGACCCCTAAAGACCGCGTGGGCCCCTTTGTCTCCGGTGCCAGTGCCTCATCGCCCCTCCCAGCCCCCACAGAGCCTTGGAACAAGTCTGCTTTCCCCACTCCCCTTCTCCCTCGGGGTTTTGTGCTTCTTCAAGAGGGCACTGCCTACCCCCAAAGGAATACGTTGCCGCGAGGCCAGCTCGTGAGGCACCGTGGCCCGGGAGGAAATTTACTTGGGGACGGTGGAGCCCTACTGAGGGTTCACAAAGCCTGAAAACAGGCAGACACACGCTCACACGCGTGTGCGCGCGCGCACACACACACACACACACACACACACCATGGCTGGAACACCCACTTTTCAATGCCTGCTTGGCCTGAGCCTGAGGAATGACCAGTCACCAGGGCTGCCTCCTGTCTGAGTCCCCGCAGGTCTGCAGGTGCCGGAGAACGGGGCACTGGTGCCAACAGGCCTTCGTTACTGGGGGGCCTCGGAGTCCTGGGATGAGGAGGAGCTGGGCGCCAACCCACCTGGGTTCAAGCCCCGGCTCACCCCTTCCTTGCAGGCTGCGCACAGGGCCCCACACTCCGAAGGACCCCACATTTGGTTTAACGCTCTACCATTGCTATTTTCCAGTTACTAATAGCTTGCAAACAGGGGACCCAGTTTTTCACTGGACACCGGGCCTAAAAATTACGTAGCCAGTCCTGGCTGTGAACAAGTCTCTTTGCTTCTCCAGGCCTTAGTTTCCTCGTCTGCAAAATGGGTGTGTGAGTTCTGGGTGCCCAGGTGGCTCATTCAGTTGAGCGTCTCTTATTTCAGCTCAGGTCATGATCCCAGGGTCGTGGGATTGAGCCCCGTGTGGGGCTCCAAGAGGAGCACAGAGCCTGCTTGGGATTTTCTCTCCCTCTCCCTCCGTCTCTCTCCCCCACACCCCTCTCTCTCAAAAGAAAAAAAAGAAAGAAAGAAAAAAATGTTGGCAGAGGGGCACCTGGCTGGCTTAGTCAGTGGAGCATGCAACTCTTGATCTCGGGGTTATGAGTTCAAGCCCTATGTGGGGTGTAGAGATGACTTTTTTTATAAAATTTTTTTTATATCTTTATTTTATTTTGAGAGACAGAGAGCAAGCGGGGGAGGGGCAGAGAGAGAGGGAGACACAGACTCCGAAGCAGGCTCCAGGCCCTGAGCTGTCAGCACAGAGCCCGACGTGGGGCTTGAACTCAAAAGCTGTGAGATCATGACCTGAGCCGAAGTCGGACGCTTAACCGACTGAGCCACCCACTGAGCTTACTTTTAAAAAATCTTTAAAAAACAAAAACAGGTGCCTGAGTTCCGTGCTAATGTTGCCTGGGTTGACTCAAGAGCCTGGGGCGAGATGGACGGGCACCATGGAGGACTGGGCACCAGCCAAGCCCCACTCCCCTTACTCCCACAGCACTCTGTGCACTTCTGCTGAAAGAGGAAACTGAGGCACAGGGATGTAAGGTGGCAGGTCTGATGTCATAGAGCAGGTAAGTAACCCAGGCTGCTGGATTCTGCATCCTTGTGCCCTCTGCCCAAGGTCAAGGGCTTGCAAGGAGCTCCCAGCCCATCAGAGTTGGGGGGGTGGGTTGGGGGGGCTGGAGAAGGGAGCTATAGCATCTGCTCTGCATCTCAGGTTCACTTGCCAGGACAGTGAGGGAGGGAGGGCCAGGCTCCCTGCAGCCCAGCCGCGAACCAAATGACCAGAGTGACCTGAAGAGGAGGCAGGGCGCCAGCTGCCCTGGCAGGTGGCAGGGTGGGGCGTCTAGCAGGACTTCTCAGAATGAAGGGTGAAGGCAGGTGATGCGTGGGGCCACCCCACCCAGGCCCCAGGGCACAGGCCCCACCTGCAGACGTCAGTAAGGGCAGGGTGGGCCTCCGGAGTGGCTCCAGCCCAGAGGCGGCCCTCAGCCAGACCTCCATCTCGGGACTCAGGCTGGCACCCTGCTTGGATGGCAGCCCCCTCAGCCCTCTGGGTCGACTCTCTCCTCCCCTGCCTTTGCTCACACTCTTCCTCCTGCCCGCAGTGCCGTTTTTCCTCCTTGGGTCTGCCGCATGTCCCAGGGGCACCTCCTCCAGAAAGCCCTCCCAGACCACACAAGTGCATAGTCATTCCTGCCTCCCCCAGCACACACCAAAAATAAAGCCGGCCTTTGATTGTGCCTTGACTCACCATTTTCAAGGTATTTTTCTGTCCCTGGCCTCACTGGACCTCGCGGGAACCCTATGGGGTCAGATGGTTTTTGTCCCCGTTTTGCAGATGGGGACCCAAGAGGCAAGGGAAGCATGTGAGCTCACGTTGGGGGGGGGCGCGGTTGCACCAGTGGCTAACACTTACTGAGACCTTCCCGGGTGCCCCATGTTTCCATTCGTTTGTGTACTCGCCCATAACCATCGCCGGAGCACCTACTGTGTGCCAGCCGCGGTCATAGGTGCGGTGCAAGCAGCAACAGGGAAAAGGGACAGACCCCCTCCCTTCTCCGGCGAGCTGCGTCCTAATGGGAAGACGGACCGAGAGCAAGGGATACGGGTAAGGTGGGTGTGGTAAGTTCGGGGGTGACCGAGGCTGTGCAGAAGCAGAAAGTGGGCAGGGCCGGGGGACAAGGCGGGTGCCAGGCAACATCACTGGTGAAGGGGACTTGGAAAAACCTGAAGGAGGGGAGGGGACAGCCCCAAGGACGTCCACCCTGGAGGCCAGCCTGCTGTCCCACCGGGGGCTGGGCATCGCCCCTCCGTCCGCATCCCCAAACGCGGAGGGGCCTCCCTGGGCCCCTCACTCAGCTCTCCCTGGCCTGCCTGCCGGGCCCTCACGCCAGCCGCAGCCACCAATCCTGCAACCCTCTGAGCCACGCGGGGTGGCCTCGGCCCTGCCTCATTGGTCCCTGCGGCCCTTGTTCCCTGGGCTGAGCCTGGCACTCGCCCGCACCCAGCCGGTGCGGGAAGGAACAGAGGCTGACAGAATGTGTGGGTAGGTGGCAGGCCCCGGCCCTGCTCACAGATGCCCCTTTCCTGGGGTGCCGTGGTCGGGTGCGTTAGCGGATGTCACCCCTCCCCAGGCCGTGCAGGGACTAGCTCGCCCTTTAGAAATGACCTGACGGGCGCCTGGGTGGCTCAGCTGGTTAAGCGTCCGACTCCTGTTTCGGATCAGGTTCAGGATCTTTTGGTTCGTGAGATGGAGCCCCGTGGAGGGCTCAGCGCCGACAGCACTGTCGCCTGTTTGGGATTCTCTCTCTCTCTCTCTCTCTCTCTCTCTGCCTCTCCCTGACTCGCACTCTCTCAAAATAAATTAATTAATTAAAAAAAAAAAAAAAGGAACGAACTGAACTGGGCACGTCCTGGTCCTTCCGCCCTCCTGTTCGTTCACACGCCTGCGCGTGCCTTCCCACACTCATCCGTTCAGCAGAGAGTACAGAGTGCCTTCGAGGTGCCAGGGTCTCACTGAGTGTGCGTGACCCGAACACACCAAGTCCTCGCCCCCAAGGGGCTCACACGTGGGGAGACACAGGAGTCCGTGGTTATCAACACTCAAGACAAAGAACTCCGAGGGCAGGGAGGGGTGCTGCCGCCCACAGTGAGGAGGCCACTGCGTGGGGATGGGATGAGGGGGCAGAGGGGGGACACATGGAACTTTGCAGGGCGCAGGCGGAGCAGGGGTGCTTCCGTGATGGTGCAGGGGGAGCTGACGGGGGCGGCGAGTGGAGCTGGGGCTGCGCGTTCTGGGTAAACACCGAAGCCACAGGACCGACCGCCGGACGGGCCATGGGATGTGGGAGCAGAGTCATTACTAGCCGTGAAAAGATGTCTAAGCCTCCTTTAGCCTCAGTTTTCTCACCTGTAAAATGGGGCGCTGGGACCTCACTTGCCAGCCTCTGGTGAGAAGCCCAGGACAGTGTAGGAGGGGAGTCAGCCTTCACTCCTCCAGTGAAGGCTTGCTGTGGCCCAGTCAATACTGGGCACTGGTCCAGCCTTGGGGAATGTCACGCAATAGGTGCTTCACAAAGAGTGGCTTTAAAAAAAAAAAAAAAAAGTGGGAGGGAGCCATCCCGGACCCAAAAGCGAGGAATTGGGGCCATTGAGATTGGGCAGCGGCAGGTCCTGATTCGAAGCAAGGTGTTAGGGGGCTGCCAGTTGTGGCAGGGCAGGCATGGTGGGACCTTGAGGTGGGAGAGTTGCTGGGGTAACTGGGGTCCGGAGCCAGAGACGGCGGGCTGCAGAGAGGGCTGACCCCGTTTCCCGAGCCAGTGGTGCCAGGAGGCCTGTTTTCCGTGGTGTTTACTGACTCCTCCAGCTCCAAGGAGCTCTGGGTGTTTGGGCTGCGTTCCCAGGGTCATCCCCCAGCAGCAGGCTGGAGGTAGGGAGGGAGCGGTGGGGGTGGCTGGGCCAGCTGGGCCGGGCGGAGGCAGCCGGTAGCAGAGAAATGCATGGCTCAGCCCTTCCCTAATCTGCACTCCCGGGAAGCCACTCCCTGGTCCACCTCTGATTTGGGTTCAGAGCTGGGGGCCAGACTGGAACTGAGCTGAGACCTCTTTCTTCAGGCTGCCTGGTAAGGCAGGGGTGGAGCAGACGCCGTAAAGTGGTCACGACTGGTAAATGGGGTCAGGGTTCAGTCAGTGAAGCCAGAGCCAGTGATAAGTTGAGGGTAGAATCAGGGCTTAATGTATAACCAGGGTCAGGATTCAATGTCCCACGAAGCTTATAGGCCCAAATGTGAATAAGGATGAGGGCTCAGTATGTGACTAGGATCAGGGCTCAGTGTGTGATCAGGATCGGAGCCCAGAGTGTGCCCAAGGATTGGGGCTCTGAGTGTGACTGGGATCAGGGCTCAGCACATGGCCAGAGTGAGGATCCACTGTGTAACCAGGTTTGAGGCTCAGTGTGTGATCAGGATCAGGGCTCAGCATGTGACTATGATCAGAGCTCAGAGTGTGATCAGAGTCAACATCGGTGTGTGACCTGGATCACGTTTCACTGTGTGACCAAGATTAGGGCTCAGTATGTAACTAGGATCAGGACTCTGTGTGTGATCAAGGTCATGACCCAGCTTGTGACAAGGGTCAAGTCAGTCCACGAGCAAGATCAGAGTTCATCCTGCAACTGGGGTCAAAGTTGAGTGTGTCACTAGGATTCCGAGCTCAGCACGGACCAGGCGGCGGTCTGTGGGTGGGATCAGGACTCAGCGTGACGCTGGGGCACGCGAGGCTGGCGCGGCGGCTGTCAGCCTGTGGTGGCCTCAGGGCTGAGGGGTCTCTTCTCCCTACAGTTTAGCCCCGTTCATCTTCTCTCTTTCATTCAAGAATCATGTACTCGGGGGACGCCCGGGTGGCTCCGTCGGTTAAGCATCCAACTCTTGATTTTGGCTCCGGTCATGATCTCATTCATGGTCCCTGAGATCTGGTCTCTGCACCAACAGTGTGGAGCCTGCTTGGGATCCTCAATCTCTCTCTCTCTCTCTCTCTCTCTCTCTCTCTCTGCCTCTCCCCCTGCTGGCTTGTGCACACGCACTCTCTCTCTCTCTCTCTCAAAATAAATAAGCATTAAAAAAAAGAAGAGTGATGTACTCTGTGCCAGGCACTGTTCTAGACGCTTCCTTCTCAAGCGTCACTCAGCTGCAGTCCCAGCCCTAGAGGACCGCCCATCTCCCGGTCAGTCAAGTCTCCGCAGTACGAGACACTCCCCAGGAAGGACCGGGGACGCATCTCTACCCCGGGACTCAAGGTTTTCTAGGGAAGGCTTTGAAGCCCCCTCCCGTTGAGGGGGTGGGCAGGAGGGCATTCCAGGCAGAGGGCACTGCTTTGAGCAAAGGCTTGGAGGCTGGGCAGCTCGGAGCAAGGGAATCCGGTTGCCAAGGTGAGCGCTTGGCCAGTATCAGCACGGCCGGCAGTGGACAAACAGGGCGCGGTTATCAGAAAGCACCTTTCAGGTTAGCCTCGCTGGGACCGGGAGCTACATTTGCACGGGCCCAGGCGGCGGCCCCAGCCGGTCCCCACCAGGTGACGGTGACGGAGTGACCGCTCTGTGAGCACTCCCTGCCTCAGAGGCCGCCCGGCTTGGGTGGACAGGATGCGGCAGACAATGCAAAGGGATGCGGCTGCCCAGCGTGGCTGATGGGAAGGGGGCGGACGGGCGAGGGAGACCACGGTCAGGGGCAGCAGGGGCCGGAGGCACTGGCAGAACTCAGCGGCGGGGGAGCGGGGGGTCGTCCCCGAGTGCTCCATCCACCCACCCACTGGCCTCGTCCCTGCAGTCTCCAGCTCCTCCTCCGCCTCGAGCTAGCAGGCCCTGGACTTGGGGACCCTCCGCTAGGCCATCTGTGCAGGGGTGCAGGACGAGGTCCCTCGCCTGCTGGGCCCAGGCCTCCCCTGGCCCCATGGCATCGGTCTCACCCACTTGACACCCGCCTTCACAGAGCTGCTTCTCAAGCACAGTGGGCCCAGCTCCTGCCCCGCTCAGCACCCTTCCGTTCTCCTGCTCCTGGTCCCTGGACCCGAGCTCCCCCACAGCCTGCCTCGTGTGACCCCCGTCCTGAGGGCAGCCACGGGTGAGGCAGGGCTTGGAGAGGGACAGGCAGGTTGTCGGAGGGACAGGGGCTGCCTCCCGGACTGCCTACCAAAGGGGAAGGGGAGCACTGAGGCCCAACAGCAGGGAGGGCTGGGGCAGCAGGCACCTGCCGGGGCGGCGGTGGGCTCAGAGGAGGAGGTCTGAGCAGATGGGGCAGGGATGCCCGGGATGCAGGCAGGGCTGGGGGCCCTTCGGGCCAGGGCTACACAACTACAATCCTCATTCAAGCCCCAAAGAGCCCATTTTGTTGGACCAAGTGACCATTATTCCCTTTGCTCAGATGAGGAAACTGAGGCCCAGAGCAGTTAAGTGATGCCTCCCAAGTTGCCCAGCCATTGGGCAGAGCCGGGCTAGTCTCCAGACCAGCTGGCCCCGGGGCTGGAGCTGCGCAGCCCAGGCACCGTCAGGACGGTCAAGGAGGGAGCCTGTTGCTGGCAAGGGCCCAGGGTGGGGATGTAGCCACCCCGTGGGGACTGGGCAACTGGCCCAGGCCGGTCCTGCCCCAGCCCTCTCCCAGGCCCCCAGAGGGCCTCGTTCGCTGCCCTCACTGCTGCCTGGGCACCTGGTATGCCCTGTCAGTCTCCCAGACACGTTGTTTCCTGAGCCTGAACTAACCACATCTAGCGTTTATTGAGCATTTACTCTGTGTTGAACACGTTTCGCCCCCCGCTCACCACCCTGCTGTCTGAGGCTCACATTCCGGTCTCCACTGACTGATGCAGAACCAAGATTGAGAGTCGTGTGCTCGGTGGCCTGGCCTCCCTGCAGGTGCTGGCAGAGCCCTGACCCCTCTGTTCATTGCCCCAGGCTGTCCTCAGGGCCAGGCATAAGGTTACCACCTCCTGCAGGGGTGGGGCTGGGGGCGGAACGGGGCCCACCCAGTTCCCGCCCAACCTGCTGGGTTGGTTTGGCCCAGGCGGCCCCACACCCCACGCCTGGGGAGCCTGCCTGCGCCCACTCCCCCGGCTTTCTCCAAGAGCAGGGATTTCCGAGGCTATTGGGGCCCCGGTGGGTGCGGAGCCTTGGGACGCCCTCCTCATTCTCCAGGGAGCGCGGGTTCGAGAAGCTGGGCGAGGCTGCAGGGACAGGGGCCCAGGGCCGGCGCGGCTGTGTGGCAGGGAGCCCCACCTGGGACGCGGACAGGTCACGTCGTTGGTCAGGGCCTTCCCACGTCTGCCACTTTAGACCACGAGCACCTCAGAGAAGCCCGGGAGGAACTGTGGGAAACGGCTCTGCGAGCCGGCCTCCGCCTGCCCCAGGGAGGCCGAGCTCCCAGGCTCCGGGCTCGGGGCGCAGAGGGCGGGGGGCTGAAATCAGACGCAGACGTGACTCAGCTCCCCACCCTCTGCCAGCCGTGAAGTCAGACGACCTGCTTCTCCTCTCCGTGCCTCGGTTTCCCGTGTGGCGCTCACACAGGTGGTCGGGAGTGGTCAAGCCTCCGATGCCAAGAGACACGTGCCGCTCAGCTCGCCGGGTGGGGGACCCCCGTGGCACGAGGGCACCCTGCCCTCGGACCCGCAGGTAAACACGCGCACGCGCCCACACGCGCCCACGGACCCGCCGCACCCGGGGTGACACGCCTGTCCTCCCCGTGGCTCCCACGCCCCAGGCGCACCGCAGGGCTGCTCTGCTTTCTCGGATGCCGGCCTCCGGACCTGCTGTCTCCCGCGACTCAGGCGTGGGCCCAAGGGTTTACGCAGCTTCAGAGGAAAAGGGGCCTGGCCGAGGCCCCGCCTGGGCCGCCCTGGGGGTCCCCCCAAGCTGAGGTTGCCCCCCATCCACTCTCCACTCGCGAACCCCGCAGAGTGCCCCTGGTGGGCTGATATGTTCCTCGCGCCCTGGGGACCCCTGGGCCGAGCGGCAGCCCTGGGGGAGTCTTCGGGGCCCCTCCTTTCGGGGGGCCAGGCTGCTCCTCTGCAGGGGTGCCCAGCTACCCGCAATCCTGGCTCTGACACTCACCCCCACATGATGTCGGCTCCCACCCCCCGCAGGACTTGAGGGACAGCGGACGAACTTCTTTACATGAAATGCCTTCACTGAAGGAAGATGATGACTGAGACAGGGGATGAGACCCAAACACTCCATCCCCCCTCCCCCTCCCCACATGAGCTGCTTCCGGAAGCTTCTCGGACTCCCTGAGGCTGATGGGAAAATTTGAGCGTTCTCTGCCCGGGGCTCTGTGGCAGCGACCCACTGTTGGGAGCAACAGGGCAGGGGTCCGCTCCCAGCCAGGGGGTAGGCGGGGGGCAGGTCGGGGTCCTGTGGAGCACGTGGCCCGTGTTGCCGCGCTCAGAGCCAGGAGGAAATGACAACCAGCCCCCCAGTGTGATCCCCGGGAGCACCTGGGACCCCAGTGTCCAGAAGAGATGTGGGGGCCCCGCCACTAAGTGAGCTGCCTCGGCCCCGCGTCGGCTGCCACCACCCGGCCCGGAGCCTCACGTGCTGTGGCCCACCTCATGTGGCCCCGCGTGGGACCTGCCACTGGCCACGACTCCCTCCCGTGGGCTCCACTGATGCTACAGCCCCCCAGGGACGAGGCGGGAGTAGCTGGGCAGGAGCTCCAGGGAGGGAAGGACTCAGAGACAGGCAGGGGGGCCTCGACTGGGTTCACGTGGGCTCTTGGCCTGAGAGTGACTTTTTCTCCGTGTCTCGGTTTCCTCTGTGAGAAGTGGCAGGGTTGTGGCCCGCGGTGGGGGTGGGGGGCGGTGTGCAGCCAGAGCTTGCTGCTCCTTGTGTCACAGAGACCTGGCGTGAGTGGCGAGTGAGCCTGGGGGCAGGAAGGGCTGCTCTGCACTAATAGGCAAGATGAGGAAAAGCATTCCAGCAGAAGGAACAGCAGCGCAAAACTACAGAGGCCTGGAGGTGTGCTCGAGGCCAGGCAGCCCCCCTGCGAGGGTTGGAGCCCGAGTGGGGGGCCGTGCAGGGGCCACTCTGAGGGTGCCCACAGAGGGCTGCCGTCCGGGCTCAGCTGTTGTACACGGTTCCTTCTGCCGAGTGTCACCCAGCCCTGCCCAGAGTTCAGACTAAACCAAGACGCAGCCTCCTCACCGACACCCCGACACCGAGGCAAAGAGCAGTATTTTGGACCAACCTGAGATACGCATGAGATACGGACTCAGAAGCTGCCCCCCTCCCCGGATTTTCTAAGCACTAGAGAGCCGGGCGGAGGCCAGGGGGGTGGAGACAGCCGCCCACAGTGGGCAGTTGCGTCTCACTCTGCGCAAAGCCCCTGGGTGCCCTTATTGCGGAGTTTCCTGTTCCACTGGCGCTCAGTCCTCATCACAGACCATTTTCCAGACGGGCACACTGAGGGGGCCCGAGGCCTGCCTGGGGGTGGGGAGCATCCTGGCCCCAGGGCGGGGAAGTCAGGGAGGAAGGTGGGCAGCTCCGCGGGCAGCGCGCGGCCTGCACGCATCTGTGGCAACCGCCGTCTGGGACCCGGAGAAGAAACGCCCGAACCTCCCTGGGCGCCTCCAGCCAATTCGTCGAGGAGGAGGAGGCTGTTGCAAGGGCCCTGATTTTGAAACTTGACTGTGGCAACCGCCCTGGTGAACTTGATTCACCCGCAGCCGGGGATCCACCTTCTCCGGAGCCCAGAGCCTCCCTCCCTGCAGGAGACAACACAGCCCCCCTGGCCCTGGCGGGGCCCTGCCCACCTCTGAGCCACCCTGGGCCTCCCTCATCCGTGAAGTAGGGTGTGAGTCTTTCCTTCTGGGGAGGTCATGGGCTGAACTGTGTCCCCCCGAAGTCATGTGCTGAAGTCCTAGCCCCCAGGACCTCAGAACGGGACCTTATTTGGAGACGGGGTCTTTACGGAGGTGATGCTGTCGCAGTGAGGTCATACAGGTGGGCACTGATGCACCGTGACCGGTGTCCTTGGAAGACGGGAGGTTTGGACCCGGGTACACAGGGAGAACGCCGTGTGAACGTGGGGACGGCGGTCTGTCGACCAGCCAAGGAGAAGGGCCTGGAACCGAGTCTCCCTCGCAGCCCTCAGAAAAGAGCCAGCCCCGGGGCGCCTGGCTGACTCAGTCG
>CM053569.1:2292752-2327378 GCA_028646485.1 Cryptoprocta ferox | reverse complement strand
CCGGTCTTCTCAGTCAAGAGCAAGGCGAGCCGTGGAAGAGGACTGAGCTGGGATGGCGCGTTCCGGGCTAGAAGCTCAGCCCGGCTCTCGGGAGAGAGCTCGGACAGGACAGGAGGGACAGAAAAGAGAAGTGGGTGGCTGCGGCACGCACGAGAAAATGTCCTTCCAGGTCTCGGGGCAGGTTGGCCGAGGGGGCTGGCGTGCGCGGGGTCGGGGACGCTCACTCCCCACCCGGGGGCTTCTCGCGCGTGCAGGGCACCCGCCCGGGCAGCCCCTGCCGCCAGCTCCGCTTAGGGGTGAGGGGTCTGGGAGGCGCCCTTGCGCATGCTCAGCCCTGGAGCCCCGCCCGCAGGAGGTGCACCCTCTGCGCATGCCCAGCCCCGGGAGACGGGCTGCAGGCGGTGCGCCCTCTGCGCATGCCCAGCCCTGGGAGGGGGGGGCCCCCCCCAACCCCTCCCGCGGGCGGCGTGCCCTCTGCGCATGCCCGGCACCGGAAGGCCTGCCCGCAGGCGGCGCACCCTTTACGCTGCGTGGCCGTCGGGCCGCGGAGCCACGGGTCGCCCGGAATCCGCCTTTAGCCCTCGAGGGAGCCCACTGTGGCCTGTACACCTGAGCTCCCCTTCTAGTATCCTCTGACTTTTCCATATGCCTTAGGCTTTTACCCGCTCGTTGAGAATTAAGTTGGGGGCAGGGGGGTTGAAATCACCTGCTGGGCACAGGTGGGGCGTGGTGCGGAGGAGCCAAAGTCTGGTCCGGACCTGGGCGGCAGGTGGGCTGCAGGGGAGCACGATGGCGGGCATCGGATTATTCTCCAGGACTCGCTGTGCACCTCAAGTTCCAGAATTCCTGCCGCACGTTGGGATTCGTGCGCCCGGCTGATGCACGGTGGCGTGTCACCCCGCCTTCCCCACTGGCCTCACTGCTCCTCCCGACCGCCGCGGGCTGGGACTTTTGCTTCCAATGTGAAACGCATCAGACTTTGTTCCATTTTCATCCCGCTATCCTCGCGGTCTGTTGCCAGACTGGCCCTTTGGCGAAGAGAAAGTGGAGAATGGGTCCACCAGCCACAGGAGAAGCACTGCATGGGCAGCGTTTGACCGGGAGCTGGGGATCGGGGCTCCGGCCAGGCTGGCAAGGCTGGGCTGTAGACCGGGCTGGACGTTCAGGGAAGGAGAAGGAGCCCTGCGGACCTTTCCTCCTGCGCCTGTGTGGCTAGGGGCGCTTCCTTCACTGCCTGAGCTTGTTCTCCTGTCTGTTATAGCAGGGGAATGGCACCCACCTGCCAGCTTGGCAGGGACTCTGCAGAGGACCTGAATGGTCATGAGCAGGCATGGGGACGAAGCAAGGGGGACTGGAGGCAGGATGAGGAGCAAGTGGGCTCTGAGCTGCCACCCGCCCCTGTCTCAGTGTCAGGGCTCTGATGTAAGAGGAGTCACTGGGCTGTGCTGATGTCCACTTCTGGGCAGAGGTGTTGAGGGGGACGGGCAGGTGGCATGCCACTCCTCTGGGAGACAGGCCAGTGCCTAGCAGAAGTGAGAGTTCATTATAAACTCCCTAAGCGGAGAGCAGCGCTTGATAAGATGCATGGGAAGAGGGACACCTGTCCTGAGGGTCTCGTCATCCCCCTAACCAGCTTCCTGGTAACCTACCAGACAGTCGGGGCCATGACATGGGCCTCGGGGGCCTTTGTGGGGCTTCCCCTTCCCACCATCGGGGTCGCTTGGCTTTGATCCTGTAACACTCCTGGATTTTCCAGTGTTGAGCAAACGTTCGTGCGATGCTGCCAGCAGCCAGGCTTGTTAAGGGTGTCCTGTGTAGCAGGCTTTGTTCTCAGGGTTCTGTTTTTTTATTTTGCATTATCTCTCATTTATGCAGAAGATAAATCCTCTTAAGAGCCCATTTACAGACTAGGAACAGCAGCTCAGCGAGGTCCGGTGATTTGCCCAAGGTCACCAAGCTCCGGGGGGGGGGGGAGCAGAAACAGTATGCAGCTCAGCCTACGTGCTAATGGCGTGGGGAGCACCCTGCTTCATGTCTAGAACTCCCACCCCAACCCTGGCGGGAGAAGCAAGACCCTGAAAACAGACCGGCTGACGGTGATTAGCCAGGCAGCTGGGATGGAGGGGGAGGGGAACTGCAGGTCCTATAGTCCTGGATTCAAACTCTGCTCTGCCGTGAATGAGCTGCGGACCCTTGGGCAAGACTTCACTTCTCTGAGTCTCAGTGTCCTCCTCTATGAAATGGGATACTAAGATGTCATTACAAAATAGGTTGTGAGAATTCAGTGGGAAAATCCTGCTAGAACCTGGAGCCTATTTATTTAGGTAAGTCGTGGCCCCGTCTAGCATAGGCTGACACAGAGCAGTGGGTGGAGTTCTCGGAGGCCAAAGTGGGGCCCTGGGCGTTTGGGAGGCTGTGTCAGGGCCCGCCCCCAGGTTTATCCTGTGAATGAGAACAAGGCTCCTTGGAGCAGATACAGACCCTTGGGCTCCCGGGCATGGCCCCTCAAAAGAGAACCAATCCTGTCTTCTAGGCCCAGAAGGATGACGTCTCCCCTCTACCCCTCCCCTCCCCCTGAACTGGCTGGACCACATGAGTGGTTCTGGCCAATGGGTTTGTGAGCAAGATCTGGGCTCAGAGTGTGACCAGGACCAAAGCTCTGCCTGTGACTGGGATCAAGGCTCAGTGTGTGACCAAGATGGGGATTCACCGTACACCAAGATCAGAGCCAGTGTGTGACTGGAATCAGGGCTCAGTATGTGACCAACCCGAGGATTCAGTGTGTCCCAGGATCAGGGTCAGCGTGTGACCAGGGGCAGGGCCCAGCAAGCAAGAGATCAATCAGGGCCCTCCCTAAGGCTAGGTATCCCAGAGAAGTCCAGTCCAGTGGGCACAGGCTGGACGGGAAGCCAGAGCTCCGCCCCCCTGGGTGCATGAGGGGCGGGCAGCCAAGCTGTGGGTGTTTTCCTCGACCCCCACCCGTGTTTGTAACTTGCTGGCCGGGATCTTGGCACGGGGATTCCAACACAAGTTCCCGCTCGGAGTCTGAGCCCTTTCCACTCTGTCAGCCGTCCTGCCCACGTACTTGCCCGACCCAGCCCCACCCACAGATTCTTCCAGCCGCCTCCCCAGTCGCAGCCTCACGCATACACCTGGGCCGAGATGGGGGCAGACGCAGCTGGAGGGAGTGTTCGGGCCCCGGGAAGCATGTGCATGTGGGCGCTCACGTGGACCCGAGCACTCATATGCCGCCCTCTGCACAGGGAGAGCAGAGGCTGCAGCACGGCGGGGTGGGTGGGCTGGGCTGGGGCAGTGGTCCTCCGCCAAAGTGTGAGTCCCATTTGTCATGGACTCGGTGCCGGGGAGGGGGGTCAGGAGAGGGTGTGAAATGTCCTGTGGTCCATAGTGGGCATGAGACCTGATGTGACCTTGGGCAGAGCCTGTCACCTCCGAGCCTTGGTTTCCCTATTTGTAGCACGGGGTGAGACAATAGCCCCTGCCCAGGAGTCTTGTGTAGATGACAAAAGATCAGCCTGGGAATGTTATCCACACTGTCCACAGCCTGAACCCACATCCCTGCTTGTGGCATCTCTTCCCGGGAGCACACGCCAGAACCTTCCATATTATGTCCCGAGGCTTCACAGACAGCTCCTCTGTGCGGGCCCTGTGTCAACCGTGTGGGAGCAAGCCACACCAGACGGAGCTCACGGGGCTCTGGGAGAGACGAGTGTGAACCTGGTCGGTGACCGTCCAGCAGGTCCAAAATTGTAATGAGGCGAGGACAGGCGCCATGGCTGCATGGGACACAGGAGCGGTCTTTGCTCGGAGAGGCCCAGAGTGGGAGGAAGCGTCCCAGACAAGATGGCAGCCAAGCTGTGTCTTGAAGGATGAGGAAGAGCTCGACAGGGGAAAGGCATGTGAGGCAGAGGGAACAGCAAGCGCAGAGGCACAGTGCAGACGTGCGAAGCGCCTGGGGGAGAGCATGGGGGTGGAGATCAGGAAGAGCTGCAACAGGCAGGCAGTCCCCTCCTCCCCCTTGCCCTGGCCCCAGGGAGCTGACTGACTAACACCCCCCCCCCCCCGCAAGGCCTACTCTCTTTCTGCAGGGAGCCAGCTGAGCCCAGGGAGGGTGCCAGCTCACGCTGGGTCACACAGCAGAAGAAGCTGAGCAAGATGGCGGGAGGCAGCCTTCGGCCTCCTGGCGACAACCCGGTCTAGGCAGCTCCTTGCTTGCACTGCGGGCTCCAGGCTCAGACCACTCTCAGAGCTCCCCAGCGTGGTCCCCGGGGTTTCGTGGTGTCATCAGCAGCACCACGCGGAGGGCTTCTGGGACCCTCCCGGGAGCATTTCTGTTTTTGAAATAAAAGGCAACACGTAAGCCCGGAGCAGGGACTCTCGGGCCCAAAAGTCCGGCTGGTCCTCGGCAGGATTGCCCGAGGCCCATGCGTGCCGGCGCCTGTTTACTCACAGTTTACACCTAGGGAACAGCCCCCACCTCCTTCCCTCTGAGCGAGGCTTGCCTGGGCAGGGCAGGGGTGAGCCGAGGGGAGCTAAAGCGCAGCCTCAGATCCCCGAACAATGGCGAGGTCTGTAAGTCACATCTCAGCAGCACCGATAACGCCGATAACGCCGATAACACCGCCTCCCAGTCTCAGCCTCTCCCAGTCCTGGTTCGTCCACTCTCCCCTTTCAGGTGACGTTGTGCCCCGAGTCACACCTTGATTAGGAGGGAGACACCACGCCCGGCCCTCTCTCTTCTGGGTCCCACCATCTCTGCTGCGGAATGCCCGGGAGCTTGTGATTCGAAAGGCGATCCTACAAGGTTTGCTAAAAATAACGCTGCCAAACATCGGTAAACTCGGCCTGCTGTTGTAGAAGTCAAATACAGAATCTGAACTTTTTAGTATCAGTTTCCCAGAATCAGTTTCCCAGAATCTGAACTTTTTAGTATCCACTTTTCAGCCTGCAAAGTGTCCTGAAAGACCCAGGTCCCTGGACCCTGGTCTGGGTGGCCTGACCTGTCTCCTGCCTCCATCTCAGAGTGGGGAGAGGCTCTGGGGCCAGAGCTGGGCTCAGCGGCACCTTTGTTTGTTTGTTTGTTTGTTTGTTTTTAATGTTTGTTTATTTTTGAGAGACAGAGACAGAGAGAGAGTAAGTGGGAGAGGGGCAGAGAGAGAGGGAGACACAGAATCCGAAGCAGGCTCCAAGCTCTGAGGTGTCAGCACAGAGCCGAGGCGGGGCTCGAACTCACAAACCACGAGATCATGACCTGAGCCGAAGTCGGACGCTTAACCGACTGAGCCCCCCAGGCGCCCCCGGAGCTGCACCTTTGGAGCTGACTCGCTGCACGAGGGCCCCTGATTGTCCCTCTCACGGAACCCTGAGAGCCCTGTGTGCAAGGTGTGGTTCTGCCTGTTTTGTAGATGGGGAGACCCAGGCTCAGCGTGGTCACTGCCAAGGCCCAGAACGGTGTCTGAGCTACAGACTGACCAACCCCCAGCATCCCCATGCAGCCGCCTGGAGCCCCTCCTCCTGCTCCCTGCCTCAGCAAACCTTACCCCTGCCGCAGCTGAGCTTGTGGGCTGTGCTGGGCCTCTGCTCACACAGCTCACTCTTCCAGTCCAGGGAGGGCTGCAGGCCCAGACCCCCCCCTCCCAGCTGCAAGGCCCTCGAGGGGAGGGGGACAAAGGAGCCTAGGTGCTGTCCAGGGCTGGGGACTCTTACTCCACGTGGGGTCCCCAAGGTCCCCTGGCTTGGGGGCCTGGGGGCTACATCTCTCCTGGGTTTTTTTTTTTTAAGTTTATTTTGAGAGAGAGTGCACGCACATGCATGCAAGCAGAGGAGGGGCAGAGAGAGAGGGAGAGGGAATCCCAAGCAGGCTCCGTGCTGTCAGTACAGAGCCCAACGTGGGGCTCGATCTCAGGAACCACGAGACCGTGACCTGAGCTGAAACCAAGAGTCAGACGCTTACGACTGAGCCACGAAGGTGCCCCTCTCCTGAGCTTTTTAAAGATGAGGACCCACAGTTGGTCCTCGAGGGCACCCGGGCCCAGAAGACCGAGCTAAAGCTTCCCTTGCAGTGGGGGGATGGGATGTGGGTGGGAGTGGGGAGCTGGGGCGGGGTTGGGGGGGGGAGGGCAGGCGCAGGCGCGAGCCGGGGACAGGAAGCAGCCTCCAGGTTGGTGGCCGGGTTTGGCTCCTCCAGTGACGGAGCCGGGAGAGAACTTGAACCCTTGGGCTCCTCCCCTGCTCTGTGTCAGCTTCCTCTCCTGCCTCCTCACAGGGCCTGGGCGCTGAGCCCCCGACTCTATTAGGCGGGCACCAAGCCAGCGCCAGTGCGGGCGGCGGGTGGCTTCTCGGGCTCACGGCACATTGCTCCCTGGGCAAAGGGCTGCTCCCTGGCAGGCCGGGGGCCGGCGGCCATTGGCAGGCTTCTTGGTTCTCAACCGTGAGTCAGCGGCCATGGGAACATTAATTTATTTGAGTGGCTGGCGAGGCCGAGGCCTTGGAGCACAAGAAGGCTTTGCCAAGGCAGGGTCAAGGGCACCAGGGTGGGTGCTGGGAAGACACCTGGCCGACATCCCTAGGGGGTGCTGGGCGCCAGACCCTGTGCCAGCCCTGGGACCGGCGAGCCTGGCCCCACAGAGCCGCGCTCGGGGAGAGCACTGTGCCCAAGAGCCGGGCCGGGAGTGCACTGGGCCCGGGGTGGGAGGGCAGGGTTCGGGGCCTGCGCGGGCCCGGAGGGAGCTGGCGCTTTCCCTGCTGGAAGGGGCAAAGGCAGAGTGCGGTCCAAGACCTGGGGGAGTGGGGGTACCAGAAGGGCTGGAAGGGGCGAGGCAGAGGGAGCCGACCCTGCTGGCCTTGATCTGAGGACTTCTGACCTCCAGACCGGGGAGACAAGAAAACGCGCATCGTGTCAACCCAATGAACTTGTGGAATAGCAGTGTGCTACACCTCGGTCTCACGGGAGACTCAGACGGGCTTTCCGGGGCCAGAGGCCACCCCAGGCTCCAGCTGACGCAGGCCGTGGCCCTGCCCGGCCTCCCTGCGGCGCAGGGCCGGGTCAGGGCCCTCCCAGAGCCCTCGGTGGCGGTCACTAGGAGCCCTTGGCTGGCCCCACCCGCAGGCACGGACAACTGAGATGGGTGGGCTTGGGGTCAGACTGGCACAGGCCTGAGACCCGCCCCCCCAGGCCACACCCGACTCCGCTGCAGGCAAACTGTCCGAGGCACTCCCAGCCCTAGAGGCACAGGGGACCCTGTGGGATGGCAGGGGTGGCCGTGACGCGGAGGTCAGCCGAGTCCACTGGCCAGGCTCTCGGATCCTTTAGGTCTCCCCAGCGGGGAGGGTCCCCGTGACGGCCTCGGGGGGCCCGTGCTCCTCTCACCTCGGCGAGCCCACTAGCAGGTAGAGCTGCTGGGCCACAAGCAGCACAAACCGTACTTTCCGTTAATCCCTGCCACAGTCCTGTGGGCTGTCGTCTCCCCTGCTTTTAACTAATTAATTAATCTTTGTTTATTATTAAAATTGTTTTTTAACATTTATTCGTTTCTGAGAGACAGAGAGAGACAGCGCATGAGCACGGGAGGGGCAGAAAGAGAGAGGGAGACACCGAATCCGAAGCAGCTCCAGGCTCCGAGCTGTCAGCACAGAGCCCGACGCGGGGCTCGAACCCACGAACTGTGAGATCATGACCTGAGCCGAAGCCAGACGCTTAACGGACTGAGCCCCCCAGGCGCCCCTATTGTCACCCCTGATTTTTCGATACGGGCTTTTTAAAGAGGTTTTTATTTTATCGAGGTGAAATTCGCGTAACAAAATGAACCCTGTTAAAGTGAACAGTCGGCGGCATCGGGGAGCCCATCTCTGTCTCATTCCAGAGCACCTCCACCCCCCCAAAAGGAAACCCTGGGCCCAGGAAGGGGCCACCATTCCTCCCCCACAGCCTCTGGCCTCCGCTGGTCTGCGTTCCGTCTCTGTGGCTCCGCCTCTTCTGGACGTTTCATAGAAACGGAACCACGCGCTCCGTGGCCGTGTGTGTCTGGCTGCTGTCATGCGGCCTCTCGGTTTCCAGGTCGGCTCCTGCCGTGACCCGTGTCAGCGCTCTTCCGTCCCTTGTCCCGGCTGAGGAGAACTTCGTGCCGCTCGCCTGCTCGCGGACGTTCGGGCTGTGTCCTTCTGTGGCCGCCGTGAACAGCCGGCAGAAGGTGCTGAAGCACAGAGCAGAGGGCCGGTCTGGGGCCCAGAGTCGAGGCGGGTCGGAGCTGGGGTCTGACCTCCTCTTTCTGGGGTCCTCGCCGTGCTCTCTCCTGCACCCCTCTGTGCTCCAGGCCCATCCTCCCCTGGGGACTGGGGGCCTTGACGTGGTGGCTCCCGCCCCCGGCGGGCTGGGCTGGTGAGGACTTGGCCAGGGATGTGCCAGGGCCCTGGGGCTGCAGGAGCTCGGGGCATACTCTGCGGGTGACCTTCCTGCCCGAGGTTCCCAAATTGGCAGGTCCCACAATTCCAAGTTCCCCAGAACTGTTCGGTCTGAAGATTCTCAAACACTAAGCTTCCGAGGCTCGCGGAGACAGAGTCGTGAGCGGGATTCGTGTCCCCACCTCACCCTCCCCAAGGGCAGCCATCACTAACAGCCTCAGCAGCCCTCAAGGCCCTGGGGCAGCTCCCAGCACGTGCTGAGGGGAAGTCTGTTGGCCCCCACCTCCTGCAAACCCAACTCCTCCCTCCCTCCCTCCCGGCCTCTCATCCTGCACCCCCCCTACATGCGCAGGCTTTCCCTGCTTCCTCCTAGCCGGCCCCCCTGGGCCACCCCATCCCCACCCTGGCAAGGCCCCTGGACAGCTGGGAAGGGCCTGGAAAGGAGGACGTTGTCGGGAGGATCCTGGAGGAAGGGCCCCACAGGGAGGGACCCCAAGGGATGCCCTACTGGGAGGGGCTCAGATGGGGAGAGGTGGCAGGGTCTGGGGCTTTCCCGAGGGGTGGGGGAGGCCGCCCTGGCTTCTCGGCCAGCAGCAGAGAGCCCGTAGGAGGACGGGGGGCCCCTGTGGGTCCCCTCGGGTTCCAGGAAGGCCCCAGGGAGCTGGCTTGCCGGGGGTGCTGTGGCATCCCGCACCCCAGCCCTCCCTCCCTCGCCGACCTTGTCCTCCGCGAGCCAACGCCTCTGGGTCAGTCGTCCGGGTAGGTAATGAACTGAGGGGGCGAGGTGGGTGCGGGGCGGCCAGGGAGGGGCTGTGGGGCCCACCAGGGCTGTCACCATGGCAACGAGGAGGCTCATCTGCGGGCCGGGCAGCAGCAGGATGGTTTCCCGGCAGGCAGGCAGCGATGAGATCATTCATGTCTCCTTCCCTGACATCTTTTGGGACCTGGTCCCACTTCATCTGGAAAAGGGGGCTCGGAACTGGAGCTGCGCGTTTGTCCCCGGGCTCTCCCGGGGGGTGGGGGGGCTCGGCCTGCTCCTGCCCCGTCGAGGGGGTCTGTGCTGCTCCCCCTGGAAGACAGGTTCTGTCTCTGCGCCTCGTGCCCGCTGCCCGGCCTCCCACCGTGGCCTGGGAGCGGGGAGTCCTCTGTGGGAAAGGACGCGCCCTGGGCCTGGAAATAGCTGTGGACAGAAATAACCCTGGCCTCAAAAAAGAACATGGAAAATTAAATAGGGAACATTAGCGTTGGCCTGGCACTTTCCACAGCCATTATCTCATTGGGGAGGCGGTGTTTTTACCCTCATTCTATACACAGGCGAACTGAGGGCCAGAGAGAGAAGTGAGCTGCCTGAGGTCCCTCTGCCATTCGGCCAGGCTCTTGACCCCGGTGCTTGCCGTAACCTGACCTGCACCCCCGTACCTCTGAGCCTTGACCCCCACAGACAGCGTCTGCTGCTGGAGATGCCCTCACTTGTTTCTCTGAGAGGCCAACTCCTATTCATCCTTCAAAACCCAGCGAAACATGACTTCCTCCGGAAAGCCTTCCCCAGCCCTCTCCAGTATGGACTGCTGCCAGCACCTCGCCATGCCGGATTAGAGACGGACTGAGGCGGGGTTGTGCCTCGCTCCTTGCTGCATCCTCAATCTTAGGCCAAGCGGCAGAGCAGGTGCTCAGGAAACGCTTGTTGAACGACTGACCCATCAATGGGCCATTCTCACTAACGTGTGAGTGGTAGTAAGTTCAAGGTGTGCCCCTTTCCCTGCATTTTCATTACGACAACCTGAGAAGTCAGCGGGCCTCTCCAGGAATCCAGGCCCTGGGCAGAGCCGGCTGGGGTTCGCCTTGTGCCCAGGCACCCGGACCAGGCGACCCTCCGCAGCTGAGCGGAGGTGGGGGGCCCGCTGTGTGGATGGCCGGCGGCCGGGTCCGCCGGCTGTCGGGCCAGGGCCTCCTGGACGCGGTCCCCGTCTGTGTCCACTGGACGGGGCCTGTCCCCTCTGCCTGACTGGAGACGCCAGGGGGCACCGAGGAGCTCACAGCCGGTCCGGTCTCTCCCTGGCATCCGTCTGTCCGTCTGTCTCCCACTTCCTGGCCACCGGCCCTGGGGCCGCGCCAGCGCTGCGGTTGGAAAGCGCGAACTGCTTGTCAGGACATCCCAGCCCTCGGGGTGTTGCTTTCTGCCGCCCACACAGCGGGCTCCGCTGCCAGGCCGGGGGCGCGGGGCAGCTGTCTCACCCTCTCTGGACTCAGATAGTGAGCGAGGGTCTTGGTCTGGGGACCACGTGTGGCCCACGCTCTGCTCGCCCGCATCGCCGGCGGAACGCAGCCTGTGTGGCAGCGAGAGGACGCAGTGCCCGGGGAACGGGCAGCCCCGTCCTGCGCGTCCTAGGGACGTCGCCCTGCCCCCAGCCTGTGCGGAGGCGGGAGGTGCCGGCTCGCCAGCCGCCCTTTCCGCTCCGTGGCCCCCTCGCCCCGCCTGCCCCGGTCAGGCAGGGAGATGCGCGCCTGGGGCGCCCACCTGAAGGTGTCCGAGGCCGAGGCACCAGGGGCTTCCCGACTCAGTGCCAAGCTTCTCCGACGCCCCTCCAGGCAGCCCTCCGGGGTTGCCGACTCTGGGGCCGTCCCTCCGAAGGTCAGGCGGCAGAGGCGAACCCGGAGGGCGGCCGCGTCGGGCTGGGAGTGCGCGCCTCGGCTGCCTGTCGCGGGCCGGCAGCGCCATCTGGTGGCCCCAGGCCCCAGACACGTTTGTCCGTCCGGCGTCCCCGGCGGCTCGGCCGGAGGAGGGGGGCAGCCTGGGAGGGGCGCGAGGGGGGGCGCAGCCTGGGAGGGGCTCACTCAAGACCGGGCGGGACCCGGGAATCCTGCCCCCAGGCCCGAGCCCGCGATGCGCCCCCTGAGCCCCGAGCCTTTCTCACTGCCCCCCTACCTACCACGTGTGCGCGTTCCGGGAGGTTCCAAGAACGCGCCTGACCCGGAGGAATGAGAACAGGGGTGTCAGCCGCTGCCCCGCGCGGGTGCAGGTGTCCTGGTGGGAGAGCCGCTGGGGACGCGCACGGCACAGGGAGGGGGAGGGTGCTGTGGGCTGAGTGCGTGTGCTGGGGCTTCCGGGGCGCAGCCCCCGTCCTTCACTAGCTCAGGGTAATCACCAGTCCGTGAGCGCGGAGCACCATGGGAGGAGATGCACACGTGACACACATGCAGCCATGCACAGACACACAGCACACACATGCACACACAACACACACGTGCCTACACGCAAGCACATGGCATACGTGTGTGTGCACACGCACAAGCACACGACATATATGCGCATGCAGGCACACGCTCACACGTACAGGCGTGCACACAGCACACACACACACAGATATGCTCCCATATGTCACACACACACACCAACACCCGCACACACACAGCACACACTATACAGGTACACGCACACATGTAGCACACACACACATAAACACACAACACGCACGTGCACACACACGTACACACACATAGCAGTAGACACAACGCATGTACACAGCGCACACATATACACATGCAGCACGTCTGCCCGGCACACACGCACACATAACACTCACACATTAGTGTTTCATTCTCACAACTGCACCTAAAGGTGGAGGGAGTCAGTTACTCCCCTTGACAGAAGAGGAAACTGAGGCCCAGGAATGGCATAGGACTCACTCCCGGTTGGGGAAGCCCGTGCGGCAAAGGGACATGGCCTGGGTGGGACGGTTCCCTGCTTGGGCTCTGCTGGGAGGCGTGTCCCGGGCCGGCCGGGATGACACCCTCGCTGTGGGTCTCTGGTGCTCGGGGCCCGGGAGCCGCTCCCAGACCTGCTGCAGGGCCCTTGGAGAGGACAGGTTGGAGCGGCACTCAGACCCCTGGACGTCACCCCCGCGGACTGGAGCTTGACCTTTAACCACCCGACCCCTGGTGCCAGCCGGCCACCCGGACAGGGATGCGTAGGGTGGGTGGGGCAGGAAGACCCTCACGGGCCCCAGGCCCCGTCCATAATGCAGGTCCCGAAGGCCACTGGTCCAGCCTGGATGCTTGGGGCACAAACGGGGTCCGATGTCCTTTGCCCCCCCAGACCCCAGACATGAAGGTCTGTGGCACCCTGTGACACGCTGGGGCCGTACGTGTGCCTGGGTCCTGATAATTGAGTGCAGGGCAGCTGGCTGCCCCCGGCTCACCCCTCCCACCACGATCATGCCCCCCCCTTCTGTCTGGGACCCCCATTGGAGCCCCACTCTGGCATATGGCGCCCTGGGAAGGCCTTCTTGGCTTGGAGTGTGACTGGGGACCCCGTGCCTTGTGGCTCCACCTCTCTGCACAGCACACCCCATCCCCCCAGGCGCAGTGGGGGGTCCACCTCTCTCTGTTCAGCACACCCCCTCCCCCCAGGTGCAGTGGGGGGTCCACCTCTCTGCTCAGCACACCCCCTCCCCCCAGGCGCAGTGGGGGGGTCCACCTCTCTGCTCAGCACACCCCCCTCCCCCAGGCTCAGTGGGGGGGTCCACCTCTCTGCTCAGCACACCCCCTCCCCCCAAGGTGCAGTGCGGGTGGGGAATAGTTTATAAACACGTACGGCACTTCTTCCATTTACGTCCTTTCTGCTAACTAGGCCCCAGGATGTAACCAACACCAGGCCGGGAAGCCGTCTGTTCTAAGCTCCAGCTCACGCTGAGGAATTCGGGGCCCGGAGAGGCGCAGGGGTGTGGCGCTCGGAGGGTCCCCTACCTTGCCAGGCTCCCCGGCTCCTCCTATGCTGCCTTTGGAGCGGGGCCAGGGCTGTGTCTGGCCCGGGGCACCTGCCGTCTGGGCGGGAGGCTCCTCCTCACAGACACGGAGCCCAGGCTCCCAGGGGGCCCGGAGCTGGTGCCGCAGGGGAAGAGCTGGTCCAAGCGCTGCGCGCCGTCCCAGTGTGTGCGCTCGTGTCCACGCACCCACTGGGCCTCGGTCTCTTCCTCTGTGCTATGGGGGTGAAATGCCCTGCGCCCTGCCAGCCTGCCGAGGCTCCCAGGAGAGGCCCAGCCAGCAGTGGGGGGGAGCCAGGTGGGCCAGGTGAGGACTGGAAAGGAACGGCCCAGAGCTTCCCTTCCAGGAAGCCCTCCTGGATACCCCTGCCTGGCTGGTCCCACTTGGAGTGGTAGAGACTCTGAGCACCCCAGCTGTGCTCCCAGGGACAGGGTGGGGGGCTGCAGTGTCCCTGAGGGCTCAGCAAGGGGCCAAGCCTGACGGTCAGCGAAGGCTGGGCCATGTGGTCTGTGCTGGGGGGGATGGGAAGGGCCCCAGGCTGGCTGCAGAGCCGGAGGAGCGGAGCGGACCTGAGGGTGGACGGTCCGGGCAGATGCTGGGCAGACACCGAATAGAAAGGGAGCCTGAGAGCGCAGGGGTGGGGGAGGGGGGCTGCCAGCGGAGGACGAGGGGCCTGACCGGGAGGTCTGGGGAGGCTCCAAGGGGCAGGTGGTCACGCAGAAATGGGGGACAGGGTGACGACGCAAACAGCAGGGGAAGTGAGGCTGGGGGGTCCGTTTCCCCGGCCCTGCCGCCTCCTCCCCTCTGCAGCAGGGCACACCCTCCTCTCCCCTGACCCCCAGCTCCATGGCTCACAGCTTTCCTGGCTCCTGCCCTGGTCAGGGGGTGGGGGCGGCCTCGGCCCCGGGACCAGGCAGGACTGGGTGGAGAATGCTAGCTCCATTACAGCTCCAAGCCTCGGTCTCCTCCTCTGTGAATTGGGAGCACAGATCCTGTGCAGGGGTGGGGCTGGGTGCTGCCTCCGGAGGGAGGGAGGGAGTGTGAGAAGGCAGGGGCCCTGGAGTGCAGGGTCTGATCCAGGGCGTGGGGCGGGGCGGGGGGGGGGAGGACATCTATCACCCGCAGGGCCCTCCACGCCTGTCCCAGGCACCAGAGGCCCCAGGAAGCCGGGGCAGGCGCCGCAGCGGCATTTTCTGCTATTAATGGACTTTAATCTAAACAGGCCCTAATATTTACCTCCAGCCGCCTCCGGCCCCAGAGGGTGCCAGACAGCAGAGTGATGAGCCCATCCAGCCTCGCTTCTTCCCGTCCGGTGCTCCCCTGGGCGGAGGACAGAGACGAGGCCGTGCGAGGCAGGAACTGGGCGCCCGGAGCCTCCGTTTCCCCATCTGTACATTGAGGATGACAGTCCCACCCCCAGGCCTCTGGGCAGGTTCAGAGAACAGGATAAGTCGGTGGCACTTTGTAAGCCCACGGGCAGGGCCGTGGTCCCCCTCGCCCTCAGCTGTCCGCCAGCTGCCCCACGTCCTCCCCCCACCTCCCTAGAAGGCACCTCAGGGACACGATTGCACGCTGCCCACATCCCCCCCCCCTGCCCCGAGCAGGCAGGTTTGGCCACAGGAAGGGGCGAGGACCCCACCCACAGCTGTGCCACCTGCACCCCTCCGTCCCCGCCCTCCACAGGGCTCCAGGCCCCCAAACCTGCCCGCAGGACGGAGGGCTCCCCACACGCTCCCCCCAACGGCCTGCCTGTCCATGGGAGCAGGGGTGGGGTGGGGGTGCGGGTGGGCCCCTGCCCCGCTCAGAGCCCACGGCAGCCGCTGAGCTGGGGGCACGAGGGGAATAAACGGGTTTAATTCAGGAGACGAGGCCTTTCTCGTTGAGGAGATTGTTTACATCGCGTATAAATACACACGCCGTCTCATGTCACTTGGGCTTCTTGAAAATCTGGGAAGGGAGGCCACGGGGAGGGGGTGCAGAGATCTCACACCCCGGTCCCTATGGGAACAAGGACAGTCGGGGTCTGCCTCCAGAGACCCCTGGGCCTCAGTCCCGACAAGGAGGCCAGAGCGGGAGGGAGCCAGACGTCAGGAGGGGAAATCGAGCCTCTGAGAGAGCTGTGGGGGCCCAGACAAGGTCCCGTCTCCCCAGCCCCCTGTCCTCCGGCTGCAGTGGAGATTGGAGGAAACTGAGGCTCATCTGGAGAGAGTTCTGCATGGGGGGGGGGGCAGCACACTGAGCTCTCAGAGGTGTGAGGTCCGGTCCCCATGCCCGCCCCGACTGCAGGAGACAGGTGGCCACCCTCTCAAGTTTGAGTGGCGGAGGGCTCCCCCTGCGCCCTGGGTGTCCCTGAGAACCCCAGGGCGGAGGCTGGGATTCCAGGCACGGGGACACGGGGCAGGGGCGTGGGCACCTTCCTGGATTTGGATTCCGGCGCTGCCCTGGGGCACTTCCATCCACAAATGGTGGGGAGTAATGAGGCAATAGCTGTTGAGGCAGGGTGGGACCTGGGTTTCCCCAAATTCGGCCTGGCTCACCTACCTTAAGAGACCCCTCCTCCTAGAGAAAGGGCTTGTTCCAGAAAAATCGCAACTCCTCCACCCCCAAGCACAGCAGTCAGTTAGTGTCAGTCGGTCACTCTGTAGTATGAATTAGAATGGGACCCAGGGGCTGCTGACCATGCAGGAAGGAAGCCCACAGGTGGTGCTGCACTGGGGCAAACGGGGACCCTCCCTCCGCCACCGTGTGATGGCCCAGGCACCAGATGCGGGGCCCGGGAGGGGCAGAGCCCTGGTGGAGCTTCTCTGTCTGGCAGCCCAGCCTCCGGTCAGCATGGCTCTTGCCATGTGCTTCTTGGCAGACAGCCGGCTCCCGGGTCCCTCTGTACCTGCAGCTCTGGGTCCCTAATGAGCCACAGCCCTGCTCCCTGCCTGGAGGGGCCTAGGATGCCTAGGGCTGTTTCCCCCAACAGGCCCCGGCCCCATAGCAGTCGATAAAGGACCCAGGGTGCTTGGCGGCTCAACGGGAAGCATGTGGAGGCAATCCGGGAGTCCAGCTCAGAGGGGGCCATCAGAGGCCCAAGCCAGAGAAATGCTCCCTTCCCAGGAAAGGTGGCGGAGAAATGATAAGCCAGGAAGGAGTGGCTGATCAGAGCTCTCTGCCCCCAGAGGCCCCCCGAGAACAAAGGGCTGCGAACGTGGGGAGATGGGGCCTGGCTTCAGGGGCTGCGTGTCTGTGCTCTTGTGCTTCTCATCCACAGGATGGGCCGAGAGCCCTGCTTTCCTCCTGGGGCAGCGGGGGGGGGGGCAGCGTGGGGAGGGGGGAAGAGAGGGGAGGGAGCCTCTCTGCAATTCCTGGAACCTAAAAAGCTCTTGGTCCCTGTTTCGGAGGAGTCCCTTACGGGGTGAGAGTGGCCCCGGAGAGGAGCGGCTCCGGCCCCGCTCGGCGCCTCCACTGGCCGCGGCGCACACCCCGGGGCGGGTAGACGGTCAGCGCTCGGCCCACCGCAGCCCGCGCGGAGCCCAGGCAGACACTGCTAATCCACCCCAGCACCGTGCACTGTGCCGGGCAGCCGCCGCCAATCGACCCGGGTGAAGCTGACGCGCGCCCCCGCCCCCCCGGGCAGAGGGACGTCTCCGCCCACCTCGCCCGGACGGCCCAGTCGCGTCCTGACCGTTGGTCCCCCGGCAGAGCCCTGCCGACTAAGCGTCCGGCCCGTTAGGCAGGTCCTGGGTGAGGGCGCCGGGCCCGGCGCCGAGTACGTGATTGTGGCCGGAGCCCCCGGAGCCGCGGCGCACGCTGACCACGTTGCTGCTGCGCGGCTGGCGCTCTGCCCCGCGCCCGCCCAGGAGGCCTCGGACGGTGGCCTGGAAGCCGCTGGTGACAAAGCAGTAGACGATGGGGTCCATGCAGCTGTTGAGGCTGCTGAGGGTCACGGCCACATGGTAGGCCACGAGGCTGGCGCGGCTGGGCGCGGCGGGCCACAGCGCCACGGCCACCTGGCGGGCGTGGAAGGGCGTGAAGCAGACGAGGAAGATGACGAGCACAGTGAGCAGCAGCTGCATGGCCCGCACGCGGCGCTGGCGGCCCTGGCGCAGGAGGCCCGGCCGCGACAGTGCGCACACGATGCGGCCCGTGAACACACTGATGACCAGCAGCGGCAGCAGGAACTCCAGGACGGTCAGCGCCAGGACGCGGCAGCACGGCCGGCCGCCCGCCGCCACGCCCAGCACCGACAGGGTCACGGCGCCCGCCGCCAGCCACACGAGGGCGCACACGGCCCTGGCGCAGGCGGGCTGGCGGCAGCGGCGGGCGCCCTCGGGCCGCACGATGGCCAGGTAGCGGTCCACGCAGATGCAGGTGAGGAAGAGGATGGAGCAGTGCATGTTGAGGAAGTAGCCGAAGACGTGCGGGAAGGCGCACGACAGGCAGCCGCGGGTGCCGTAGAAGACGGCAAAGCGCGTGGGCAGGGACAGGCCCACCAGCAGGTCGGTCACCACCAGGTTGATGGTGTAGGTGACAGACGGCGTCTTGGCCGGGGTGCGGCAGCAGAAGACGTACAGCGCCAGGCCGTTGAGCACCAGCCCCACCAGGAAGATGACACCGTGCACGGCCATCAGCGTCAGCCACAGGCCCGGGAAGGCGGCGTGCAGCTCCTGGTCCAGCAGGGCGAACGCGTGGAACAGGGGCCTCTCCGGCGCGCTGACGTTGGCCACCGCCTCCGTGGCATTGGGGGCCGCCAGGGCCCAGGACCCCGCGGGCGACGCAGAGGGCATGGTGGCGGCCGGCGCGCGCCCTGGGCCTGGAAGGAAGCAGGCGGGTGGGTGACCTTTGGGCACTCTGGGCCGCGCCTGGAGGCTGGTCCCTCTCGGCTCGCCCGCCCACTGGGGTCCCCGGCACTCCTGTCTTTGTGCCCTTTCCTGGCCGGGCCCTCGGATGCCTGCCTCCTCCACTCCGTGTGGCCCGGGGAACCTGCCAGGGTGGGGCTTTGGCAGAATGTCAGTGTTCTGAGCCTACTTCTCATGCAGTGGGAGGTAAACCCCCCTGCTGTGCAGCCTCAGGAAGGTCACTTAACCTCTCTGTGCCTCGCACGCTAACCTGTACGGCTGGGGCTGTGGAGCTCAGGAGGATCACCTGAGCACAGCAGCGCCCAGCGCATCATTTGTGCTAGAAAATGGACAGTGTTCACTGCCGCCCGATAAGCCACAGGCCTGCTCAGCAGGGCCCGGCCATGACGGCCCCGCCTGGCTGCCCCCCCCCCCCCGCACCCGCCACAGACCCCGTCCTCCCGCCCATCTCTTCTCACCTCCTCCAAGGCTAGGAGCGGGGTCAGCGCCCAGGGCTGGGGTCCTCATACGGAACCTCGCCAAGGGCCCGCCCCCCGGACTCAGCCCCGAGAGGTGAGCACCCTCGTTGTCCCCGAGGCTGGGCGGCTGAGCCTGGAGCCAGGTCCCCGCAGCGGCGGGTCGGGTGTTAGTTAAATAAACGCGGTGCTCCCTGCGACTGCGAGGGGCCGCCCACTCTGTTTACGTTCCCGTGGGGCTGTGTTTAACTTGTGAGATTTATCTCTATTTATACACGAAGGGTTAACGGGCCCCCCACCCCCATCCCAGGCTGGGCTGATGCTCCAAATAAGGACATTTCTGGCTTTTTCAGGAGAAAGGAGAGGGCTTTGGGGGGAAGCAGGGAGGAAGGGCGGGGACGTGGGACACCCCGGGGCGGGCGCACAGTGTGCCCTCCCCACCTGGGGGGGGGGAGTGAAGACACTCCCCCGCGTCCTGGTGGCCGATGGAAGTGGGGCGTCTGCTGCGAGCAGGCTGGACGCTGCCCACTCCCTCTGGTTGCCTGCCTGGCCTTGGGCGACAGGCTCACTGTGTGCGGCAGCTTCAAGCCTGTGGGGGGTGGGGGATACTGAGTCCTGCCTGCGGGGGGTGGGGGCAGGCACGGTAGAGGAGGTCATCCAGCTGTGCCTCTGCCTCTGGGACCCCCACCCTGGGCATCTGCTGACCCCCAGGGCTGCTGGGAGGAGTCTGGTGCTGCCCAGGCGCATGGCCACGCCTGCCACATGCGAGCACACACGCGCGCGCGCGCGCGCACACACACACACACACACACACACACAGGGTCCTTCTGGGCTGGGCTGCCCTCTGTTTGGTGCCCCCAGGTCCTAACACGCAGGGTTGATGGATGTGTTTGTCGGATGATAACTCAGGCGGACGGGGAGCGCGGCGAGCACGAGGGACATCTAGGGCAGGGAGAGACCTTCTGGGGACATGGGGGGGAGCGAGGGAGGGCAGGCCATGAGGCCAGGGCATGGGGCTGGGAGCCCGGAGCCTCAGGGCAGTGGGGGCCCCAGAACATCCCCAAGAAGGAGAAGGACGCCTCCCAGTGTGTGTCTCTACTATGAAGAAAACTGAGCCTCGGCAAAACCGTCGCAGTGCGGGGAGCCGGCCCCAGGGACACACGGCAGAGTTTTGGATTCTCTTGCACATGCCTTTTGGTTTTCCAGTGTGTTCGAGTCAGTGTCACAGGCAGAGACAAATAATAAACATGACAGCACGTTTCCTCTGGGAGATGGTCCCAGGATGACGCCGGCCTCGGAGATCCTGCCCTTCCAGGAAGCCCCCTGGGGCCAGCCTCGCGTGCCAGCGGGCAGCAACTCGGAGCTGGAGGGTCCAGGCCAGGGCGGTGGGGGGCCGGCAGGTGAGGAGACATGTCTGCAAAGCACCCCATGATTCCCAGCTCCAAGAGTCTGAACCCTGATCCCAAACAAAGCTGAGCCCCGACATCAGCCACACACGGAGCCCAACCTATGGTTACACGCTGAGCCACGATCCTGTGACGTGATGAGCCTTGATCCTGCCGTACCAGAGCCCTGATCCAGATCCCTCTGAGCTCTGTTCCTGGTCACACACCAAATCTTGATCCCAATGACACAGTTAACTTCGATCCCGTTGCACTCTGAGCCCTTGCCCTGGCCACTCTCTGAGCCCTGACGCTGGCAACACACTGAGCCCTGTCCCTGGCCACACCCTGAGCCCTGCCCCTGGCCACTATCTGAGCCCTGACCTTGGGCATAGGCTGAGACCTGGCTCCTAGTCACTAAGTCCTTACTCAGCTCACATTCTTTTTAATGAAAAAAATCATATATATATAGAGAGAGAGAGCACAAGCGAGGGAGAGAGGGAATCCTAAGCAGGCTCCACCCTTAGTGCGAAGCCTGACACAGGGCTCGATCCCATGACCCTGGAATCATGAGCCGAAATCAAGAATTGGACCCTCAACCAACTGAGCCACCTAGGCAGCCCCCCGGCCACACTCGGAGCCCTCATCCCTGACTTTCTACGCCCACCATCTCCGCCCCTTTCCTGTCTGTGAGTCTGGCTGTCTTTGTCCATATTATAAGACCCCCCCCATTAGCGGCTGCCCCACTCCCAGTGCACCCCACCCCCTGCCACACCTCCCACAGACCGTGAGCTGACGTGCTTATTTAATGACTCCTCTCTAGGGCATCCACTCAGTTTGCTTTGAACAATGAGGGGCTCACATGGGGGGGGCTCCAGACCCTGGGCCTGGCCCGTGGAGGTGGGCCTTCTGGGCGGGAGCTGGGGTGAGGGGGGATGGCCTCCTGAACCCGCCCCTCGCTGGGGCAGGGAAGGAGCCAGGGCTGGGGGTTCCAGGCTGAGCAGCAGCTCTGCCCTCCTCCCTCCCCCGCATGGCCTCCGGAAGGACCTGCCTTCTCTGGGCCTCAGTTTCCCCAGTGGTCTTCACTGCCTCACTCCTGCTACTCCTTGAGACTGCGCTGGGCTGGCTTTCCCCGGGTCCGCTCCGGTCGGGTGCACGACCCTCAGCAGAGTGCCCCGCCCACCCTGCACACTCGCAGCACCCCTGCTCCCTCGGGCCTCCCTGCCGCCCCCCTGCCTGCTGGCCAGGGCTGGGCCTGACCTCGCTTGGGGGGAAGATGGGTTTCCCCACGGTGGAGGAGCGGCAGGAGCACTGCGCGCTGACAGCGGCCAGCAGAGGCGCCGCCCCAGGTTTGCTGCGGAACCTCTCTGAGCCTCGGTTTCTCTGCCTGCGCTGCCACGTGACAGCAGGGGCTCCCTCCCTGCTGAGCCCGCAATCGTCCTGTCCCCGGGGGGCCTCCCACTCCCACGTTCGCACTGGAGGAAACTGAAGCTCTGGGAGGGGCGGGCCAGGACCCGAACCCAGGTCTGCCTCGGGCGAGCCTATGGCCGGACCCTTGGCCCTGAGCGGGGCCGGGGGCACCCAGGCGAGCGGCCCCTTGGCCGGCAGGCGCCCGCACCCACTCCCCACGTGCCTCGCTCTCCGCTTGGCCTCTAAATATAGCCTGGAATGAGGGGAAAGGAGAGAAGGTTCTGCTCCTCTGTGGGGACAGCCTGGCCCCAGGCCCGCCCACCCAGCCTGCGGGGGGAGGCACAGACCTGGCCTTCGAGGGGCCTGAGCAAGCAGAGGAGAGTCCCAGAGACCCCGGGGGCTGCGTGGAGGGGCGGTGCTCCAGTCTGGCTCTGCCCCTCCCTGGCCCCAGGACCTTGGCGCCATCAGTGAGCCTTGCTTTCTCCATCTGCTAAATGGGCTGGCTAGTGCCTTCCACAGCCTGAGGCGGGAGGCGCAGCCCTGTCCCCTCCCCCTTCCTGGCAGGTGTCCTGGGCCTGGCCGAGGTGGAGCAGACCTCATCGCCAGGGCCCGCCGGCTGGAGCCCAGCGGGCAGGGCCTGGCACGGGGCCGGGGCCTAGACCCTGCCGCAGACTGCTCCCCCTGCCCACATTCAAGTATACCCGCAGACCAGAGACGCAGGCTGCCCTCCAGGGGCTCGGGGGCCGGGGGGTGGGGAGGCCTGGAGCATGCTCCCTCGGAGAACAGACCTCAGTTTCCCCATCTGTAAGGTGGGCAGAATTAGAGCTCCCCTCGGGCAGCCCCGACCATGATCCTGGAAGGGCCCTGCAGGGTTTGGGTGGGGGGGATGGGACACAGGGCGCAGGATGAGCACAGGTGACGGACTGGAAGAGGGGGCCCCCTCGGAGAAGGGCGGCAGGGGCTCTCTGCACAGCCCCCAGCCCCTCCGGTGGGTCCTGGCCGTGGGTGGGACCGAACAGCAGGTGTGCGGGAGGCGGAGGGGGCGCAGGGTCTTGCTCTCCCGCGCCGGCTCCTTGCTCCGCGGGGGCCTCTCTGCCCCCGAGTCTTCTCCTTTCCCTCTTTCTGCGCCTGCCTGTCTTAGAGAAAGTGAGGTTCTCAGAAGGAAGGGCCCGGAGTTCCTCCATCCTGCCTGGGCCCTCCTAGGCCCTTGCAGACCTCGGTCTTGCTATCTGCACAATGGGCGCCTCCAGCTCTGAAGTGCATGTCTGCGCCTTCTGGAACGTCTTTGCCACCGGCAGCACTTGCCTCTCTCTGAACCGTTCTAGAGGGTTCTTCCAGGGAGCAGGGCAGAGAGGCGTGAGGGGGCTTCCTGGGGGCCGGGGGGGCGGGGGCAAGGCCCCGGGCCCAGCGCTTCCCCTCGCAGACCTGCGGGTGGGACAGCTCAGTGTCCCTTCAGCATTTGTGGGATAAAGTCCTTTAGTGGCTCAGTCCTGCTGTGTTCGCTAGCTTTGCTCTTGGGGGGCTAGGCTCCAACACTGAGCCCCAGCTTCCCCCAGTGATGAGCCGTGGGGGGGGGGGAGCAGGGCCGAGTGGGGTCCTGCCCTGGGCTTGAGCCCTGGCTGGGCTGACCCTGAACTGCACGCTTTCCCACAAAGGTGTTTCCACGGCCTCCTACGGGCCACCGGGGATCCCTCCTCCTCCACCCGGCAGCCTTGGAGGCCCAGGCCTTCCGCTTTGCAGGTGCGGAAACCGAGGACTGGGGTGGGCGGAGCGGGGGAGCCCCGTACTGAGCAGGGGACTGGGTGCAACCTAGACCCAGGCCTGACCTCCACCCTCCCCCCACTCACCCCTGGTCTCACTGTGGATCTCAGACCTGCAGGGTGTCTGGGTGGGGCAGGTGGCCCCCCAGCTGAGCGCAGGCATGGCGAGGGGGAGGCCCAGGGATGTGGAATCAGGGAAGGCTTCCTGGAGAAGACGGTGGACTCAGCAGGTGTGGAAGCCTGGGCGAGCATCCTGGGAGGCCGGGCCTTGAACACTGTGCAAGGTGCTCAGACTGGACCCAGTTCACTGGGAGGCAGGCTTCCGGCCAGAGGTGACCTCGCAGGCCTCCCTCCCAGGCTCCTGCACCACTAACTGCCCCACAGCCTTGGAGGAGGGCTCTGGCCCAGAGCACCTGCTGCAGGGGGAGGGGAGGGCGGGCGTGCGGGGGGGGGGGGGGGGTGAGAGTGGTGGTTCCTCCCCGGCCTCCAGGTGGGGAGCCCCGGAGCCCTGCCCATCACGGGCCTTCCGGAACTTTGCTGAGACGCTCCAAGGGAGGCATGAGGGTAAAGGGCGATGATTTTGGTAGCAGCCCTTCCTGGAAGGGACCTGAGGCCCCGGGCCGGCCCCCGGGGAGACCCTCACCAGTCCCGCGGCACCCCGACTTCCGGGCACACTCCGTGCACCCTCCACGCTGTTCCTCCTCCGGGAACTCTTCCCTGCAGCCTCCCCGCCCAGCATCACCCCTCTCAGGCCTCCCCAGGGGCGCCGGAAACCTTCCCTGCGGAGCGGGAGCGTCTGGGGGGCGGGGCTGGTGGGGGAGGGGTGGGGCCCAGATCCAGCCTGTGCCTCCGGCGGCACCGGGACAACCCCCGCGCCCAGCTGCATCCATCTTTCTCCTGGGCAGAGTGAGCCCTCAGTGAGCCGTGCCAAGCTCTGCAGGGTGAGGCCCGGCCCTCACCGCGGCATTCAGTGCCCTCCCACCTGGCCTGGGCCCTCGCAACCCACTCGGTGCTCTGGGCACCAGCCTGGAACTGATTCCCTCCCCCCTTCCTCGTCCTCCCTGCCAGGGAGACTTGACACCTCCTCCAGGAAGCCCACTCAAACTTCCTGCTGGGTCCGGGCTGTCCCTGTCATTCCACGTTGAGTTTGGCAGCCTCGGTCCCTCACCTGTGATGCCGGCGGTGATATTTGTTTAGTGAATGCGTGAATGAGCCTGCAGAGGCCCCCGCGTGGACGGTGCAGAACAAGATCAGCGCTGGAGGCTCGGGCTTCCCCACCACGCGGTCACCCAGGCGGCTCAGAGCCTCTCGGAGCCTCCGCGAAGCTCTCGGACCCCGGGAATCTTCCCAGAAGGGCATGCGCCTCGCTCGCCTGGTCCTCTGACCCTGCCCTCCCCTCCCCCCCCCAGCCTTATGGCCCCACCAAGTGACAGGAGGCTGCGTCCCGCTGCTTCCACTCAGCTCGCTGGGTGGCTGCTGGGAGCCTCCCGATGGAAGGCTCCGGGTGCCGGCACCTGCTCGCCGACCCCCTGCCCCTCGCTGGCGGGGGCGGGCGTGTCCTAACCTCCTGGCTCCTCTCCAAACGGCCCCCCATCCCCGTGTTCTCCCGCAGCTGTCCAGCCGCCCCCGCAGACGCCAATCCTGACACACAGGGGCCCCGGGGCCGGTGGGGAGCCTGGCCTCAGCCCTGGGCCAACAGGCGGCTGCCTGGAGTTCCGGTCTGGTCTGCACCAGGGGCCGGGGGCGGGGAGGGGGGAGCAGGCATGGAGGACAGGCCCGGTCTGTCCCCGGCCAAGGTGCGAAGGGCATCTGCTGTGGGCCGGGAACCCGCGGGACGCCTGAAACCCACACAGCGATGTTCAGATGAGGAAGGGGAAGCCCAGAGAGGTGAGCAACACGTCTTAGGTCACACAGCATAGCTCTGGCCCAGGCAGGGGCAGCACCGCGGTGGAGGGCCAGCCTCTCTGGACCTGGGCTTTGTGCACAAGGACATCGTGGCCGTGGAGAGTCCCTGGACACGCCCAGGCTGGTGAAGGGTGACCCTCACAGCCTTCCAAGGCCCCAGAGCCATTGTTGGGTGACTGTCTGCCTGTTTATTTTTATGAGTATTCTTGGTTTCATGGCGGCTGCTTTAGAACGCCACCTGCTGTTTTGGCTGGTCTGAAACTCCCTGCTCGCTTCCCCCGGGGACGGCTGGGCCCCTCCCGCGATCCCCAAGGGGGGCCAGACGGGCCCTGGGTCACCCAGCAGCCCTAGGTGGGGCCAGCCAGAACCCACGTCCCCATCCTGGCCCGCCTCCCTCCTCCCAGCTCAGGGCGGGGTGTCATGGAGGGTGAGGGTCGAGAAGGGCACCTGGGCTCCATCCTGCTCCTGGTCCGCCTTCCGAGGGCCCTTGGCTCCGGGGAAATGCAGGCTTCCCCCTTCCTCGGGGGAGGGGGCGGGTAAGAAAGTGCTGGGGGGCAAGGTGGGGGCTTGGCTGCACTCGAAGTCCTGTAGCCGCTCACGATAGCCGCCCGCCTGCCCCCACGCCACAGCCTCTCGGCGACAGCCGGGACCAGGCGGCCCGGGGATCCGCAGCCGGGCACTCTCAGCCCAGTTACGCGCCGCGCCCTCTGCCTGGCGTGCCATCTCTGCCCTCGTCGCCTGCTGGAGGCCAGTGGTCTCCAGCCTCCGTGGTCCTCCCTCGGCCCCGGGACGGCCCTCGGCGGAGGGGGAGCTGTCGTCCCACAGTTCATGCGTGGTCTCTGAGATGGCCGCCCCTAGGTCCCCACGGACTCCCCCCAGCTGCCCCCAGTCCGTGTTCCTGGCCTCGGTTTGCCGGTGAGGACACTGAGGCACAGGATGATGAAGCGGTGTGTCTGGGTCACCGGGCATCACTCTGTGGCTTGAACCTTGCCCCGTGGACAGAGACAGAGGCCCAGCTGGCCCCAGGCCACGCAGCCCAGTGTTGAGGTCAGAGAAGTGGTTGGGACGCCCTGCTTTGGAGGCAGCATACCTGCCCTTGAACCCACCCCCCATCTTAGAGACCACTGAGGATCTGGCTCCACCTTACCGAGCTCACAGCAGGGGCGGGGCAAGGAGGGGGCGGGTAAGAAAGTGCTGGGGGGCAAGGGGAGCAGGAGGCTCTGGGGGAACATGTGTTCCAGGCAGGAGGAGCAGAGCAAAGGCCCTGTGGTGGGAGCTTCTGGGTTCAGGACCCTGGAGAGGCCTGCGGGCCGGCCTGGGTGAGGGATGGGATAGCTCTGGCTTGCCTTGCTGTGGGGCAGCTCCCAGGGTCGGGTCTGCTGACCCGAGTGCACCTCCCTGGGGAGGCCCTCCCAGATCACCCAGCTCCCTGCTCTACCTTCTCTCCTCACCGTGCTTGGTCTTTCTTCTTTCTTTCTTTCTTTCTTTCTTTCTTTCTTTCTTTCTTTCTGCCCTCCCACCACCTGGCAGCTTTGGGGTGATTTGTTTTTCCTGTTTCTTGTCCTTCCCTCCTCGACTGGCAGACTCGTGAGGGCAGGGCCCGGGCCAGCCCTTCAGGGCTGCGGCTGAATGACCAAATGAATGATTTTTAAAGGGATCACTCTGGCCCCTTTGAGCCTTCGTTTCCTGGTCTGCCAAGTGGGCATGTTGGGCCCCGCCCCCTCGCATCAGGTGTCCCGGGACAAAGCGAGGCCAGTGTGTGCCTGTGTGCAGGTGCTCAGAAGACCCCAGTCCCCCTCCCCATACACCCTCTAGAAGCATGGGCCCTTGCTTTTGCCAAGGCTGAGAGGGACAGTGACGTGCCCATGGCTACACAGCTGGGCAGCCCCTGGAGGGGAGGAGGCGGCACCCTGGGTGACCCCCTGGCTGGGAGGCCGGCGGGCAGGTCTAGCCGCCTGCCTGCAGAGGGCTGCGAGCCGCCACCACGTCCCTTCTGTCCCTTCCATCCCTCCGTCCTGCCTGAGACTGCACAGCTGCTCCTTGTCTGTCCCGCCGGCACCCTGGCCGCAGGCCAGTTCCCACCCAGTCCGCCCCCCTCGGGACCCTGTTTCTGCTGCCCTTCTCACAGGGCAGTGACCGCCAGCCAGAGCCGAGCGGGGGCAGTGCCAGCTCGAGGCTCACGGTGGGGGCTGGGTGGGCCGGCCGCCCTGGGCCTCAGTTTCCCCATCCCCCAGAAGCATGGGGGAAGGGGCCAGAGCAGGAGCACAGGGTCTGAGCTGTGGGTTGGCGCAGGCAGGAGTCTGTCTGCGTGAACCCCTCCACCCCCAGCCCTGCCCCAGCCTGGGGGACAGGGGTGGCCGCGGTCTCAAAGCTACTCAAGCAGCCAGTGTCTTCCCTAGCCCGGCCTCTGCCTTGACAGCTGGGAAAATCGAGACACAGCTTTGGGCGCCCTGCAGATGATCAGTGAGTGTGCTGATGAATGAATGAATGAATGAATGAAATCCAGGGAAGCGGGGAGCCAGCGCACAGGTGGGGCTCTGGGGTCAGGGGGATGCTCCCACAAGCCCCTGGGAGCCCTTCCTCCCGCCTCTCCACCCAGCCTGTCCAGCTGTGGCCACCTGCCCCCTCCCCCTCTGGGTCTCAGTTTTCCCATCTGTACAATGGCTCCCTACAGCGTGGGACCTCAAAGCCCCTTTCCGGCTCTGAACTCTCCCCTGCCCAGGTCCGGCAGCAGTTTGTCGGCCCCTCACCCCCTCCGCTGCCTGCCTGGCCGGGCGGTGAGGACACTCCAGCTCGGGGAGGCCGGGGACAGCCCGTGGGGGACTCACCGCACCTTCGCCTATGCTGGCGGCTGGAGGCAGGGCCGGCACAGCTTAAGCCTGGACGACCTCCCTCCCGGAGCGGCTCTGAGGGCCACTGGGTCCGGCAGCCGACCGCCTTCCTGGGGCCTGACGTCAGGCCAGCGCTGGGGCTCCTTTTGGGCAAAGGCGGAGGGGTGGGGGCGGGGTGGGGGCGGGGTGGGGGCGGGGCGGGCTCCTTCCCCCGCCCGGCCGGCCCCCTGGCGGAGCCTGGCTCCAGGGCCCGGGGGAGGGAGCCTAGGGCCAGCGGACTTTGCAGCTCAGCCCCGGCCAGATAGAGGAGGAAACTGAGGCAGAGAGGGGCGGAGCCAAATCTCCCCCCCCTCCCCGTGGGGGGAGGGGAGGAGTGGAGAGGGAGGGTGGCGCCACCTGGCTCTCTGTCCCCCCAGCACCTGGTCTGGGGAGGCTGCAGGGCCCCCGAGAGCAAGGCTGGCACTGGGGGAGGTGGGAGCACCGAGCCGCAGGCTCCTGCCGTCTCTGCTCCCCCCCGTGGCTCTCTGGGTTCCCCGAGGGCCATCTGGGTTTTCTGTTTTGTGTGTTCGGAGCCTGGGTGTGCCTGTGTGTGTCCGTGACCCGCACACTGGGTATCTGGGCCTCCCCATCTGGGCCCCCCACTGTGTGTCCGTGGGGCAGACGTGGCCTGGCAGGGGCACAGCCGTGCCTGAGTGTGTGTGCGGGGTCAGCACCAGCCCGGGGCCCATTCGTGACCTAGGGTAACCTCTGCCGGGGACACGTGGGGTCGGGGTCGGGTGTGTGGGAAAGACCCGAACGTGACAGGGCCAGCGGGATGGGGCAGTGGGTCGTCAGTCTCAGCAGCCAGGCCTGATTTGGGAGTGGTGGCTGGGACATCCCTCCCCAGACAGACGCCCCGACCGGGGTCATGGGTCATGGCTTGTGGGCCAGCCGGAGCCAGCCCGGGTTAGGGTCTGGGGGCGGCTGTGAGTGGGACCGGGACGGGCTCAGGGTCAGGTCTCCGCTGTCTCCTCGGCCAGAGTGGCCCCTCTGGTGTCCCGTGGCTGGGCTGCTCCTTGCTCACGCAGCGGAGCCAGCCAGCGCCCTCCACCCAGCACCCCCTGGGCTGGCCCACGCGGGGCACTGGGATGCTGCCTGAGAGGTGAGGGCCCTGGCCCCCGAGATCTCGGTCTGGTCAGGGACCCTTGCAACCAGCAGCCAGTGGGGAGGAGTGTGGTGAGGAGGGCCCCCGGAGGGGCAGCCCCAGAGGGAGGGCAGAGGGGAGGGAGGCCACGTGGGCAGGGGAAACTGTCAGGGTCCCCAGCAGTGGGGGGGCGGGGATAAGCCGGGAGTGAACGGAGCCCCTCCACCCTGGGTCTTCGTTGCCCTGTGGGAACCAGAGTGGTGGACTTGACCCTGAGGGCGGTGGGGAGCCATTGAGGATTTGGTGGGAGGGTGGTCCCTGGTGCAGCTTTCCTGCCCCCACAGGGGTGAGCCCCCAGGCTACCACCGATCATCTCCCTAGAATACTGGCCCGTCTCAGAAGGGGAAACCGAGCCCCGGAAGGTGTGGTGTCTCTGGCCCACCGGGCCCCGCCCGCGGGCGGGCGCTGGCTCCCGGCGGTGCAGACTCGGCCTTGTTTCTGAAGCCTGGAGGCGGCCAGCATGTGGGCGGCGGCCCGAGGCTCACATTTTACGAGCTGGAGACTGCCGCTGAGTCACGGGCAGGGCCGGCCAGGCACACACAGGCTGATTCCCAGAGAAATCTTGGGGCGATCCTCTGCAACACAACCAATGCGGGCAGACCGCCCGGAGGAGGAGGGCGGCAGCCCGGGTGCGCTTCCAGGACCCCTCACCCCAGGGGAGCGCCTTTCCGTAGGACCCAGGAGCCCTGGGGGCTGGGGTGGGGAATGCTGGAGGCCACGAGGCTCAGGGTGACCCTCCCATAGCCCCGGAAGGGCTGGGTCAGGCCAGGCTGCCCGTGGCTGGGGTCAGAGGTCGGACAGTGGCTGGGTCCTGAGGGGGCTGCCCCTCCTGGGGCCCCCCGCTGAGCCCACAGAAGCCCCTCCCTCTCTCAGCCCGTGCTCTGGAATTCTGTCAAGCTGCCCACAGGACTCACGGTGACCCTGGCAGTGCCCGGCTCGTCCTGCCCTCCGGAGGGACTGAGCCACAAATAGCAGCCGGGCAGTCGGGTGGGGGCTTCGGGGGAGGCAGGGGACACTTGGTGACAGCCAGGCATGTCCTGTCACCGTCCTGGTGCCTGCAGCTGCAGACCCCATTTGTCCTCCGGCGCGGCCCTGTCTTGAAGCCACTCGAGGATGTAAACAGTGCCGGGGCTCTGGCCTCGTGTCCCGCCGTCGGCCTGCGGGGAGCCTGCCAGGGTAGGGGACACAGACCGGCTCTGCAGAGGGACTCTCCCGCCGGAAGCGAGGTGCGGAGGCCCCAGCCCTGGGGCCACCGGGAGCTGGGTGAGAAGGCCGCTCAGGGCCCTCCGAAGGGGTCAGTGGCCACGAGCCCCCGGCAGGCGTCAGCCACCCGTGGGGAGGGCAGGGTGAGTGGGGCCTTTCTCTTTCTCTGGGAAAGGTGACCTCGCGTGTCCGAGGTGGGGTGTGGGGAGGTGGGGAAAGGCGGGGCCCCTGGGCAGGCCTGCTTCAAGTCTGGCTGGACCCCTTGCTTACGTGTTCTGGCCACCGTCCGTGTCTAGTGGGCAGGCCCTTCGGAGGGGGATGAGGCCCACGAGGGGCCGAGTTTTCCAAGTGAGTGAGGAGGACACGGGCTGGGAGATGCCCCCCTCCCTCCCCCCTGTGCCCTGGAAAAAATGGGGCTCGTTTGGGCCACACAGCTAGAACTCGGCCACAACCCACCTTGTGGAGAAACTTCCGGGGCACTTAGCAAGCGCCCAGCGCACAGTTATCTTGAGAACGCACTTTGAGGCTCTGGGGCCATCCTGGCGGTGACTACTGGGCCCACCGTCTCTGGGCTTCACCCCCCACTTCCCCAGACCACTCTCCCGTGCCCCGCTTGTCACCCAGGAGCCCCTCCGAGCTCATCTGGTCCCACCTTTGATTTTTACAGGAGGAGAAAAAGAAGTCCGGAGAGGGATAGAGACCTGCCCGAAGCCACACAGCGAATGGGTCACGGCAGATGCTGGTGCGAACCGGGCCTGGGCTTCCAGGCAGCCCTTGGCGGCCACGTGGCGCCTGACTCCCGGGCCCGTGGGCCACCGGCGTGCCCAGAGCAGGGTTGTTCGACCTCCCAATAAACTCAGTGTCTGGGACCGTGAGAACCTTCCTCGTGAGTTCTGTGACACCACCGCCATGTTCCCACAACAGCCTGGAGAGGCAGGCGCGGTCATAATTCCACGTCGCGGGTGTGGGGACTGGGGCCCTGAACCAGGCCACCGACCGGTCCCCCAGCCAGAGAGCAGCTGGCCACATGCACGGCCCCTGCGCGTTCTCTCCAATCTCAGCCCCGAAGCGCAGTGTCCACGTCTTGCCCCACCCCTGCTGGGCACGTGCCCCGCGGCCGGCCCTGCTCCGGCCCCCGTGTGCGCGTACTTGCAGGGGCTCGCACACGCCTGCATGACACACAGACGTTGCACACACAGGTGCGCATGCACGCTGCTCTCCAGCCTTCCGGTTAACATCGAGTCCTCTCAGGAGGGGAGTCTGCAGGCCCCCCCCATGTCCCCCACTGGGCTGTGACACTGGGTGGAGGAGGCCCTTGGAAACCAGGGGAAACGGCTCGGGTGGCACTGTGTCTCCCTGTGTCAGACACCCCAACCTGGCCTGCCCGAGGCCTCATCAGCCCCACCGCCTGACCCAGGATTCACACTGGGCTCTGCGTGACGGTGGGGCCCACCGAGCTGACCCTACCTCTTACAGGTGAGCAAGCCCAGGCCAGGAGCGGGGTTCTGCTTTCTCAGCTCAGACGCCGCGGCAGCTCCCCTGAGCCTTCCATAGGCTGGGCAGGTGCTCCCCCCGTGGCCTGGCCCCTCACCCGTTACTAGCCAGTTGGGGTAGGGGCGCGTAGGGATGGTCCCTGGGCCCCAGAGCCCATCCAGGACCACCTCAGGGGATGCTGGGAGAATGGTGGGTTCCCCTGGGGCAGAGAGGGCAAGGAGGCTGTGTCCCCCGGTGTGCTTCATCTCCGGCCTGCACCTGCACCAGCTCGTGTCATTGGCCCCATCCCTGCAGGGAGGGGAGGCTGAGCCCCGGCGTCCCCTGGGCTCTCACAGGTGCTGAGGACCCGGGATGGGGACTAGGAGCCCTGGAGACCCTCTACACTGGGGCTGAGGAGGGGCAGAACCTTTGGGTCTGCTCGATGCAGGGGCTGCTGGGGCCACGTGGTCACCAGGGAGAGGCGACAGCAGTCCCTTCTGGGGCCCGAGCCCCCGTCCTTCCCCACAGCCTCCTGTGGTCTGGGGACGAGGTGGGAGGGCCCTGCTTACACCCCGGTGAGTCCTGGGCAGCGTGGTGCAAAACAGTGCCGGCTGTGACCCCACTAAGCGGGCCGGCTGCTGGGTCATGGCCTGCGGCTCGAAAAGAGTGGTCCAGGGCCGGCCGGTCAGCAGGCACCTGTGACAGAGGCTGTGTGCCAGGCACGCGTTGTCCGGAAGCACTTCAGCCTTCCACCAAACAACCGTCACTGGGGAGCGCGCCTGTTACTGGCCTTGCTCGACAGACGGACCGGCCGAGCCACCTGCCCCGGGTCACGCTGCTGGGGGGGCGTGGGGCTGGGCCAGGCCCGCTCAGCCTTCGCTCAGAAGCTTCAGGAACCCGTCCCAGGCAAGGTGGAGAGGCCCCCGTGCCCAGGGCAGGCAGTGCTGGCTTTGAGGTCTCCTCCGGGTCCAGGCCCCTGGCCTTGGGCAGCTGGACGCCCGAGTTCTGGGGGCCGAGGGCGAGGCACCCCAGCTGCCCGGGGCCGGGTGGGTTGAGGTCCCCTGGCAGAGCGAGCCCGGCCCACCCCGGCCACGAGCCGGCCGCATCCCTGCAGGGCCTCGGGACCCCAGCCACGAGCCGGCCGCATCCCTGCAGGGCCTCGGGACCTGCTTTCTGTTCCAGCCCCTCCTGGCCTCTGGCCGGCCCCGTGGGACCGGAAGCGCGGTATCCATCTGTGTCTGTCTGTTCAGCAGGCCTCCGCGGGGCGGCCCCGGATGCCCAGGCGCCCCTGACCTTGGCTGCCTTGCTGACCCTGGCGTGGGAGCGGGGTCCGCGCAGGGAGCCCCTTCTCCGGCAAGCCTCGCAGCAGGCAGCGAGCTCCCTGTCACTCACTGTGAGCGGCCAAATAGAGCCGAGCTGGGCACAGCCCGCAGCGGCTGCAAGGGCGCCGGCCCTGGGTGGGCAGGAAGGCCATGACCTCTGAGGCGTGGGACACAGAGACCCCAGGCTCTAAATGTCCCCGGTCTAGGGTCCCGGGGGTTCCAAGCTTCTAGGGTTTGCTGGCCCACGGCTCTGCTCTCCCCCGGAGACAGAAGATGCGACCCCGGGGAGGCAAGTCCCCCCTGACCTCCAGCTCTTCTCGCCGCCTCGAATGCCCTCCCACTTCTTCCTAGGTCCAAGTCCACCCTCGCTTCAAGACCGCCTCTTCCCTGAAGACTGCCCGCTGACTCCTCTCAGCCAGGGCCCGAGTGGGCGCTGCCTCACTTGCCAAGTCTGTTTCAAACTGGATGTTCGGCTCCTCCCAGGCAGGGCCAGAATTCTACTTGTTCCTCCCTCTCCGATGCTCTGTGCGGGTATACAGTAGGAGCTCAATAAGTGCAAATGCCCACTCATTTTAAAAATGGGCAGGTAGCACAGGGCTCCAGGCTACCATGGCCCCATCGCAGACACTTGGGCCTCTCTCTTGCCTTTACAGAATTCCCCAGAGAGCCTTCCAGGGTGGCACATGCCTCTCTCAGGAACAGGCAGTTCTCCTAGTGTCTACCCTCATTCCCTCCTGCTGCAGCTCTGTGTCATCTTGCTGGGTTTAGGGCTGCTCATGCTACTCTCTCTTCCAAAGGGTGGGGCAGCCTCCTCCTGGTCGGGGAAGGGCGTGGGGTGCCCTGTCCACATTGCCCTCCTTGTTAAAGGTTAGCAAATTAAGGCTCAGAGAGGGCAGGGGCCTGAGGCCACTCCGCTAATGGGAGGTGGAGCCCGGATTTGAACCAGGCACTGGGGATGTGATCCTGCATTTCTCTGCACAGAGCCCCTCCTGCAGCTGACGAGGCACGGGGGTGGGGGGCGGCGGGAGCCTGGGTGGACCCCTGCCTCCTCCACCCTGCCGCGCGCCCGGAGGGGCGGGCAGCTGGTGGGAATGGGCAGGGGTGCTATTTCTGTTGGCCAGGACGGTGGCTTTCCGGAAAGCTGATGCCAATCCTCCGGGTTGGCGGGCGGGAGCGTCAGGGAGGGGAGGCGCCGGCGGGCGCCCCTCCCCGCGGGTCTGAACCGCATCCGGCGGTGAGATGGGAAAGCGTGGCGGCCCGTCAGCGTCTCCACGGAGCGCAGCCAGCCTGGGCGTGTTCGGAGGACCCCGCTGCGTGTCACCTGGCTACTTGTCACTGCCGCGTGATCAGCGTGTTAGACGGAAGGGGGGCTGCCCCAGCCCCATGGGGGCGTTTGGTAACACACGGCGTCGGAACCGGAAATGCGAGCAGCCCCAGAAGTGCCACAGAGGCAGCCGTGTCTCCTGCATTTTATAGAGAGGTGGCCCGGGCTGGGTGGAGTCTACCCCGGGCTGGGTGGGGTCTACCCCGTGTGGGTGGGGTCTACCCAGGGTGGGTGGAGTCTACCCTGGGCTGGGTGGAGTCTACCCCGGGGTGGGTGGGGTCTACCCAGGGTGGGTGGAGTCTACCCCGGGGTGGGTGGGGTCTACCCAGGGTGGGTGGAGTCTACCCTG
>CM053569.1:2259526-2292252 GCA_028646485.1 Cryptoprocta ferox | reverse complement strand
GCCCTGGTCAGAAGCTTTGGTGACAGGGAGCCAGTGCCAGGCTCAGAGTCCAAGACCTGGACTCAGGTCCCAGTCTGGCACCTGATTGGCTGCGGGAGCCAGGGCTTCATGGCCCCTGGACCTCAGCTTGCTCACCTGGCGTAGGGAATGCTGATGATTCCTCAGTCCTGCCAAAGTCATAGGGCCATGTGTGTGTGTGGGGTCATGTGTGGGGCAGGGGCAGGGCTCACAGTTAGACCAGGATCAAGCCTAGATGATGACCAAAGGCAGGGCTTGGACCAGGATAAGATTCAGTCTGTGAAGAGGATCAGGTTTCAGCATGTGGCCAGGATCAAGGCTCAGTGCATGCCCAGGACCAAAGTTCAGTGTGTGCCCAGGATCAAGGCTCAGTATGTGACCAGGATCAGGGCTCAGTGTGTGCCCAGGGTCAAGGCTCAGTGCGTGACAAGGATCAAGGCTCAGTGTGACCAGGACCAAGGCTCAGTGCGTGCCCAGGACCAAGGCTCAGTGCATGCCCAGGACCAAGGCTCAGTGCGTGCCCAGGGCTCATTCTCTGATGGGAGTCAGCAGTCAGGGTACCCAGCCTGGACATGTGCTGCTCTACCATCTGACCCTGGCACCTCTCAAGAAAGGATCTCACACTGGGCACCTGGGTGGCTCAGCCGGTTAAACCGTCCCACTCTTGATTTTGGCTCAGGTGATGATCTCACGGTGGGTGAGGTCGAGCCCCTTGTCGGGCTCCGTGCTGTGTGGAGCCTGCTTGGGATTCTCTCTCTCCCTCTCTCTGCCCCCCTCTCTCAAAATAAGTAAATAAACATTGAAAAAAAAGGATCTCACACCTCACGGTGGCGGGGGGGGGGGGGGGGCTGTGACCTCTGAGCCCTGCCTTGGCCCTGCCCCTGCCCCAGGGAGGCTCCTCTTTCTGAAGAGGAATGGGGAAGTATCAGAGACAGCGTGGGGCCGAGTCCGGTTTGCAGGCTGTCTTGATGACTGGCCACAGTCAAGGGTGCCTTTTCACGGCCAACAACCTGGTTCCCATCCCCCCCTGGGCCATTCGGGAGGGTTGGGCTGCGTGGATTGGACTTGGGCTCCGGCCCCTCCCCTGTCCACTCTCCGGAGAAGAGCCATGCCTCTGTCTCGGTGGCGCCCAACCCATACCCCAGGCCCTTCTCTGGGCGGGGGAGGGGGGTGATGGGCCGGGGGCCTTGGACCTGGCCAGGGAATCCATCATCGGATGCATGGCCACGAGTGGACGTGGCGGTGTCCGCGGTGGCGGTTCAGGACGCGTGTGCTACAGACAGGGGAAGCCCCCGGGGTCGGCTGAAAGGAGTGTGGGGGAGTGACAGTCACTGCAGGGCAGGGTGGGGCTGGGAACCAGCCTGATTCAGGAACCGCTCTTCTAGGCTGACTTAGTGCTGGATTTTTTTTTTTTTTTAAGTAGGCTCCGTGCCCAGTGTGGAACCCAACGTGGTGCTTGAACTCACGACTCTGAGATCAAGACCAGAGCTGAAATCAAGAGTCAGATGCTTCAGCGACGGAGCCGCCCAGGCGCCCCGTCTTCTAGGCTGATTTAAGACAGGAGGCTCCAGAAGGCAGGCCCGTGGAGACCTGCCACTCCAGGGCTCCGGCAGTGGAGCTGACCCTCACCCCGTCCCCAGGGGGAAGGGGACCCCACAGCCCCCAACGCTCAGGCATCAGAGTGTTTTGTTAGAAGAACTTGCAATGCAGACCCCACTGTGTGAAACAGAAGAGGGGCTGCTTTGGGGGTCCTGGGGGAGGGGACGAGCACCAACCACAGCCTCTGGACCTGGGTGGAGCCCTGCAGAGCCCCTCCCAGCACCCCCACCATCAGGCCAGGGGGCAGGTGGGGCCTGGTCTGCCCATTGGGAGGGAGGGGAGGCCCTGCCGGTGAGGAGGATGGGGAGGAGCAGGGCTCAGGCAGGAGTCACGGCTGGTGGCCAGTTCTGGGTGGGGCGTCCCTCACTGGGGGCAGGGGGCAAGGTGGGGTTGGGCTCTAGAAGCTGATGGCTGCTCCGTCTGTGTCCTGTGAGTGTGTGGGAAAGGGGCCGGCCGGGCGTGGCAGGGTGAGGAAGGCCGTGTGGCCCCCAGACCCCAGAAAGGACCCCTGGGTGCTGGCCACTGGCCCAGCCTCTGCCGGCTCCGGGCACCTGTGTGTGTGGGCAGGTGGGCAGTCGGGGAATTCAAGAACATTCTCCACAGGAGGAAGCTCGTAGAATCTTGCATTCTGTTAGCTAGGAGGCCCGTCCAGCACCCTGTCACTCGGGGGCTGGATCCCGCGTCCCGGCTGGCTGTGGTGGATGTGTGAGCTCCCAGAATGTGTGTGAAGTTGTGTTTCTCCCAGAACTTGTGTGTGAAGTTGTGTTTGTGTGTGAGTGTCTGCCAGGCCGTAAGGATGTGAGGCCTCATGTCGGCTAGAAGCGTGGTGTGGTCCTGTCCCCTCCCTGCACATGGGCCGGCAGGCCCTGCCATTGTCACACAGAGAGCTGGGGATCAGAGCTGGGACAGGCTGACTCTGCTCCAGAGTGCCCTGGACCCTCCTTGTGGGGCCAATTTGTGTTTCTAGCCTGGTCCCCAGGAGGCTGGAGAGACTGGGATGAGGCCTCGGATGAGGGGATGGGGACATTTTGGGAAGACAGGTTCGGATTCAAATCCCGGCCCTGCTGCCTCCTAGCTGATGCAAGTCACTAAGCCTCCCTGTGCCTCAGTTTCCCCTCATCTGTACGATGAAGACAGTTATGCTTGGTGAGGAGTAAACGAGATAACAGGTGTGTTTTGGGGTCCGGCTCGTGGCCGTGTGGGGTCGAATGCATAGGTGTGGATCACAGTCACCTGGGAGCACGATCACTTACAAATGCCTCGGCTCTGGGGAGGCAGGGTTAAGTGGTCTGGGTAGGAGCCTGGGAGTCGGCACGTAGATGAAGCCCCTGCAGAGATGCTGTAACCAGAGGTGGCTGTCACTGGCGGGCACACGGAGATGCTGGTCACAGCAGACTCTAGGCCGTCAGCCGGCTCGGATCCCCGTTTCCAACCTAGACCCTGACTAGCGCTTAATTACTGTTGGCGTTAGTCTCGGTGGGCGTCAACTCTTTTTCTCCGTCTTCCTATCCCTGCATCCCTCCTATCCCTCCCTCCTCCCTGCTCCATCCTCCCTCCTCCCTCCTCCATCTTCCATCCCTCCATCCTCCTTCCATCCTCCTCCATACCCCCCTCCATGCTCCCTCCATCCTCCCTCCTCCCTCCTCCTTCCATCCTCCCTCCTCCCTCCTCCATTCTCCCTCCTCCATCTTCCATCCCTCCGTCCTCCCTCTTCCCCCCTCCATCCCTCCATCCTCCCTTCACCCTCCCTCCTCCCTCCTCCATCTTCCATCCTCCCTCCCCCATCCTCCCTCCCCCATCCTCCATCCCTCTCCGCTCCCATCCCTCCCCCTCCCCCCTCCATCCCTCGAATCCCTTCAAGACAAATGGACTGTGCGTTGTCTGAGCCTCACAGATAATTGTTTTTCTCGTCCGTAAATCAAGTCCTGTTTAGATCCCCCTTGAGTCCTTCCCGCCAGGGCCCCCGCCACGCAGGGCCTGCGCCTCGTCTCCGGCGAGCAGGCCTGTTTGAGGCCGGCTGACACTTCTGCCTGGTCCGTGGGTTCACAGCGGGGCTGTCGGCGGAAAGCCCCGGGGTGGGAGGGGGGCCTCTGAGCTTATCCTGGCCAGAGAGGGGGTGTGGGAGGGGGGCCTCAGGCAGCCCGTCTCCAGCCCTGTCACTCTCTGCGTTGCACAAGTGAGTCCACACAGCGTTTCCTCTGAAGCTCAGAGGGCACCCCAGAGGCCAGAGACAGACCTGAGACATGGCCCCGGGCTTCCAGGTCCCTGCCCGCTCAGAGGAGGGGCCCGGGAAGGCTTCTCGGAGGCGGTGACATCTGAACTGGTTGTCTGGGAGGACTGAGGAGGAGGAAACTAGCAGGTGGTGGAGGGAAAGGCATCGCCAGCAGAGGACAGCTGGGCAGTGCTGACTGAGGAGGGGTGCGGCCAGCGTGCGGCAGGCAGGGTGGGAGGGGCGGGAGGGGCTGGCCCCTGCCTGGGTGTGAATTCTGGCTCCAGCACCGCTTTGCTGTGTGGCCTTGGGGACGTCACCTGACTTCTCTGGGTCTGGGTTGCCTCACCTGGAGAGTGAGGGGAGTGGTGGTGCTGACCTCTCAGGGCCGCGGGAAAGGGAATAACCTAGGGGCACAGGTGGGGGCCATCAGGGGTTTGGCCCCCACGCTGGGCCCGGAGAGCCGTGGCAGGCGACCGAACAGTGCCCCGGGCGATGGCTTCCCCAGGCCCTTGCCAGGTTGCCAGACAGTGCTTGGGCCTGGGCTCGGCCGCGTTTACACCGCCACCGACCTGACCCGACAGAGGCCGCCCGCCCTGCCTCCTAGGCGCGCCGGTTCCAGGGCAGAGAGGCCACCAGACGCGTCCCGTGGGGTCTGCGCTCTCTCCGGTCCCTACAAGACCAGGCAGCCCTTTTGCGACCATGAGGGAAGCCCACCGAGGGTGAGGGTGGAGAAGGATCTCGGAGGAGCACAGCCTGAGCCCTGATGGTCGCGTGCCTGGAGCCCACCCTCTCCTTGTGCTTCCTGACGTGTGAGACGGAAACTCCCTCCCCGGGAAGCCAGGGTCGTCCTGCTTTCTTTCCGCTGTTCCTCGAAGTGCCCGTCACCCACATGGCCTGGAGCACGTCCTAGAGCTCGTCGCTGCCCGAAGCCGCTGGGGCCCCCGCTCCTTCATGAGGACGCGCCTGCTTCCTGGGGTCCGGCAGGCCCCACGGGCGGGGGTGTCCCGCTGTGGCCCTGGGTCCACCCGCCCTGGCTCCTTGGCTGTCCCTAAGCACCCCGGGCACACACCTGCCTGGGGCCTTCGCTCCGGCTGCTCCCTTGGCCACGGACACTCGGCCACGGCCTCGCCCGCGGCCTCACCGAGGGCCCCGCTCAGGCGTCGTCCGCTCAGGGTGGGGAGCGGCCAGGACAGCCGCTACGGCGCATCCGCACGGCCGCGACCCTCCGTGGCCTGAACGGGGAAGACGTGTTTCTCGCTCATGCCACACATCCCCTGCAGGTCAGGGGAGAGGGGACCGGGCTCTTGCTCCCTGATGTCCCGGTGACAGCAGCCCAGGAAGAGGAAGAGGCACCAGGGACCTCAGCGTCCCCTGCAGGGGGGTGGGGGGTGAGCATTACCTGCAGGCCCCTCGGTGCTTTGTGCTGGAAGTCCCCTGTCTCCTGAAGTCCACGGCGGGGCGTGGCGACTCCGAGCCTGGGAGGGAGGCGTCACCGAGAGTGGCACCCGCCCTCGGGTCCTATTAGCAGCTCTCTGCCACCCCGTCCATGTCATCACCTTTTTTGTCGTTCAGGGAAGTCTTACACGAGATGAACTCCTTCCCGGTGTGCAGCTCAGGGTGTCTGGTGCGGCGAGGCCATCGCCTCTACTGAATTGCGGAGCACTTCCGTCACCCCAACAGGAGACCCCATCCCCACTGAGCGGTCGCTCCCTGTCCCCCAGCCCTGACGAGTGCTCAGCTCCCCGTGTCTGTGGATTTGCCCGTTCTGCACCCGAATGGAACCCCAGGGGGGCCGTCCTGTGCGCGTCAGCCCTCGTTTGCGAGGCTCGCCCGCCTTGCGTCAATGCCGGGCTCCCGCACTGGAGGGACAGGTGGCCTTCGCGTCTCCTTCCTTCTGTAAGGGACGCTGGGGCCGCGTCCACCTTGGGTGGCAGCAGCAGGTACCTGGCACGTGTGTGGGCAGGTTTGGTGGGCGTCCCGCTTTCAGCCCTTGGGGCACACACCTACCCCCAGGCGCCTCCCGCACCCATGAGGGCTGCACCCCCCGTCACCTCGCTCCCCCCGGGTCACGAGGCCATTCCTTCATCTCACCTGCTCCGAGAAGGGCAGACAAGGTGCTGTGAGAGAGAGCGCGGGCTCACGTGACTTTCATGACGGTTCATCATCGCGGCCTTGTCTCATCAGTTACGGGGGTGAATCTCTTACTGTGCCTGATGGGAAATCGAACCAGGGCTCCCAGCGGACGCCCGACCTCACTGTGCTCTTTCCTGTGTGTGCGTACCCGTGAGAAAGTTTAATTCAAGGGGGCCCCTGCACACTGATTTGGGGGGGCCCCTGCACACTGATTTAGGGGGGCCCTTCCACACTGATTTGGGGGGGCTCCTGTCCACTGATTTAGGGGCTCCTGTACACTGATTTAGGGGGGCTCCTGTCCACTGATTTAGAGGCTCCTGTACACTGATTTAAGGGGGGACTCCTGCACACTGATTGAGGGGGGTCCTGTACACTGATTTTTCTCTGTGGTCAGTTGTGCCTGCTGTGCTGTTTCCCACCAGAGAACCGGGGATGTAAACAGTCAGGTGTGTCAGGATGAAGTGCGTTTTGCACGGAGGGACCAGACACTGCCACCCTCAGCTTATGCCCAGCGCGCTCCCTGGCGGCTCCATCTCTCCCTGAGGCAGCTGGAGGACGGACAGGCCGGCACACAGCAGGTGCTCACCTGAAGCTCCCGAATCATGAATCATGAATACAGTGAGAGCGATAACCCCGGGCTGCCCTGGGGCGTTTTGTTTGCAAAAAGCAATCGGCTGCTAAAGAATTTGCGAAGAAGAAGAAGCGTGCTGAACACCACTCGGTGCAACTCTGCTCCAAATGCCCCCGGGGCCCAGGTGCGTGCGCACGCGCGCGCGCGCGCGCGCGCGTGTGTGTGTGTGTGTGTGTGTGTGTGTAAGGCAGCTTCTGTCTGCTCTGGGGGGCAGCCCCTCCCCCTGGGCCGGGAGCCAGGCGAGGGCGCCCACTGCAAAACGCTGTGTTTGGGTACAGGTGAGGTGGGGCTGGGCAGCACCCGGTCCCTCCTGTTCCTTGTAAATCAACTCTGAAGAAAATTCCCCAAGAGGAGTTTCGATGCTGCGGTGCCCAGGGTGGTTGGCTGGCCTCCTCTCTGGGGGGCACCTCCCCGCCACTGAAGCTGGAAAAGCCCCCGGCAGGGCTCGCTTACCTCCAGGGACAGGGTGGTCACCACCTTGCTAAGAGCGGGCTCCACCTTCGACTTCCTTCTCTGAGCCCTGGGGAAGTGTGGGAGCCCCGCACGCCCGTCCCATTCAGAACTCACTCGGTTCTTCGTTACCCTGGGCCATTGCCCTGGCTTTGCTCCCCCCCATCATGGGGCGCCCCCTGAATGTGTCTTCACACCCAGGCGGGGGTGGCTAAGGGCATCAGTGCTGGGCGTTTGAGTTTGCACTGGCTCCCCCATTTCTTTGCTGCTCGCTTTGGACAGGTTCTGCCTTCTTCTGAGGCTCGGTTTTCTCCCCTGCTGAATGGGGACTGGAAGAGGCAGCAGGCAACGTGCTGGGCTCAGGGCCCGGCCGAGGACTCAGTAGATGCCGGCCGCAACTCCGTCACCACACCTTCGAGCCCCAGCCTGAGCCCTGAAGGACGTCCAGCACCCACAGAGCAAAGCCCGGGCTCGTCTGCACGGCATCTGAGGCCCTCGGCTCCCTGGGCACACCTCACAGCACGCCCCAGTCCTGGGTGTCATACATTCACGCACCGCTGGGCCTTTGCAGGTGCAATTCCCCTGTCCGGGCTGCCCTGCCCACCTTGTCACCCAGTCCTCTGGAGGGCAGAGCCCATGGCACACCCACCCCTGGGGCCGTGCCATCACCTCCAGGGCCTACAGATGGCGACTGGGGGCCTGGGGCCCCTCGGGTGTGTGCCCAGCAGAGGGCGGCCCGCTTCCGGTGACAGGGAAGGCCGTATTTTAAGTCATGGCAGCTTCCTGGGGGTGAGGGCTCAGCCCCCCTACAAACTCTACCGCAGAGAGGGGGCAGGGGGCAGCAACCCAAGGCGTGTCAGATCGTGAGTGTGAGGAGCCCGGGTCCCCACCTCTGCCAAGGGGCCACCGCGAGCTGGCAGGCCCTGCTGCCCCCTGGTGGCCGCCACCTGCAGATGCCGAGCTCTCCTGGTCTGTGCATCTCCCGCTCAGCCCACTCTGCTCCGGTCCTGAGCGCCTGCCGCCGGGGATGCAGGGGCCCCGGGCAGTGAGTGGGTCGCAGGCCGCGTGAAGACAGACAGACACACACACACACACACACACACACACAAATGTGGAGGATGGGCGTCTTCAGGCTTGCGGAGGCCTGGCGGGGGCGTCTCACAGTCTCTGGGCTCGTGCGGGCCTGTCCCGTGGATGCAGGCGGTCGGGGACCCTCGGTTCCGTCAGGGCTCCCGGCCCGGCCCCACCGTTTCCGGGAAGTGTTAATGACCGCCCTGGTCTCAGACCGCGCGGCCCGCTCTTCCCACAGACACCACGAGGGGGCGTCCGCGAAGCGCGCTGGATCCCACAGGTGCCCACCCCGCGCCTTCCAGCGGCGGGCAGAGTGGGTGTCTGGGCCTGTTTGCTGGGGGGAGCCGCGTCCAGGGGGTCCCCCAGCCTCTGGAGGGCAGGTCAAGGACACGGCTTGTGCAAAGCCCGGGAGGTGGGCTTGGGCTGGTGCGCCGGGGGCTCTAGGTAGGGAGCTGGTCACCGGGTGCAGCAGCGGGCCCAGGCGGGCCCAGGCTTGGGTTGGGGCACACCTGGCTGTGGTTGTCCTCAGGGAGGACTCTGCATGCATTGGAGCGCTCCTCGAACCTCAGCTCGGTGTGCAGCCTCGCCAGCAATGCGCCCCCATTCCCAGGCCTGCTGGGCCGCCTGGGTGCTCCCGGATGCGGGGACTCGGGAGCCGTGCGCTCTGGTCTGCAGCCCCCGGGGCAGCCTGGCGCAAGCACCCAACTGTCAGAGCCAGGGTCTCAAGCCGACAAAGGGCGCGGCGCGGCAGCTGGAACTCCCAGGCTTAGCTGGGGACCCCCTCCCCCTCCCCCGAGCAGGGACTCCAGCCCAGGTGCCCCCAGAGCGCCCACATCCCACTCCACCCTGGCACTGGGAGGGGGACCCCCGCCTCCCCGACAGGGACCTGAGCCCCCCAGCCAGCAGCCCCGCCCTTCCCACACCGACTCGGGGCAGGCCTGTGTGACCCACGGGCGACGGCCACAGGTCACTCCCGAGGCTACATTACAAATGCCTGGCAACCACCGTCTTGCTCCCTGGGATTCCTCGGCCTGGGGAGCCGGCCACCGTGTGGCCAGCACGGCCCGCACAGTGAGGGACGAGGGCCACGGCCCGCCCGGCGGGTGGGCCAGCCTGGAAGCAGGTCCCCTCACCTCGGGCGGGCCTTCCAACCCCGCAGCCCCAGCCGTGACTGCCGCTCACCGGACAGCCCAGCCCGGCCACTCGGCGCTCCTGCCCCACCGACCCTGAGAAAGGCCCGGTGACAACTGTCATTTGCCGCTGAGACGACTTGTTCTGCTGTGTGGGGACCAACACACAGCCAGGACGTGCTTTGTCATCATCTGAGAATCGTGATTGTGCTACTGGACATTCGGGGGACAGCACGCCACCCTCACGGCCCCTTCACACCCACGTCTCCGCTTCTCCAAGCCTGCTTTCCTCTTCCTGTTTGGAACAGGGTGCTGGTCCGCTCGCCTTGGTGGCCCCGCCTTGGGCACGGGGGGGGGTGGGTATTCGGGGTGACGCCAGGTGAGGGGGCGTCACGGAGGCCTCTCAATGCTTCCGAATGCTCCCATGGCGGTTCGTCTGCAGACGGGGGGCTGGGCTGTGTGCCTGCTGGCGAGGCCCGTCCTGGGGCGCTAACGCCTTCGGGGCTCGGCGCAGTCTGGGCACGGCCACCATCAGGGTGAGGAGGGGCCCAGCGCGCTCAGAACGGGCCGCTGCCCCTGTGGCCGAGACGGCGGCGGTCGGGGGTGTGACGCGGCATCGGCGGCGGAGGGCACGCCTCTTCTGCACGCGCACGGGCGCAGAACGTCTGCTTTTGCCTGACTTAACATTAACCGCCAAGCTCTGCTTTCTTTGCTCACCTCTGACCCTGGGGCTTGAGGACGACCTTCAGAGATCCTTCAGTCCTGAGAACGTTTACTGAGCACCTGCTCGATGCCAGACGAACGAGCCCAGCACTAACGGGCACCGTCTTATCCTCTGAGGTTGGAATGATCACTATGACCCCACTCTCCGGACAAGGAAACCGAGGCCAGGAGAGGTTAAAGCACACATCCCACTGGCAAGGGCTCAGAAGCGGACGCGGGGCCCACCTGTTGCCCCCCGTGACTGGCTCTCGGCCCCTCCCTGTGGCCCTGCCGCTTCTGGGGCCCGGCCCGCTGGACCGGAGGCCGCTTTCTGGAAATCCACTTAGCACTGACCTCATCTCTGTCCTCCTCGAGCTAATCTGCTAATCCTGCCCGCCCCCCACCGGCCCCTGCACTGTCTGGAAGCTCCTAATACCTCCGCCTCTGCCGGCGCCCCCCCACCCCTCAGCTCTGCTCGCGGGGAGGGTGGAGGCCGGTGGGGATGGGGCTCTGTTCCGGGCACCATTCCTCAGTCCCAGGGAGCGCCCGGGCGGCTGGCACTCAGGCCCGGATTCTGCCTCCGCCTCTCCGGACTCGGTCACCACCTCTTCGGCCCGCGCGTTCTCCTGCATGAGAGGAGGTCAGTTCTGAGCCGCCCTTTCCCACCGTGACGTCAGGATTCTTCCTCAGTCTCCCCCTCGCCCGCCTGCCGACTGGCAGCGTGCGGGCGCCGCTCCCCAGACCTGGGTGAGAGCCCCGGCCCTGCCCGAAGTGAGCCTCGGTTTCCTAACCTGCACAGAGCTCCTTCCTCCGCAGGGCGTGGTGCGCGCTCGCTGGGGGAGACGCGAGCGAGCCCCTCCTTCCCGCCCGGCCCGATGCCAGGCACGGGGAGGTGAAAGGGACCCCAGCCTGCGAGCCCCTGGCGAAGGCCACACCCCCGCCTCCCAGCAAAGGGGGCCGGGAGAGAAACTCCCTGAGATTTGGGGCAGGGGAGGAGCAAGAGTCTGAAGCGAGGAGGGGAGGGGTGCAGCACCAGGTCAAGCCGAGCATCAGAAACAGATTAACAACTGAGACGGACGCGAAAGGCCCATGGGCAACGGGCCGCTCGGTGGCTGCCGGGACCCGCATCTCAGCGCAGGCTTCCTTTCCCCCAGGACCTCGGACCTGGCATGGACCCGCTTCTCGTTCTCTGCTTCACGGCACCGAGGACAGGGAACCCCGGCTTTGTGGTTAAACAGGGAGGTCTGGACTAGGTCTACTTCCGCCTTGCTGTGTGATCTGTAGAAGTTGCTTAACCGCTCTGTGCCTCACCTACAAAATAGGGGGAACAATGGTCCTTAGCTCATGGGGCTGCGTGGGGATTAAATAAGCTGGCGAACTGAGATTCGAACTCAGGTCTGCAAGGCTCTGTCCTCCGTCCCCCTGCCGACTCTAACGGGGGGTCTCTGGGCACCATGTGATCACCCCATCCGTTAACGAGCACACATCTGTGCCAGGTGCTGGTGTGAATGCCGGGGACACAGCTGGGGACACAGGGGAGGTCGTCACCCAGACCATGATCAGCGTCGTGTGTAACTGATTGGGGGGAATCTCTGGCAGAGCTGAGTGAGGGGACGGCCGGTGGCGACTGAGCTCAGAGGAGATGACAGCTGAAAGGAACAAGATGTGAAGGACAGCACCACAGGGACGGCCTGGGGCAAGAGTTTCCATGCAGAAGGAACAGCTAGTGCAAAGGCCCTGGGGTCGGACGGACCCTGACTGTTGGGGGAACAGCATGCGGGTGTCTGATGCTGTGGCGGCCCGGTGGCGAGCGGAGGGAGCCTAGCGGAGCAAGCCCTGGCCCAATCAGATGGCCTTGGGGCCAAAGTGCCACCATGAAGGATTCTGCCCAGCGAGGGGAGGGCCCTCACTCTTGCCTTCCGGGGGGTCACTGTGGCCGCTGAGGGTGCGTGGTGGGAGGGCGTCCTCCCCCGGAAGTGGAGGTGGCACCAGAGCAAGCCTCCAACCCGGGAGGAGAGGCTGGGCGCTCCGCAGGGCTGACGGTGGGGCTGGTGCACGGACTGGCATCGGGGGAAACTGGCGTTTCCACACCCACCTCTCTGGTGCCCCTCTGTCCTGGGCCTCCTCCACATGCCACCACTGGCCTGCCACGAGCTCCCTAGAAGTGCTGATCCAGAAGGGGACGCCCTCACCCGTCCCCGGGGGGCACCTCACAAACTCCCCAGGGGCTGGCTGGTGGCTGAAACGGTGCAGGCACCGGGCCGGCCCAGGTGGCACAGAGAAACGGTGGAGTGTGGGCCTCAGGGCTACCAGGGTCCCCTGAGGCGGCTGCTACCCTCTGAGCACCGGGCTGTGGGCCTGCCCTCCAGGGCGCGGGGCCGCCAGGCCTGAGGACCACCTCCGGGAGCCCGCCTTCAGGGGCCCCCTGCACAGGAGACGCCCGGGGGCCCCCAACCCTGGTCTCACCCCAGTGCCGCCGCTGGGTGACTGCTATCTCGGCCCCATCCTCCCATCGACCCCGCCCGCGCATCTGGGCCTCAGCGCCCGTGGACAGATGGAGAAGTGGACGCATCTAGAAGTTTCGTAAAACCCTTGGCCTCCAGACCCCTTCTGAGCCCCGGTGCACCTCTTCCTCTCCAACCGCACTGGGGTCAAACGGGCCCTGACCACTGCAGGCGGGTCGGCAGCCCGGGTCTCTGCGGGAAGGTCCCGGCCGGGGGCCAAGGTCAGACCCCCGGCTCGCTCCCCATGGCCACGCCCCTTCCCACCCGGGCGGGGCCTCCGGGGCGCGCGCGCGCGGCCGAGGCGTGGGGAGCGCTCTCATTGGGCCGCTTCCCTCACGTGACCCGACGGCCCGGCCCGCGCGCCCGGGGCCGGGGCCGCGCCTGCGCGCGCCGGCCCCGCGTGCGCGCGCGCGCCCCTCCCTCCGCCCGTCGAGCCGGCGCCGGGACCGCCAGGTCAGTCTCCTCGGCGCGCGCTCGGGCGGGGGCGCGCGGCGCGGGCGCGTGGGGCCGGGGGCGCGCAGGCGGAGGGCGGCGCGCCGGGCGCGTCCCGGGACCCCTCGCCCTGGCCTGGCGGCCGCTGCTGCGGGAACGCGGGCCTGGGCGCGGCCACGTGCAGGGGCTCCGCTGGGAGGCCGGGCTCGGGGCGCCGCCGGCCCGGCTGGAAGGGCTGCCCCGCTCCCCTGTTCCTGGGGGGCGGGTGACCCCTGTTCCGAGTTCGTCCTCCCCGAAGTTCCAGCCCAGGATCTGGTTCTGCCCCATCCTCTGCCCAGTTTCTTCATGTGCATCGTCTGGGGGCGCTTGGTCTCTGACGATCTTGCCACCAGAACCCATGGGCTTCCCTGTCCTCGGGTGGGACGGGGACGGCAGCGGCTGTCGCGGAGGCTGCGCTGCAGGTCCCGGGACCCGGCCCGCGGCCCCCGCTCAGCCCCGTCCTGGGGCTGGTAGCCCGGCCGTGCCTCCCGCTCCCGGCAGTAGTCCGGCTGCAGAACCAGGTCGGCGGCGGGTCCCGGGTGCCACAGCGATGAAACAGGTGGCTCTCCACGTGCCCCCCGGGCTCTGCTGGACCGCTGGTGGTTGCGTGGGCGGCGCGCTCGGCTCCGGGCCGTCAGGCCAGTGCCCTGTGTAGTAGGTGGCCTCTGAGGCCGCAGCCGGGCCACTGAGGTGGGGCTGCCCAGCTGGGCTGTGACAGCAGGTCCGAGGGTGGCGAGGGGTCCAGACCAGCAGGTCACAGCCCACGTGGGCACCCCCGCCCTGGCTGTTAGGCATGCGCTGCACCTCCTCTCCTGGCCCATGGGCACGTCCGTGGGTTCTGGGCTCAAGGGACCCGCTCCTGGGCTGCAGCAGCATGAGGCGTGGACCAGACGGGTGGAGGGAGGGCGCCTGCGGTCTTGCCCAGGGGCCTCTTCAAAGCTCTGTGCTTGCACCCTGCTTCACTGACCTCCTCCAATCCTCCCGGGAGGTTATCAACCCCATTTCTCAGCTGGGGAGGCCGAGGCCCAGCGAGGTGGGGTCAGGTCTGCCTCACCTGCAGATCTAACCAGAGCCTTGGTCTTCCCATCCGTGAAGTGGGTGCTGTATGGCTCTCCCTGCAGGCTGCTGTGAGGAGCCAATGGGAGAGGCATCGAGCCCGGGGCCGAACCTGAGGCAGGCCTGGGGGTCTCTCCACTGCTACCCAGGGCCCCCTCGCTGCAGCTCTTCAGGGAGAGGCTGCGGTGACCACGTGGGATTCCCGGGCTGCTCCTCAAAGGCCCCATGGCTGGTGGGGCAGGGCGGGCGCCGGCCTCGCCCTTCCCCCGGGTGGTCAGTGTGGCGGGAGAAAGCGCAGGGGGTGATCAGAAGGGACCTCCAGGCTGTCTCCTGGGCTTACCGCCCCCCCCCCGCCCCGCGCTGGCTCTCCCCCAGGACGCGTTCCCGGACTATCAGCACCAGCTTAGGCCTGGCCGATGCAGTCAGCAGCGTGGGCATGGCGGGCAGTAGGAAAGCCGGGTGGGCGGGCTCCTTTCTTAGACAAGCGGGCGGTTTGGAAGGTGAGGGGGTGCTGCAGGTCCCATGGGTGGGGGGCTCCACCTCAGGGCCCTGGGCAGGGCGCGCTTGAAGCATTAGTCGGCCTGACTTCGTGCCCTCGTTGTCGGGACGAGGAGGACACCGCCGGCCCCGAGCTGGGGTGCGCCCACCGGTGGGAGTCCGCAGACGCGCAGGGCCTGTGCTCGTGATCCTCGAGGGGGCTCCCACGCAGACGTGCGACACGGGTGCCTCACTGGCCGGCAGCTCCCAGCAGAAGAGGGGGTCAAGTAGAAGGGGCACTGGCCTCTCCAGGCGGCATTAGGCTGGAGCCGCGGTGGCCAGGGGCTGGTGATTCTTTCCCCAAGACCTTGGCCCTGCCTTAGTTGCCCAGAGGCTCCACACCTCACTGTGGGCTGTAACCAGAGGATGTACGGGGCTCCTCACCTCTGGCCAGCCCTGGGATGGCCTCCCCCCCCCCCCAGCTACCTGGCTGTCCTGCCCCCACCCAACCCCCCTCGCTGTCACTTGCTGTCTTTAGTCCCTGGCACCCCTCGCTGCCCCCGGGACTTTCCCCGGTCAGGAAGGTCTGGATTTTGAGTTTCTCGGCAGGTACCTAATGCCTCACCCCTCAGTTTCTGTGTCTGTAAAATGGGAGCAGCAAGCTGTGAGGTCAGTCAGCTGGGTGGCCACCGCCCCGGGGGCTCAGAAGGTGTGCGGAAAACACGCCTTCTCTCCTTCCAGCCGGGACCGTCACCGTGGTGCTGTGCTGCCTTGTCAGATGCCCATCCTGTGGGCGGTGGTCCTCAGAGGGGCCCACACCTGTAGGGCCACGAGGCGGTTTGGAATCTGGCTCCAGGCAGCCAGTCCGGCTTTCCTCTCTCACTGTGCGCGCAAACTTGAGAGCCTACTGGGTGCCAGGCGCCGAGGAGCTGTGCAGCGAGTGGAGACGAGGGAGACGCATCGGGAGCTCGCACACACGCAGGGTGCAGCTCACTTGTGGGGGCATAGGCGTCCGGAGAAATGGAAGAGGGCTGGGGACTAGCAGGTGGTGGAGAGTGTGGCCCCGGGCAGGGCCGGCGTGGCTTTGCCGTGTTGGCCACATCCCTGCCGAGGCTCGTCACACCCTTCTCCTGCTTGGGACGGCCAGGCGGCGCGGCCGATGGGGCCGTGGGTGCTGCCTGACGTGTGACCAGGTTCTGCTCTGCCGGGTGCTGGGGACAGACGGGGCCCCGCTCTTGCGGCCCCTGCCGTCACTGCCGGGTGTTCAGGTTGGGGGGTGGGAGGACTGCGGGGCCAGCTGGGGGCCCACGGCTCAGCCTCTCCGAGTGCGGTTCTCCCGACCAGGAAGCCCGGCCCGGGGGGACTCTGAAGGCCGAGGGAGTGAGCACAGATTCCTTTGTGCAGAATGTGGCTCTGGCCACGTCCCCACACACGTGTCTGATGTCTTCCTCCACTGCTGCTCTGGGAGGCAGGCGTAATAGCCCAGCTTACAGGTGGGGAAACCGAGGCGCAGAGAAGGCAATTGCTGGGGTGTGTTGGGTGCCTGCTGTGTGCCAGGACCCTTTCCGACCCCATCCTGGGCTACACCCCTGACAACGGGAAGCAGTGTCCACCTGTCCTACAGCAAAAGGCTCCTCACTTCCCCAGGTCACATGGCCTTCAGGCAGTGGTGGCTCAAGGGGGGAGGCCCCTTCTGTCTGACCCTGCGTCTAGCCTGGTGACCCCAGGCCCTCACTGGGCTGGGAGGTGTTCCTGTGGGTGAACGGGAGGGCCGGCCCAGGTCAGGGAGGGGTGGGGGGTGCCTCGGCTGGGCCCAGCTCCTGCCACAGTGACCTGTCTGCTCCTTGGCTGTCCTGCCCTGGCCTGGCCTGGGGCCCATCCCCGCCTCTGCCCAGGCGTCAGCCGGCCGCCCAGGAAGCGGGAAGGTGAGAAGCTGGGAGCACGTCTCAAGCCAGGCCGGTGTGGGGGCTCAGTGGGCATGGAGGTGGCTCGGGCGTCCTCCTCTCTGAGGCGACCGTCCGTCGGGACGGCTGGAGGGAGGTTCCACAGCTTGTCAGCCGTCAGAGCTGTGCCCGCACGCCTGTCTACAGCCTCGGGTTCTCAGGCCTCCAGAGACACCGACCCCTCTGTGTCCTGGGTCTCCTGGCCGCCACCGTTCTGTGCTCGTCCCGTGTGCCCAGCCCGAGCTTGGCTGAGTCCTATGTGGGATGCGCTCGAACTCGCTGCAGGCCAGCCGGGAGGAGGGCCCTGTGTCCTCCGCTCGGGACCTGTCCGCTGATGAGGGGCCGCGCCTGGAAGGTGTCTCCAGGGTCCTACTCTCCTGCTGGGTGACCCTTGGGGTGGGCGTCCTTGCCAGAGTCTCTGTTCTCTACCAGCAAATGAGGGCTGGGCCAGATCAGCGATAGGATGAAGCAGAGCCTGTGGGGTCTGGCTTCCCTGAGGGATGGGCCTCGAAGTGGGAGCACCAGGGGGACAGCTCCACCTGCAGGGAGTCTGGGGGTCTTGGGTGCACGGCTGGGGGCTGATGTGCTGGAACGGGGCTCCCGGCCAAGGACGTCGGGCTCCCCAGCCTCCAGGCGTGGCTGCCAGGCACGGCCGATGACAGGTCATTGGCTGTATGGCTTCGGGCCAACTCTTCTCCTTTGGGGTCTCAGTTTCCCCTCTGCAGACGGGGGGCTCTGACCTACCATCCTCTGTCCCCACAGCCCCTCCTGGGAGCTGCCGTCGCTCGTTCCCACGGCCTCCCTGGCCACAGAGACCCCGAAGCCAGGGCTGGCCCAGCCAGCGGAGGCGGGCTGACAGGCAGGCGGCCCTGCCCCGTCCCCTTCCCATGGGACCGGGGCTCCCAGCCACTCTCCTGGGCCTGGGGCCCCTCTCGTGACTCAGGCTTCCTGGAAGAGACGCGGGAGCGTATGGAGGGTTCCCGCCACCCCGCCAGGGTTCCCGCCGGCCAGCCCGCCGGTCCCGCCACCGCGCCCGTGCCTGCCCGAGGTGGGCTTTGCCTGTTCCTCTAGTTTGCCCCTCCCCCAGAGGGGGCTCCTTTCTGCTGGCACCCCTCCCCCATCAGCCGCTGGCGCTGGCGTGAGGCCCCCGGCCCCCTCCTCACTCTCCTGCCTGGCCTGGGACCTGCCAAAGCAAACATTCCCTCTGCTTTCATCTCCCTGCCGGGGTCAGCTGGGGGCCTCCTCCCGGGCTACCCTCTGGCCGGCGGCCCAGCGGCCCGTCCGCTGGGAATTGCCTTGTGGGATACAAGGGGTGCCTGGGGTGCCCGGGGCTCCCCACGGCGACCTCACTGTCCCTTCCACGTGGCCCTCGGGGGCTCCCCACGGGGACCTCACTGCCCCTTCCACGTGGCCCTTGGGGGCCCCCACGGGGACCTCACTGTCCCACATTACCCTTGGGGGCTCCCCACGGGGACCTCACTGTCCCACATGACCCTCGGGGGCTCCCCACGGGGACCTCACTGTCCCACATGACCCTCGGGGGCTCCCCACGGAGACCTCACTGTCCCACATGACCCTCGGGGGCTCCCCACGGGGACCTCACTGTCCCTTCCACGTGGCCCTCGGGGGCTCCCCACGGGGACCTCACTGCCCCTTCCACGTGGCCCTCGGGAGCTCCCCACGGGGACCTCACTGTCCCTTCTGCATGGCCCTCAAGAGCCCAGAGCCACGGTCCCCGCTCTGCCAGGTCTCCCTGGGTGACCCTGGGCCCGCCCCTGTGCTTCCTGGCCTCAGTTTTCTCATCTGGAGAATGGGGAGCTTGGAACACACCATGGACCTCACAGCGGGCTGGGAGGGAGGTCAGGCCAAAGATGACGGCCTCGGTGGTGACCCTCCGGCCACCTGGGCCAGGCCGCTGCTCCCAGCCCTTTGTCTGCTCTGTGTCACCGGGTCACACCAGGCTCTCCGTCTACCCTCGCCAGGGGCCGGTGATCTTGGGAAGCGCAGCCCACAGTGACTTGGCTTCTTTAGGTGTCCCATGGCGCCCTCGAGCCTGGGCGGGCGGGGGGGGGGCAGAGGCGGCAGGCGGCACCCCTGCCCCAGGGACTCGTGGTGGGGAGGGGCGGCATTCAAACAGGGCTCTGGGAGGTCCTCAGGGTTTGATCCAGGTGTAGCGGTGCTCCTTCCAAAACCCCAGCAGCCCAGGCGGTTAATGACTCCGGGCCTCGGGGATGTCACAGGGACCAGCCACCCACGCGCGGTGTCATCTCACCTGAGGTTTCCCGCCCCGCCCACCACGGATCTCGCTCCGGATGCAGCCGTGGACCCTGGTCTCTGGGTCTGGAGGGACCCTGTGGATTAATCAGTACCCGCCCCTGTCATCTCCATCTTGGCTGCTGGGTAGTCAGATGAGCAGTGCTACTGGCTACTGCCTCCCCGGGCCTCTCGAGGGGCCGCCCAGGCCCGCGCTGGCCCCTGCTGGGGGATGGGGCAAGGCAGAGAGAGGTGGTCCTGGCGCCGGGAGAGACCCCGGGGTGAGCAAGACCCCTGGAGTGTGTGACTTTCAGACTTGGAGGTTGCGATGGGACAGGAAGTCAGGGTGGCCTTCTGGGAGGAGGAGGCATCTGGCCTGGGCTTGAGGGATGTGGGCACCACAGGAGGAAGGAGGGGCTCCCGGGCTCAGGGCCTGAGTTAACAGTGTCACTGGGGCAGCTCCTCGGTCAGCCCGCTCGGGGTGGCGGGTCGGGGAGTGGGCAGGGAGGGAAGGCAGGCGCGTCGTGCCCAGTGCTCCGGCGGCCGGTGTGGTCCTCCCAGAGTGCCCTGGAGCCAGGACTGTCGGCCCCCCCTTGGCAGGTGTGCGTGGGGAAGGGGGAGCGGACCCCATCACAGCACAGCCGCCAGCCCGTCCTGCCTGGCGCACCCTCCCCTCCCTGGCCTCGGTTTTCCCTATCTCTGAAGTGGGGCTGAGCGACCCTCCCCCAGCGGTGGGGTGGGAGCCTGATAAAGAGGAAGCACTGGTGAGCAGAGAGGAGGTCCAGCTTCTGACCTTTGGCCTAACTCACCCGCCCGTGCCTCAGTTTCCCCCTCCATAAATGGGGCGGAAGCCCTTTTGTGGGGATGTTGGGAAGCTAAGGAGGGGCAGTGGGTCCAGGCAGCCTAAGTGGCGTCTCGGGTGCCCTGCTGCTGGGGGATGCGGACCCCCCCACCCCCCCTTCCGTGACCTCGGCGACTGGGACGTTCCCACGGCCGGGCAGTCACAGGAAGCCATCTGGAGGCCTTGTTTACCCTCCCCCAGCCGCCCTGGCAGGAAGTCACCGGAAGGGCCGTCCCGAGGGGCCCCCGGGCCTGTGAGGACAGCCGGTGGCTGGGGGTCCCCAGCGGGGCATGGGGGACTGACGGGGCGGAGCTGGGTGGCACGCCGGCTGGAGTGTGGATGGAAATGTTCATCCGGCGTGTCCATCTGTGCGTCCGGCCTGTTGGCTGCCCCTTACCCGGCGTGGCCGTGGCCCACGAAGTCACAGCCTCAGCCCCGGGGGGGCCCGTGTGAGGGTCGGGGAGGGGCGAGGTCCAGGGAGCCCTAACGCAGGGGCCAGAGGAAGAGCCCCCGGCACAGCCGAGGGCCCGGGGGAGGTGTGTAGGGGAAGGAGGCCCGGCAGAGGGTGCAGGGAGGCTGTGGCCTCTGGGAGGGTTGCGGAGAGTGAGGCTGTTGGGGGTGCAGTGGAGCGGTGGGCGGGGCCCGGGGCCCGGATCCTGACTAGGGGTGGTCGTGGCCCTGAGACCCTTGTCTCTCCACCTTGTCTCAGCTCAGCCTGCGGGTCTGGTCATGCCTCCGGCGAGGTCAGGGCCTGGGCCTCTGCCCCTCGGGACGTGCCCCGCTGCCCTGGCATTTGCGGCAGCCCCGATGCCCACTGACTGGCCTAAGCGTGGCTGGCTGGGCCCGGGGACAGTTCCCACGGACGCTGCCAGCTGGGCCTGCCCAGCCCGAGGAAGGCCGCTGACCCCAGCAGGGCCTGGGCTGCCTTGTGTCTGCCCGGCCTCCCGCCTTCAGCAGAGCCTGGTGGGTGGGGGGTCAGACGGCCCTGCCTGGCCAGCCGTGGGGAGCCACGGAGCACCCCTCCCCCCCGGCTTCTTCCTGTCCTCCCTCCTCCACCTCCCCTCCCTCCACGCTCTCACTGCTTGCCCTCCCCTTTCCCCGCCTCCCCCACTTTGGAAGGCCCTGCCGCAGGGTCCCTGAGAGTGTGCTGGGGTTTTGGGGGCAGGGTGAGTGTCTCCCCGCCCCCCTTCCCGTGCGGAAGCGAGCGTGAGAACCAGGGCTTCGGGAGGGATCCGGGACCCGGGAGCACGCTGCCGGGGGGTGTGTCTGCCAGCCAGGCCTGGGTGAGACCGGAGGTTCCGGAGGCGCCCACGGGCTGAGGGCAGGCAGCCGCGGGCCTGTCCCAGGAGGGCCACTGGGTGCTCCCGAGTGCCTGCTGCATGCCAGGCCCTCCAGTCTGTAACCTAGCACATGGCTGCTCCAGGTGTGGGCAGAGCCCGTCTGCAGAGCCTGGGCCGACCCCGGGTCTGAGCAGCGTTGGCCTCACCCCTGTCTTGTACCCAGACACTGAATCCGTCAGGACAGGAAGGGAGGAAGGGTGCAGTCTGTAAAAGATGGAGGCTGCGTGTGTGAGCGGGCGTGAGGGAGGCGGGGGCTGGGCCCCCTCGAGAGGCTGAGATGCTGGGAGAAGCCTGGAGGGGCGCAGGGCTGTGGGCCAGGAGCCCAGAGCCTGGGGAGGCTGGCCTCGGGGCAGTGGCTAGCCTCACCTCCCCTGCTGCGGGACAAGGCGGGTCTCTCCACGCGCCTCCCCTGCTGCGAGGGGGCCTGCGGGGGCAGGATGGAGAGGAGGTTCTCGGTGTGCTGGGGGTTCTAGTCCGGCAGCGGCTCCTTGGCAGCTGAGGGCCCCTCTTCCTCTCTTGCTGTTGCCGCGGCTGTGACCTGCGGGCTCCCGGCCCCCAGGGTCACCGCCCGGTTGGCGTGGCCAACTTTATTATCATGCCAGGAATTGAGCTCTTCTCTCCTGAGACCCCTGGGCCCACAGCCCGGTCATGGCATCCGCTAGGTGCTCACAAGTGTCCGTGAGCTGGTGATTGGGCCTCCAAGGAGGTGGGGTTTGGACGGGCAGACGGAGCCAGGAGGAGTCCCAGGCAGGTGGCAAAGGCCTGGAGAGACAGCACGAGATGATGTGGGGACAGAGAGTGCTCCCAGCACAGTGCACAGTGAGGGCAAAGGCCTGGAAGGACCGTGCAAAAGCCCTGCATGTCTCCGGAAGGGCAGGGAGGCAGGTGGGGCTGGAGCAGGGCGAGGAGGAGACTGGGGGAGGGCAGCCCAGAGGGTAAGGCCTTCAGGGCGGGGACACTGGGTTTTTCCTTCCTGCCACTGAGGGCTTCGGCCCTGGAGGACGGGTCAGCCTAGGGCTACCAGGTAGGGAGTAGGGGGTGGGACAGGGTACCCAGGACACCAGGGTGGAGACCAGCTCTGGGCACACGCTCCCCAAACTCTCGGTGACCTCAGGCGGCCCGGGCACTGCTGTCACCACCCATGGGGACTCTCCCGCACACATTGGGGATTCTCGGGAATTTCTGTGTCCTCACCTGGTGCTTGATTCTCTGAAGCACCTTGAGCTGGGGTTGCAGAGATCTGCCCATGCACTGCGGCGATCTGAGAACCGGGGGTCCCCCGAGCCTGCCTTCCCTGGGGAGCAATTCCCTGGGGCCTCCCCGGAAGGCTGCCTCGCCTTTCTGCTCCCGGACCTTTCCCGCCTCCTGGCCTTTTCTCAGGCTGTGCCCTGCGCCTAGACACACAGCCCTTTGCCCTTCTCACAGGATCTCTTGAGACAAAAGAGGGACGGTGTGTCCTTCAGCTTCCAGCAGGCCACCCGGTCCAGCTCTCCAGGGATGTCTGCACCTGCTGCTTACGCCCGAATGTGGCCTGGACTCTGGCAGTCACACGTGCACATGCAGATCTGTGTCTGACGGAGGTGGCCCTGGTGCTGTCTCCCCTCAGAGCATCACTTGTCTTGCTGTCCTGTCTGGTCCAGTGCTCCGTCACCACGGGCCGGGAGCACTCGGTGCCCCGGGCCCTCCTCCGTGCTCCGTCACCGCGGGCCGGGAGCACTCGGTGCCCCGGACCATCCTCAGGACCAGCTTTGCCTCCCGCCGGCTCCCTGGCAAACGAATAAATCCTTGACCTGTGCTCACGTTATGTGTGACCGCTGTGTTTGGAACTTCTAAAGTTGCTTTGACAAATCTTTCCTGTCCTTTTATTTTATTTTTTAAGTTTATTTAGTTTTGAGGGAGAGACAGAAAGCGGGTAAGTGCGCGGGGGAGGGGCAGAGAATCCCTAGGGGGTCCCTGCTGTCAGCACATGGAGCCCAACTTGGGGCTCAATCTCATGAGTCCTGAGACCATGACCTGAGCTGGAATCAAGAGTTTGAGGCTCTGCTGAGTGAGCCCCCCAGGCGCCCCTCTTTCCCGTCCGTGAAGGCCAGCCCGGCCCGGCCTGGAACCTGGGGGGCCCCCTTACCTGCCTGGCTGCTGGGACCCCTGTCCCTCCCTGGCCTGCCCAGTGCACTCGGCAGCCTGGCGCTCCCACCCCGTGCGGCGATGCCCACACCCCTGCCTGGACCCGCAGGCCCGCACCCCCTGGCGTGCCCCGTCTGCCCCTCCCTGGGTTTCTCCTCACCCGCGGGCGCACGCGGGCCTCCGCGGGTTCTGGTAGGTAGGGTGGAAGGAGCCTCCTGCTGCTCCAGGGTGGGGTGCATGTGGGTGTTTGTTGAAACGGCCCCGTGTCGTGTACCCAGGACACCAGGGTGGAGACCAGCTCTGGGCACACGCTCCCCAAACTCTCGGTGACCTCAGGCGGCCCGGGCACTGCTGTCACCACCCATGGGGACTCCTGGTGTGCGCCGTCCCTGGGCGACATGGGAACAGAGCCGGAGGCGACCCGGACGCCCATCCACTGAGCAGAGATGAGCAGAGCGTAGTCTCTGCGAGGGGCAGAGATTCTCAGCCACGAAGAGGGTGAGGTCCTGACCCGGTGACCGCACACACCACCCTCGGTAGCCTCACGCTGAGTGAAAGGGGCAGGACGCCGAAGGCCACCGGTGCCTGATGCCGTTTATGTGAAACGTGCACCAGGGCAAATCCATGGAGACGTAATCCCACGTGGCTGAGCGGGCGGCAGGACACTGGGGTGGGTGCGGGGCCGCTCGTGGTGGTGGTGGGAATGCTCTGGCATCAGGTAGAGGTGGGGACGACGCAGAGAACACCCAAGTGCACACTATTCACGTTCCGCGACCCTTATCTCAGAGGACAAATGGGACCGGCTCCCTGCCCCGCGGGGTCCGGCCTGAGCGTGTTCTTAGCCCGGCTCCGCCCCGGCGGCCGGCACGCAGGGGCTTTGCTAGCGCTTAGAGACACCCGCCCGGTGCGTGGTGGGTCTGGGAAACTCGTGCCCGAGCTCCGTGCCTGGCATCGGAGCTTGGTTGAGAGTGTGAAGTAGCACCGGCCACAGACAGGTGTGTGTTCTCGCTCAGTCTCCTGCCTGCCCTCCCGGCTCCGAGACGCTGCCCTCTGTCCCCTACCGCTGCGCGTCCGCAGAGCCGGGGCGTGGGTGCGGGGCACCTGGCCCGGCCCTTGCCCTGTACGGGGCTCACAGAGCTGCTGAGAGGTCAGGTGATGGCGGAGTGGGCACGGGCTTTGTCACCTCTAAAGTGCGTCCCTTGCCCCATTCTGTCCCTGTACACCTGTCTGGTGACTTTTGTCTTGCCGGGCCCGGCGAGGACGGGGCGGCCACGCCTGTGCACTCAGCTGACTCTGGGCACTTCTGCCTGATGTGAAGACAGTGCAGCCCCGGGCCCCGGCCCCCGAGGTGCTGAGCAGCAGGCGCTCCCGGGTGCTGGCCCGGCTCTGGGGTCGGGGGGCTCTGAGCTGCGGCGTCCACCCAGCGGGACCAAGTTCCTGGGCCCTGGGGGCTGCTGGGGTGGAGACCGGCTCCTCCGAGCTCCCTTCTCCGCCCCCCGGGGGTCCCGGGCTGTCAGTGCTGTGCAGCCCCTGCCCCCCGGGGAAAGGGCGGTGGGACCGGCAGTGCTGTTCCAGGTGCGGCTCTGCCCGCTGGCCTGGCGGCGTGGCCCCCCTCCTGCCGCCCCTGCCGTGCCCGTGGCGATGCCCAGAGCTGCCCGAGGGAGCCAGGGCCTGGAGCAGACCCTGAGCCGGAAGTTGCGTCAGCCCCTCATACATCGCTGGGGGTTTTCTGGTTCCCCGTGGGGGGCAGGTCCTCAAAGCCCCGGAGAAGAGGGGTTTCCCTTGGGTGGTTCTGTTGTGACGGTTCCCCATGTGTGGGACGCACAGCGCAGGTGGTCCCGATGCCCAGCTCCCCGGAAGACGCCTTCCGTCCATGGGGGGGGCGGCAGGGGCAGCGGTGAGGGTGGCTGGCTGGGTGCTCACTGGGTGCCCATCAGGCGCCTGCCCTCCCGTGGCCGCCACCTCCTTGCTGCCCTCTCGGGCTGGGCGTCCCGCCTGTGTCCTCGCGGCGGGCGATGCCTGCAGCCAGGAGCTGATCCCGCCACCCGCAGCTCAGCACGCACGACCCGGTGGGGACAGCCAGGCAGGGGTGGGGCTGGCAGTCGGGGTGGCCCCTGCCTCCATCCCTGCCTCACGGTCACTGGGCCGACAAGCAGCCAGGCTCAGAGCAGGAGGCAGGGAGGCTGGCACGGGGCTGGCCCCAACCTGCTGTTGCCGAGCAGGCGTTCTGTGAGGTGCCCTCACCGCTAGTGCGTGGTGTCATGAACATTCTGGAAATGTGCCACTGGCTGCCGCCCTCCACATCACCACATGTACAGAGGAATACAGCCTCTGGGACATCCCGCTGGGAAGAAGGCCCCTCGGCGTCCCCAGGAACCCACGGGGAGAATCGCCGTCCGGAACACGGTTCTCCTGCGGGGCTCAGAGTCCTGTCAGAGCCCCGGGGGGTGTCTGGCTCAGCAGAAACGTTCAAGGGATTCAGACAAGGCTGCTTGGAAGGGAGGTGTCCTTCCAGACCCCGGGAGAGCAGCCACCCGCCGCTCCATGAAGGAGGAGGATCCAGTGAACCCATTTTCCAGATGAGCAAACTGAGGCCCAGAGAGGTTGAGGGATGTGCTCAATGTCACACAGGTTGCAGTGGGGGAGCCAGGGTGGGAACCAGGCCAGACTCCCGGGCCGTTGACGCTCTGGGAATAGTCGTCACAGCCTGAGCAAGGATGTGGGGCAGAAGCACACCTGGGTCGGGGTGACGGGAGGGAGCCGTCCCCTCCCCTGGGCCCCCGGCGACCCTGCCCGGCCTGGCTTTGAGGGGGAGCGCCGCCTCATGGCCTCTCTGGGCCTCAGGGTCCCGACGGCCGGACGGTCACGGGCGCCCACGGGCCGTGACCTGTGCACGGTGGACGGAGGCTCGGGCTGGAGGCTGGACGTGGCGGGCGTAGCGCGGGCGTTTCCGGCGTGTGGGCTGGGCCGCGCTGAAGGGCAGGACGCAGAGCCCCTCTTGCCGTTTCAGAGACGGGACACGGTTCCTTGTCCAGCCGGGGGTGCAGCACGGGGCGTGGCCGCGATGCCCCGGAAATGCCAATGGCGCCAACACGAAACTGATACGCTGACGGCGCTGGACAGGCTTCTCGAAAGGGCGAGGGCTCAGAGAGGGACCCGTGGGCCCCGCTGCTGTGTGTCCTGGGGGCAGCGACCTGCCCCTCTCTGGTCCTGTGGGAGCACCGGGGGGCTGTGTCTCGCTGCCAGGCCGGCCCAGAAATAGCCGGGACCTCGCGCACCCAGCTTGGCAGCGCCCGGGGCCAAGGGGCCTACGTGCGCCCGGCTGAGTCCTCGCGGGGCCGGTGGGGCCGGTTATTTTGGACGTGGCCTCCTGAGGCCAGGTCACGGCTCTTTCCCGCGGCTCCCGAAGGGCCGTCTGACGCGCGTCCACCAGGGCCTTGGCCCGCAGCCCTGGCCACCTCCACGATCCGGCGCCCCCTTCCTGCCCGCCTGACCCCCTGCGCTGGGTGGGGGCAGGGGCGGGGATCCCGGGGACGAAGCAGGCGCTGGGTGACGAGGCTTCCTGGAGCCCTGACCTCTATTGGAGGCCTGGGCCTTGGTTTCCCGATCAGCCGTGGTTCTAGGGAGAAGATACACAGAAAGTGTCCACCCGGGTCTGGCTCCGAATCCTGGCTCAGCCCCCTGGTAGCTCTGGGGCCTCAGGCAAGTCACCGACGGCAAGGCCAGGGTCTCAGTGTACTTATCCATAAAATGGGGTGATGGGTGCCTTCAGGAGAGCCTTGAGGATGAACGCGGGCCGGGCCTGTGCTGAGAGCGTGTGAGGCTGTTACATGGAAGGGTCCTTGGGCCTCCCCCCATTTTGCCCTGGGAGACACTGGGCGTATCCCTGGGGTGTGCCCGGAGTGTGAGCTGAGCAGCGGCTGGGCATGGACTCAGGGTGGACCCGTGGATCTGGGTTCCAGCTGGGCCTCAGTCTCCTCTTCTGTGACATGGGCAGAGTGTGCTTGCTGCTGCTTCCAGCCAGGCTGCTGGGTGTGGTGGGGAGAAGTGGCTGCCACACCGTGAGGCCCCGAGGTCCAGTCACGCCGGGTCCACAAGCTTCCCACTGACAGTGTCCTGCCGTGGGCACACGGTGCTGGCCGGGCGCGGGGCACTGGCTGCTCTGGGGGCAGAGCCCCTCCCCAGAGGGTGCCGGGCTGCCATCTGATCCTGCTTCCCAGTTGGGGTCGGGGCACAGTGGCTGTGGCAGGGAGGGGCGCACCGCCTGCCTGGTACTGGCTGCGTTCCCCTCCCGAGGTCTCCTCGCCACCCTGGGGGCTCTGTCCTTGCACCATCCTGGCCCAAGGGGGACCCAGAGCGGCTCCCCCACGGAGAGGGGCTGGGGCCCATGGCCCGGCTCGATGCGGGTGGGCACATCGAAGGCAGCCAAATTCGGGGTCTGTTCTGCAGAGCCTGCCCATTACGTGCGTGCCTCAGCCCCCCTCCAGGCGGCGTGACAACTCCACGGGCACCCAGGGGACAGGCACCCAGAGGGTGGGCCCCTCAGGGGGCAGACCTCGTTCCCTTACCCTGTGAAGGTCTGTTATTTCCACTTCGTGCTGGTGACTCAGAAGGCCCAGAGAGGTGAGGAGATGGGCCCAGGGGCACACAGCAGCCACAGGGAGGGATTTCCCAGTTGCCAGGGGTGTTCCAGGGGCACTGGGGGGTTGGAACTTAGCCTCCTAGCAGCTGAGGACTCCTGGGGGGCTCCACTGATTCTGGTGGGTATGGCCTTGACAAGCAGCCTTCTCTGTGAGGTCACGTTGACCTTGAGGGCCACAGCACCCACCCCAGTTCTCAGAGGACCCCAGCTTCCTTTTGCCTATTGAGGGTCCCGGTGTTCCCTATTGAGGGAGGGGTGGGGATCTGCCTGCTCTCAGGACGGCAGGGCTGGGGGCCTCCACATTCCTGGCAGGGGCTTGGCCTGGGGGCCTGGAGGGTGCAGGGGCCTTGCAGGGGCCATTTAGCTCCAAGTGGCCCCGGGAAGCTCCGAGGCCCGCCGGGACGCCATGCCCATTCTGGGCACTGGCCCTTGGGGACCTTGGAGACTTGGTGGCATGGTGCTGGGAGGCAGCGCCAGCCCAGGGGGGCGGCACCGGGGACTGCGGGTGCGGGCTAGCGCTTTCCAAGCTTTTACTCCTGTTAGCGTCCTGAAGCCTAGAGATTCCCAGGTGGACACCTGTGCTCCGGACAGTGGGCCGTAGGCAGGCGGTGGCTGGCAGACATCCAGGCCCCTGGGACCAAGGCCCCACGGGCAGGGGCCCGGGGGCAGAGGGTGCAGCTGGGCCTGCAAACACCACTTCCGGCCACCCAGGGTCAGCCCGGCCTCGTGTGCCGATGCAGGTGTCGGCAGGAGGGGGAGATGCAGGAGGGGGAGATGGAGCCCGGACATTTTAGAAACACGGATGAGTCCAGCCGTGTCTGTTCTAAGACAGGTGGGCGGGGCCCGGGGAGGGGCAGTGACAGCCCAGGGCCCACGGTGGCTGCTCCAAGCCTGCGAGCATGAAGGCAGGACACTGGGGCTCAGAAGGGAGGACCCCCTGCCTCTGTGTGGAGGCCCCGGGCAGTGAGATTTGTGCTCTGCCTTCCAGCCCGGGCAGGGCCTCCCAGGTGCAGGGGAAGATGGGGCGCGGACCAGAGGGCACGCAGGCCGCGGAGGGCCCCGGGGAGGGGCGCGGTGGTGCAGGGCGACGGGGCCCCTCCCGGCACAGGCATCGGGTCTGGACACCCCCCTCGTGGCACAAGTGAGCGTACACGTGGACAGAGTTGCCGCTGGGCTGTGTCACGCCGCGTGGTCGGTTACGCTGGGCGGGGGGAGGTGAGTAGGGGGCAGCCCCGTCTGAGCCGAAGACTCGGCCGGTCGTCCCGTCCCCTGTCCTGTCCACTCGTCCACTCATGGTCCGCTTGTGTGTGTGCACTGATCCTCTGAAATCATTCCCTACCTTGGGCAGATCCGAAGGGGACCCGACGTGGCTCTGCCCTCTGGGGGCCCGGACTGGTGGGTGGGCCCAGGTGGACCTGGCAGGTGGGACTGGTCCAGAGGAGGGGGCCGGGAGGTGGAGGAAGGGCTGTGGGGGCAGAGGAGGGTTGTGCAGTGAGGTTGGGAGGCGTGGCACGGAAGAGGGCCGCCAGGTGGAGGGCAGGGCGAGGGCAAGGGACAGAGGACGCAGGCCGGGTGGCGGGTGTGTGAGTCACAGCCCCTGGCCCAGGCTGCAGGAGGCACAGTGAGGGGCAGTGGAGGTGGACCGGCTGGGCGGCCAAGGAGGGCTTTAGGGCCTGGCCAAGGCCCTGGGGAACCTCGATGGGTCTGAGCCTGAGCAGTGGGCCACTGGGGAGGGCCTCCACCTGGGGTGGGGTGACTTTTGGGCAGGCACCTGGTGGGACCCTGGGGGCACATGGATGGGGGATGCCTGGGCAGGGGGTGGTGGGGTTATGGGCCATCGGGGTGGTGGGGAGGGGGTGCGGAAGCCCCTGCCACAGCCAGGTGGGGAATGGGGGTGGGCAGGGACTTCTTGGTGGCCTGAGATACCCCTCCCACACCCCCATCCAGCATCCGGGGAGAGGGTGCCATCTGTCCCGGTGCCACCGTGGCGGGGGCAGCACCCTGGCGGGAGCAGGGACCAGTGAGTCTGGCCGTCAGGGGCGGGGACAGCCCCCCCCACCGTGGGATTCCTACTTCCTCAGTGCTGGTGCGGGGCCTTGGGGCCCAGGCCTGGGCGGGATGCGCTAACTGGCCAGTTAGTTAGCGGACGTCCTGGATCCCTTGTGGAGGAGACTGGGACCACAGGAAGAGCTGAGCGCTGAGCTCGCTGGGGGGCTCACGGGGCTCTGGGTGAGTGGGGGGGGGACGCTCACGGGGTGCTCTGGGTAAGTGGGGGGCTGCTTAGGTTGGGGGCGTCCTGCAGGAGCCCGGCCGTGTCTGTGTGGGCGTGGCAGGCGGCAGGGGCACAGCGGGCACCCCGTCAGCCAGGGGAGTGACCTGGAGCCCCTCCCCGCCCGCAGCAGGCAGCGGGGAGACGGGCCAGAGACCTGGGAAGCCCCAGGCTGTCCCCCTGACCCTTCACTCCGCCCGCTGCCAGGCCCGGGCCCTGGTGCCTGGGACTCTCCTCCCAGCTGGCTCTGCGCCCGCCCCTCCTGCCCCCTCCTGCCCCCCTCCCTCCTCTGGCTGCCTTTGGATACAGGGCCCTGGGGACCGTCCTGCCTCCTGCAGGCCCCAGAGTCAGGCTCAGCGGGGGAGGGGGGCTCTCCGGCCTGTTTCCCGGGACCAGGGTGCTCGCCTGAACCTCAGACCCGCGGCCCAGCCCCACTCCCCTGCCGCCAGGCAGCCCGGGGGACAGGAGGAGGTTTAGCAGGGATCCTTCTGGGGCTGCCCCCGCCCGCCCCCGCCTCCCAGCACGGTTCAGCGGCCTGCGAGACCTGGGGCCTTTGACGCGGGAGGGAGGGAGGGCGGGCAGCCAGGAAGGGATAAAGCTGGGCGGGGGCGAGGCGCCCCGGGACTCCAGGACCAGGAAGGCGGGTGAGTATCCGAGTGCTCCCGGCTCTGGGTCCGGTGGGGGTGGGAGGTGTGGAAGGTGGGGCTGGTGGGAGGCCTGGGCTGTGGTTACCCTTGGGGCAGACCTGGGTGGGGGGGCAGGGGTTCCCAGGCCTTTGCTCAGCTTGCCTGAGCCTCAGTGGTTTCCTCTGTCAAATGGGGCTGGGGGTGGCCCTGTGATGGAAACTTCTCCTTCCGGACCATGCTGGAACCTTCCAGAACATGCTGGAACGTACACTGTCGTTCCAAGCTCTTTGATAACTTCTGTGATCCCCGGCCAGTGGCACGGGGGAGGGTGACCTGCACTGCCGCTTGGCAGTGGGGTCCGGCCTGGCTCTTCTGCCCCGTGGGGTGGGGTAGCCCGAGTGTCTCTGTGTCCTCTCTTAAACCAGGCTCATGACTTGGTGGCCACATAATTGATGGTCGTGTATTGCTAGCGGGACGGTGAAAGGAGGTGCTGTGGGGAAGGACTGGCGGCCAGCAGGTGGGAGGCTCGGCCCTAATTGAGATGCTGATTTGACCACACCCTCCCCGGCGGGTGCAGACCTGCATGCCACCAACGTCCTTTGACCCTTCCAGCGACTCCCGGGGCCATTTTCTTTCTTTCTTTAATTTTTTTAATGTTTATTTTTGAGAGAGAGAGAGAGAGAGAGAGAGGGAGAGACAGAGCCTGAGTGGGGGAGGAGCAGAGAGAGAGGGGACACAGAATCCGAAGCTCCAGGCTCCGAACTGTCAGCACAGAGCCCGACGCGGGGCTCGAACCCACGAACCGTGAGATCATGACCTGAGCCGAAGTCGGATGCTCAACCGACTGAGCCCCCCAGCTGCCCCTCGTGGGGCCATTTTAACCCTCCTTGCACAAAGGGGGTCAGCGGAACTTCAGGGATGTGGGAGCCCCTCCCCAGTGAACAAACAGGAGAATTATGGTCTGTTTGACCCTAAGCGTCCCTGGGCTCTGTCGGAAAGCAGGTTCTCGACAAGCGGTAACTGCCATCGTCAGTATTCGTTGTTCTTAAGCGGCAGCTTGGACTGTCACTGGTGGTTACCTTGGGTTTGAGTGCCCGCCTCGCCTCGAGGGGTTTGGAAGTATCCCGAGCTGTCCAGGTGGGTCAAAACTGTGAGCAAAGCACGAGTCTCGGGGCCCTAAGTTGAGGACCTGGTGGCTCTTCCGGGGCGTGGCGGCGATTTTCGTGGCTGGGGCTCCTGGCACCCACTGTGGCTGCTCGGAAGGCCTGGTGTGCACTCCGACCCTGGGCCCCGCTGGGCACAGGTGAAGTTTGCAGGGTTCATCCCGGGGAAGGGAAGAAGGAGCCTGGTTCCAGGTTGCTCTGCTCCGCCTCTGTCTGGCCTCCATGCAAAATGGGGCTCGCGGGGTGTGTGTGTGTGTGTGTGTGTGTGTGTAGACATGGGGGGGATGGAGACTTGGGCGTGAAATGGATTCTGGAACCGGCAGCAGGAACGGACGCTGGTGAGCACTATTCTCCGGGCTCTCGGAGGGGGGCTGGTGCCATGGTCCTGGGGTCGTCCTGCATCTCTGCCCAAAGATGCCCATCTCTGCTCACTTTTCCGGAGAGCCACCCCCCAGTCTTGATTCTCCCTGATGCTGTGCATTGCCTGGTTATCGTGTTTCCCCCGGATGGGGTTTTGGGGTGATGGTGGGGGGTCCGGGGCTGACGGCCACGAAAGAACTCTGGAGACGTCTTTGGTGCAAAAAGGTGATTTTATGAAAGCACGGGGACAGGACCCGTGGGCAGGAAGAGCTGCCTGTCCCCATGTCATGACGGGTAACTCATTACACACCCTCAGGTTGGGAGGGGGTCAGGGACAGTGAAAGTCTCTAAGGAATGCTAGAAACAAGGTTTCCAGGACCTCGAGGGGCCAGGACGATGCCACTTATTCCCGTTTAGTAAAACCTCCGTCATGAGACCCTTCAGACATGTATCAGGGGCCCCGAGCCTGGAGGATGGTTGCGGGCACATGTCTCGGGGCAGTGGAGATAAAGGAAGTAGGACCCTGGAGGTCGGGACAATGTTAAGCCAAGGTTCCCTTTTGCCCCCAGCAAAGTGTCATCATGGAAGCAGCTGAGCTCCTCAGGGAGGTCACTCTGCCCGTTTCAAGGACTTGTCAATGGGCTGTGGGCAGTAACGGAATGTGTTTTTCATTTGCCTTAGTTTCCCCATCGCCATGGCAAGCACTTAACC
>CM053569.1:2226841-2259026 GCA_028646485.1 Cryptoprocta ferox | reverse complement strand
CCTGGAGGTCGGGACAATGTTAAGCCAAGGTTCCCTTTTGCCCCCAGCAAAGTGTCATCATGGAAGCAGCTGAGCTCCTCAGGGAGGTCACTCTGCCCGTTTCAAGGACTTGTCAATGGGCTGTGGGCAGTAACGGAATGTGTTTTTCATTTGCCTTAGTTTCCCCATCGCCATGGCAAGCACTTAACCCCCTTTCCTATGTTCTTGGGTGCCCAGGAGTGTCCGAGGAATGTCACACTGGGAGGGGGGTGCTGTTAGCCCGTGCGCTGTCCTCCCCACACTCCCTCGTCACCCCCACTGATCTCAACCCCAGACGGTGGACTCCCTGAGGGTGGGGTCATGGGGGTTCACTCACCCCTGATCCCCCCCACCGTGCTCTCAGTATGGGGCCTGGAGCAGAGAGGGTGCTGGGTAGGTGCACATAGGAATGAAAACTCAGTGGGGAAAATCCCAGCAGTGAGGGCACCCAGGGCTTCCTAGAGGAGAAGGAGGAGGAGGAGGAGGAGGAGGAGGAGGAGGTGGCGGCCCTCTGGAGAGAGAAGAGGGTGACTGGAGGCATGAATCCTACAGGCCCCTCTCTACCTCCTCCTACCTGTGAGCTGAGCAGAGGAGGGACAGGGGCCAGTGGGCCAGGCCAGAAAGTCAGAACTTGGCTTGGGGCCATAGGGAGCCACAGATAGTGTGTGAGCAGCAGCAGCAGGAGCGTGGGGCCGCCATTCTATCTCCTGGATTCACTGTGGCGGCCTGGGGCGCTCACCAGGTGGGTGGTGGATGACGTGGGCCCTAGATCCCAGGTTGAGTCTGGGGCTGAAGGTGGCCTGTGGATTCACTGAAACTCGCACTGAGCTGCGCTCTGAAATAACACACGTGTGTCTTCACGCCCGTCCTGGCGGGGAGAGTGGGCTGGCTGCTTGGAGGACAGAGAAAGGGGGGCTAGAGTCTGGAGACCCCCGAGATCGCCATCCTCCCCCCGAGATCGCCATCCTCTGATGGGGGAGCAGGCCATGTGGGTGTCCCCGAGTCTGTGTCTCAGGTGGGGTCCTGAGCAGTGTTGGGGCCGCAGGGGATAGTGGCCTGGGCCCGCCCCTCAGGCCTGCATGGGGACGGGGTCAGAGACCTTGGAGGACGGCCAGGCCTGAAACGGGAGGGACGGGCACTCGGCGCCTGCTGCGTGGGGTGCCCTGGTGGCACTGACATCTGGGGCTTCGGCTGCCCCCAGCCCTGTTCTGTGCGCTTTTCATTCACGATTCCTGACAATGTCCCTGTGAGGCAGCCGCTGTGGTCCTTCCTCCTTGCAGACAAGGGAGCAGTAAGCGCCCGTGGTCACCTGGTGAGTGGCAGTCTCGCGGAGGAGCTGGGCTGCTGTGGGCACAGGGGCAGGCAGTCAGGGCACGGTCAGGGCAGGGGGTGGAGGGTCCCTCGGGCGGCGGCCGCTCTGTGAGTGTCAGGCTGGAGCCAGGGGAGGGGAGGCTGGGCAGGTTGAGATCCCCGGAGCCCCAGTTTGCCAGCTTTGGAGGTGGCCCAGGTGAGACTCAGGCAGCTCAGTGACGGGCGGTGCTGGGAAATGCCACATCCGAACCCTGTGTGTGACAGCTTAGGAAACTGAGGCACAGGATGGAGGGAGGTGTCTGCGAGGAACCCAGGGGGCTTAGCTCCAGGGATGGGGCCACCCCGGCTCAGGAATGCTGCCTGCATGGGGGGCGCCCATGGGGTCAAGCTTCTCAGGGCAGGGGGATGGAAGGGTGGCAGGCAGCCCCACCTGGGGGGCGGGAGAGGGTGGGGCAGGCTGCCTGTCCAGGTGAGTGCTTCCCCTGCACCCCTGCACCTCTGAGCTCAGCTCCGTGAGGAACTGAGAGACACTCAATAAATATTCGTAAATGGGATGAACGAATGAATGAAGGAAGGAATGCATGAGCACGTGCCTAGTGTCCCTTCCCCCTCGGGGAGTCCCGAGGTCTGGAGCAGGGGAGGCTCAGGGGCACGCAGGTGACAGAACACGCTCAGAGCCAGCGCCGAGGTGGGGGCTGGGCCCTGTGGGGGCTGCAGGCGTCCTGGTCATCGGGGGGTGGGGGGTGGGGCCTCAGACAGAAGTGGGCAGTCCCTCACGTGCTGGATGCGCTATGGCCGGCGTGGCACCGTGTGATGGCACGGGCAGCCTGGCCAGCAGTAGCCACACCTGCCAAGCCACGGAGCTCCCCGATCCTTGCCCTCGGCTCTGAACTCCCGGCTGGAAGGGCTGGCAGGGGCTGGGGGCAGGGGCGTGGGGCTGGGGTAGCCAGTTCCAGGAGGGTCTTCTGGCGCCTGCTGGGTGCGTCCTGTCTGGGGGGGGGGGCGCTCAGGGTGGGCCTGCCGGGCTCCAGGTGGCCACAGGGTCGGGGGTCCCAGGATGCCTGGTGTGGCCCACCCACCCAGCCGCTCTGTGCCCACAGCTAATGACAGCTGGGGTGGAGCCTGGCAGCCGCAGCCCAGCTCTGTGGGTGCACGTGGGTCTCCGCAGTGCTGGTGGCCGCTGGGCCTCGAGGGCAGCTTGGGGGCGGGCCGCTCGGTTTGGTGAGCCAGCACCGTGCCTGCCAGGCACCATGAAAGCCTCCGGTGTGATGGGGGCCCCGCGCGAGGCCGAGGGGCAGCGGGCCAGCTCCAGGAGCCTGCTTGCAGTGCTCTCCTCCACCTTGAGATCCGAAGCCTGCTCTCTGCGCTCTACTTCCAGGTAGGAGCCAGGGTGCCCCATGGTGACCGGCTTGCAGTTGGCATCAGCTCGGAAGGTGCCTTTCCTCCCTGGCAGCGTCTCCGTTTGTAGAGGAGGCCAAGCGCCCCAGAGAGGGCAAGCCCTGGCTCCAGGTAGCACAGGGAGTCAGGGCAGCCGGTCAAGCCCGGAGGAGGCTCCCGGCGCCAGGAGCATGCCGGTGCCCCCGCCGCTGGCCGGCTTCTCCAGGAAAGCCTTGCCCGGTCACCTGAGCCTCCGGCTCTGCTCTCGGCGATGCCCGTTGTGTGGGTTAATCTGCTCGGAAGCTCTCCTCCCGTTGGTCCCCATCCCGGCTGCGGGGGCTCAGCAGGCACTGGAGGAAGGGGCCGATTACTGGGGGAGCTGCCTGAAGGCAGAGGTGCTGCCAAGGAGTAGTAAGCGCCCTGTCGCTGGAGGTGTGCAAGCTGGGCATTAGGTGGCGTGGGTGACCTTTGAGTTTCCTCTGGACCTCAAGGGGCTGAGATCCCGTGATCGGTTCTGGACGTTTCTGAGATCTGGACCTCCGCCCAGAACGCTGGGTCACTTGCTCCTTCCATAAACAAGTGGGGGCCCTCTTGGTGCCAGACCCTGTGCGGGAGACAGGGTGGGACTGGGACACTGTGCTCCGAAGGGCATGTGGCTGAAGGGAGAGGGGACAGGACAGGGATGGTGGGGGTGGGGGAGAGGGCAGCAGTGCTTGGTCAGTGAGGGCCCCTCAGTGCTGCCGGGCGGAAGGCTGGGGGAAGGTTTCCTGGGGGAGCAGGGTGGGCTTGGCCTCCCAGCACCCCCCTCCCGCCCCCAGCAGCGGTGGCCTTGGGCTCACTCTGGGAGCCTTCCAGGAACGGCTCCCGCTCTGGTAAAAATAGATTTCTCCGAAGGGCTTGCTATTGTGCCAGCTGACCCCCCCCCCGCCCCCCAGCCTGGCCAGAACAGGGGCCCCAGGCGAGGGGGAGCCGCGCTGCTGGGGCCCAGGTCTGCCGCCTGCGCGGCACGGGCTCTGTGTCTCGGGTGCAGTATCAGGGAGCTTGATGGGAACTTGCACGGATAAAGAAGCAGGCTGGGGTGGTGGAAGCAGCCTGCCCGGGGGCCTTTCTCCCGAGGGCCTGAGTCTCGTGAGCAGGGTCTCGGTGGCTCAGCAAAACTCCGCCCCCACCGTGGTCCTTCTACATGCTGGCTGTGTGACTTGGGCAAGTCACTCAACCTCTCTGACCCGCTGTGTTTTCTGAATACGATGCGGCCCACGCGTCTTGTTCTTGGGATGCAGCGTCAGGCACAGCATCGGAGGGGGCAGACCCTCAGGAAGTGGTCAGGCTGGGATACTGGTGGGGGGGTCACTGAGTGCCCAGAGATGGCCTTCTGGAAGGGGCTGCTGGAAGTGAGGTGCTCAAGCACGTTAGTGCCGGACGGAGGCACGAGGACAGGAGCCCTTGGCCTGGGGTCCTTGAGCTGATGGGCAGGCCCCCTGGCTTGATGGGGGTGTACCTGTGGGGGGCTCCCGTGGGGGCTTTGCAGCTAGGTCTTCCTGCCTGCTTGCCCGGCTCAGGGGTGTGAGAGGCCAGGGTCACAGGCATGGCTGGTGCTACTGTCCCCAGTGCGGGGACAGCCTGGGAGGGGGCTGGGTTCTGGGCTAGGCCCCTGCTTGCACACCCCCTGCCCGGCCCCCGAGGCTCTGGCTGTTGATCCGCAGGGGCCAGGCTGGCTGCTTGGCGGGTTCCCAGTGAGGTGAGGCCTCCAGGGACCCGGTGTGCTGGGGGCTCTGTCTGTCCCGCCGCACGTCTCTTCTGGGGGCCTCTGGGCGGGTGGGGCAGGTACTGCCCTGTGGTGAGGCCAGCCTCCACCCTTGAGGCTCACAGTCTGGAGAGTACTTGCCTTCCTTACGCGGTGCTCCCGGGAGGCGAAGCCAGGACCCTGCTGGTGAGGCCCGGACACCCGGATGGTTTCACCGGGGAGCATCACAGAGGGCCTCTCTGAGTTGGAGAGTGAGTGGGACGCGGAGACGGCTCGCCCTGTGACCCTGTGTGGGCTCCTAGCCCCAGAGCCTCAGTTCCGTCCCCTGCGCACACGGAGGGGGTGGGCCGGATGACAACGCCACCCCCCTCGGGGAGGAGCAGCACGGTCCCGCACCCAGTAAGGGGCTCAGGAAGTGCAAGAGTCCTCAGGGGTGCGGTCGGGCGCTGGGCAGGGGTCTGAGCAGCTCAGGCGAGGGGCTCGGCCCTCACCTTGGCGTCAGCCTTCCCAACCCCCATGGGCACGGGCACCCTGTTCTCTGCCGCGTGGAGCGCTCCTCCTGCGGGCCTCTCCCGATGCCCGCGTCCCCTCCGGCACCAGCCCGTGTCGTCCCCCTCCGCCGTGGGAGTCCACTCGCGAGATGGGGCCCGGGAGAGCCCCAGAGGGTGCCGCAGAGGGCCGGCGCGGGGTGCCCGGCTTTGGCGCCCATGCACAGCCCGCATTAGGCAGGCGCCTCCGCGGCAGGGGCCCCGCCTCGCAATGGTCAGCCGCCCTCCCCTCCACTTGCATTTCCCCTTCCTCCAGCCGCTTCCTCTCCCCTGCGCGGCCCTCCGCAGCCCCTTTGTTTGCCTGGGCACGCCGGCCGGCCACGGTTATATTTAGGCGGCAGGTGTGGGAGCCACAACAAGTCGGGTGGCCCTCCCGGGCACCAGCCGTCGCGCCCACGTGATGCCCGGGGGCTATAAATAGCTCCGGGCCGCGGGGCGCCCAGCATCCCGGGGAGGCCGGCGCGCCCGAGCCTCCGCACCCAGCCCGGCCCGCGCACGGATGGAGGCGGCGGCGGGACGCCTGCGCGCGCGCGCCTGAGCCGGGGTGAGCCGGGGTGGGCGGGGGCGTGCCGGGAGGACCTCAGCCGCATCCCGGGGAGGGGGCCCGCGTCCCTGGAACCAGTCCCGCGCGCCTCGGGGCTCCCGCAGCCCCGGACGTGGTGGCCCCCATCCAAGACCTGAGTCGAGCTGCCAGGTCCCAGCCCTGCCCGCGGTGCTCCCACGCCGCCCGCTCCACCTCTCCTGGGACCTCCCTGAGCGGCCATCCTCCCGCCGCCCGCGTCTCCCACCTCGCGCAGGGGCTGCGTCGCGAGGGGCTGGCCCTCTCTGAAGCGGATGCATACTGGGCAGGCTGTGACCAGGAATGGGGGCTGCAGCCTCCCTGAATCAGGATTTCCTCTCTTATAAACTGGGGCTCAGCGTGGTTCTTGCCTCCTAGACTGACGGAGAAAACGCACAGAGCCTGTCTGGTCAGGGCCCAGAGACGTCCCACCTTCGCTCCCTGGCCCCTTTACTCCTCTGCAAACAGGGAAGACCGTATGGTCCCCCAAGTGGCCTCCAATGGACGACTGCTCTGCACACGCAGAGTGTTCAGCCCCCGCCGGTGAGGGGAGGGTGGCTGGGTCCCAGGAGCTTGGACGTGGGGCAACTGGCAGGGAGGCCCATGGGGAGACACCCAGCTACCAGCAGGGCTCTTGCCTCGCGGTGGTGGGCGTGGCGGGTGGGTGCTGGGGAACTTGGGTCCCCGCCTAGGGGCCCTGGGGCCTCTCTGAGTGGGTGTGGCTGGGAGGAAGGGCCCCTCCCTGGGGGGGGGGGCAGTGGTTGAGCTTCCTGGGAGCACTTGGGGCAGCAGGGGTGAGGCCTCACTGCCTGCTCCCTGCTGGGAGCGGGGGACCCAGACTCTGCACAGACCCCACCCCGGCCTGGGCAGCGATCTTGGTCCGACCTATGACTCCATCCTAGCCTATATGCTGCTCTCTGTCCCCAGCCAGCGTAACCCCTCAGCTCTGCCAGTCGGGGACACCTTCAGGCTCAGGTGGATGGTAGTGTGGCCCTTCCCTGGCCAGCAACCTTCAGCCCTGAGGACCTGTTCCTGGGTGGCAGGGCCAGGCCATGTGCTGGGGTCTCCCTGGCTGCCCAGCGTCGGTGGGCAGTGAGGTGGCAGGTCAACCCCTCAGGGAGAGGCTTGTAACCCTGCGGTTCTTGGGGCCGTTTTCCTTCTTTCTTTCTGGTAAACACACACACACGCACACACTCGGGAACATCCTGCTGCCCCAGGAGGGACAGGTGTTTGCGCTCTGTTCAGGGCGCCCGCGGCCACCTTCTTCCTCACCTGCGCTCTGAGCGGAGGGGAGGCCTGTGCTGGGACTGCTCAGGTTTGGGGCTGTGGCTTCCTTCTCTCTGCGTTTCTCCCCCTCCTGGGACACTCCCCATCCGGCCCTCCCAGGACCGTGGCACAGGACTGAGGTGTGGCCCCTGCCCTGGTCCTTTCATGTCCAGGGGCCCAGGCTTTGAGCCCTTGCTGTACCTAGGCCAAGACTCCGCGGGCTCAGCCTGCCTGGTGGACGGCTGGAGAAGGGGGTGCTGGGGTGGGCGCAAAGGTAAGAGCTGCAGAGTTGGGGGATGGGGGGGCCTGGCCGAGGGAGCAGACAAGGGTGCGGCTGGCAGGGCCGGGGCCACTCCCAGTGGCTGGAGGTCTCCACTGACCACTGAGTCACAACTGGAGGGACTGCGGGGGCATCCTGTGTAACCCGTCATTGTGCAGATGGGGAAACTGAGGTCATCGATGTGCCCAAGGTGTCCCAGCCCATGTGTGGGGGTGGGGGTGGGGGTGGGGGTGGGGGAGGGTGCTCCTGCTGGGACGCCAGCCCAGGAACTTTGGGGCCCAGAGAGGGGGAGACGGGTGTGTGGCGGTGCTCGATGGTGGTCTCTGTGGCCAGGCCGTGTCCCTCCCTGCGGCCGTCACAGTGTGACTCCTGGCCACCTGCACGGTCACACCTTGGCAAGCGTCCGGTGGCCAGCTGGCCCTTTGGCTGCTGTGGTCTGCCTCTGCTTCTCCAGAGCTCCCCGGGGGCGGAGCCCTGTTTGTTTACTCCCGCGCCCGGCGGGCCCCGGGGTGAGCGGTGGAGACAGCGGCGGGGTGGGGGTTCCCACGGGGCACCGTGAGACATGTGTAAGGTGGTTTACAGCCGTGAGTGGGGCCGCAGCCCTCTCTCCCCGCTGTGCCTGGGCGCTTGGGCACCCGCGCCTGAGCCCCTTTCCCTGAGGACTGGACGCCCCAGAATGATCTGGACTCAGAAATTCCACAGAGGCCGGGAATTCCACAGAGCAGTGTGGCTGGGGTGGGGGTGGGGTGTCTGCTGGTCACAGGCTGCAGAGGGGGGACCAGGCTCGGTGGCGGGGGGCGGCCTCCGTTGCTATACAGACTGTCCTGAAATCTGCACCCTGGGTTAGAGCACACTCCTGGGGTGTGTGACCCTGGGATCTCTCCCTCTGTCCCTTTTCACGCCGCGCCGGTGGCTGTCCGCGCTCTGCGTTAGACCTGGCGGGAGCTGTCCTTCCTTGTGCTCCCAGGTGGGGGAAACTGAGGCCTGAGGAGGGTCACTGTCTCAGCACGGTCCTGCGGCGGGGCCCCCGGGGAGCGTCATCTCCCTGACCTGGGTGGGCAGGCTTGCACCTCTCCCAGTGACCCCTTTTTTCTGATCGTTTCCTCTCCTGTCCTGCAGACGTTAGCCTGCTGCTGAGCGGCCTGGGATTTATGGAGAGGGCCTCGGGCGGCAGCTGCGAGTACTGCCGGGCCCAACATCCCCGCCTCGCCTGCTGCTGAGGAGGCCGGCGCGCCTCTGGCCCTCACCATTGCCCTCGCCCGCCGATGGCCCCCGCTGTCCGGCCCAGGGCCGGCTGTGCCGCCTGAGCCCCCCGGCCCCCTCCAGGACCCGCAGTACCCCAATGGGGTAACGTGACCGAGGCCCTGCGTGTCAGAGCCGCCGCGGCTACCGCCCGCCACCTCCGCCCCTGTTGGTCCGGTTCAAGTTCGGTTTTCCTTTGGTCCTTGAGGGTTTGGGGCCCGCCTTTGAGCGCAGGGGGCCGCTTGCCTGTCCTCCGATGCAGAGGGGGCGTCCCCAGAGGCAGGCAGCGCTGGACAGAGCCACGGCGGCCCGTTCGCTCCGGGCTTTTTAAAAGTCTTCTTTGCAGGGTTTTTGGTTGCCCTTATTTTCACCTCTGCTCCTTTGGGGCCCGTGTCTTGCTTTGCACGGAGCTGGGCTCCGCGCCTCACCTCCTCCACCTCCCGGGTGGCTGCACAGCGTCCGTGCGGCTGGGGCGGGTTTCCGAAGCGTCTTCCGGGTCGGGCGGTGGGGGGCAGCGGGGGGCCTCTCCACGGCGGCCCCGCCCCGGGCCCCGCCCCCCCTGGGAGGAGCACGGCGGCCCCGCCCCCTCCTGGGCGGAGCATGGCGCGGATGAACCGGCCCGCCCCCGTGGAGGTGAGCTACAAGAGCATGCGCTTCCTGATCACGCACAACCCCACCAACGCCACGCTCAGCACCTTCATCGAGGTGAGTGGGGCCGCTGGGAAGTCCGGCTCGCGTCCCAGGAGCAGGCGTGGGCTCGGGCGGGGCGGGATTTACAGCCGTCAGAGCACCTACCGCCTTTGGGAACAACGCCGTGGCCCCTGGTTATAGGGCCCCAAGCGGGGAGCCCAGAGGGTCCTGGAGAGCTCGGTGCGAGGGCAGGCGCGGGCTCAGCAGCTCCCTGGGGGCCTGCAGGGCAGGGGGCGCAGGGCAGGGGGTTAGGTACTCCGCGCTGTGTGAGGAGAGGCAGGCTCAGGACCGCGAGAACCGGCCTCGCCTCCCCCGACCTCGCCTGTGCCTGGAGCAGCTGCCTGGTGGCCTCTGGACAGAGGCTGCACGGGAGGGCGTGGGTCCCGCTGTGCCAAGTGGCTGCTGAAACAGCTGCAGGCAGGCAGACGGCCAGCCCAGGCTGCAGGAGGCCCGCGGGCTCCCAGGGAGGCTTCAGGGCAAAGATCTGTGGGGGACGGGGCTGGGTAAGAGTCTGAGCTGGTCACAGGAAGGAGTGGCCATGTTGGTGTGACCAGATGTGTTGGCAGAGCCTGCAGCCCTCCACGTGGCCTCCTGTAGGAGACTGGCCTCTGCAGAGCACCTTGGTGTTTGCAGAGCCTGCAGTCTCAGACCCTCCTTCCTTCCCTGCAACGTGAGAGCCGCCCCCACGGTGCTTGTCCTAATGAAACGGGGACTTGGGCATGGGAGGACCCCAAACACTGCACAGAGGGAGGCGGCGGGCGGCCTGCCATCAGGGGCCTGGGCCTGGCCACGCGCCAGGGGTCCTGCAGAGGAGGGCGGCCCCTCTTCACAGCTGACACCCTTGAGGTAATAGCAGGACCTGGGGAAAGACTCCTCACAGGTCGCAGCCTGTGCCTGGGGGCGGGGCCCAGTGTGAGCGGGGGCGGGGCTCAGAGTGTGAGCAGGGTCAGGGCCCAGCATGTGAGCAGGGTCAGGGCTCAGAGTGTGACCAGGGTCAGGGCCCAGCGTGTGACCAGGGTCAGGGCCCAGCGTGTGACCAGGGTCAGGGGTCAGAGTGTGAGCAGGGTCAGGGCCCAGCGTGTGACCAGGGTCAGGGCCCAGAGTGTGAGCAGGGTCAGGGCCCAGCGTGTGACCAGGGTCAGGGCCCAGAGTGTGACCAGGGTCAGGGCCCAGCGTGTGACCAGGGTCAGGGCTCAGAGTGTGACCAGGGTCAGGGCCCAGCGTGTGAGCAGGGTCAGGGCTCAGAGTGTGACCAGGGTCAGGGCCCAGCGTGTGAGCAGGATCAGGGCTCAGCGTGTGACCAGGGTCAGGGCTGAGAGTGTGAGCAGGGTCAGGGCCCATCGTGTGAGAAGGGTCAGGGCTGAGAGTGTGACCAGGGTCAGGGCTCAGAGTGTGACTGGGGCAAGGTCAGTCTGTGATGAGGGTCAGGGCTCAACCCTGGGCTGGGTGGCAGCACCCTTTGCGGGCACGCACAGAGGAATCCGGAGGTGACCCCGTGGCCTCAGGGCCCTGCCCGCCTTCCTGTGCCCCGCATTCTCAGAATAGCTGTCCTGCCCTCACTGTGTCCAGTGTCGCTCCTGCATGATGAGCAAGGTCCCCCCGCCGACTGCTCACCACTCCCAGAATAGCCCTGGAGCAGGTGTGGTGGGAGTAGCCCCGCACGTGGCCTGTGCCCCCCCCCCCCCAGAGGATAAATATAAACAGCCTGGCTGTGAGCCACCTTGACCTTTCCTCCGGTAGCCCTGGGGCTTCCCCGCTGGCGCACGGGGTCTGCTCCCTTCCTGCCCCGTGCCCTGTGAGGGCCCCGCCTGCTGAGGCCGCCCCTGGAGACTCTGCAGGCCCCCAGGTGGGGGCCGGTGGTGCCCTCAACTGAGCCTATCCATGATGACAACTCAGAGTGGGGACCCTGCAGGGCCACATGCAGGCCACAGCGTCCCGTCCCTGCTTGGGGACCCAGGAGCCCGTCTGGAGAATGCTGATGTAAGGGGGGGTGGTCCTGAGCTCCCAGGCTGAGGGCAGGACTGTGCTGGGAGGCCAGGCTCGTGGCTGGCCACCATCACAATGAGGGTAGGACACGCTGCCCTCACTGGGTGGCCCAGGGACCCTCCCCCGAAGCATCCGGAAAGCCTCTTCCACCCACAGCAAGTCATGGGGCCTGGCTTCAGCCTTTCTGTTTTGTTTGGGGGGGGGGGACCCTGCCCTGCCCTGTAGGGCCTGGACAGGGCGAATCCACCCTTGAGCCCCAGCCCGGCCTGCCTTTGCCCTCCCTCCCTGCCAGGACCTGAAGAAGTACGGGGCCACCACCGTGGTGCGGGTGTGTGAAGTGACCTACGACAAGGCCCCCCTGGAGAAGGACGGCATCACTGTGGTGGTGAGGGGGGGTGGGGGGGCGTGGTGGTGAGGGGGGACGGGGGGGGCTGCACCGTGAGCTTGGAGCGCCCTTGCCATGAGGCGGGCCCGCAGGGCCTCGCTACATGCCACCTGCCACCCCCCGGGCGCGCTGGCACCTGGGCCACGCGCTGTTGGGCACATGTCTAGGGAGGCCGTGGCCGGTGGGGCCTGCAAGGCAGGAGCATGTGCCTTGTGCACGTCCACAGCCGAAGCTCATGTCGCCGGACCCTCCCCGGGGCTGGGCCGCCAGGCACCGCCCCCTGTCACTGCACGGCAGCCTCCACGTGGGGCTCTGAATGGGGAAACTGAGGCTCGCCGTCTGAGGCCACAGCCAGAAGGTGCCTGAGCTGGGGCCACTTGGGGAGGGGCACCTTCCTGATAGCACCCCACCCCCGCCAGGTGGCTGGGCCGTGACCTCCACAGCCCTGTGGGCGGGACGAGGTCTCACTGTGCAGGGGTCCGAGCAGGGCTGGATAACCAGGGCCCCGGGGCTCCGTGCCGCCTCCTCCCTGTCTGGGCCCCCTGGGCGCTCATCCCAGGCTTGCCAGTGTGTCGTGTCAGTGGGCCACCGTGTGCTGAGGCGGGTAGGGCCGCGCACCTGGGCGGTCCCTGGGGGGGCAATCCGAGGAGGCTGTGGGGGGGGGGCGCCTTGGGACTGTTTCCTTGGTCCCCTGGCCCCGGGGACCCGAGTCCAGGCACAGGGAGGAGCGGCCGCGCTGCCACGTGCCTGTGGGTTGGGCCAAGGGTTTATGGTGCGTCCCCTAGGGCAGGGCTGCCCAAGGCGTGGGGTGGCAGGGTGGGGACAGCCCTGAGTCCGGGGGGCCTCGGTCTGCTCCGCACCGGAGGACCCCTGAGTTACCAGCTTTCCCTCAGCGAGTCGCCTCCTGGTCCGCCTCCAGGGAGCCCACGCGATTCATCCCCTCTGCCCCGCGTGAATCTCCTTCACTGGGACCTAAGAATCTCTGTCTTCACGGCAGTGCCCTGGGCTGGGCCCTTACTCAGCAGGCTCGCCCGCCTCTCCCAGGGCACTCGGTGGGGTGGGACGGTGGGCAGCACAGCTAACTTTTCAAAACCAAATGAATCCCCGAACGTCTGGACAGGGCCCAGCTGGAACTGTTCTGGAATCCAGCTTCCCGAACGATGGGTCTCACCCTCCGCCCCTCTTCACTCCTTCCCTGTAACTGGCCCTGCAGCTTTGTGTGGCTGGGCTGGGGGCTGGGGATGTAAAGAGGCACCTGTCAGGCCTGTTTGTAGTCTCCGCCCCTTGGGCCTGCCCACCCAGAGTCCCTCAGGCTGGCGAGGGTCAGGCTGTGAGCCTAGAGTCACCGGGCAGGCTGACAGGGAGGGGACATAGGGCTGACCGCACTCGTGAAGGGGAAGGATGGGGTGTGCGGGGAAGGCTTCCTGGAGTAGGGGACATCTTCCTGGAGCAGGGAGGCTGAGGAGCCGCTCAGTGGGGACCGCCTGCCTGGCCAACTTTCTGCCCTCTGGGGCCTGCTGTCCCTCACCCTCGTGGGGTCCCGCTGTGCTTCCCAGAGTGACGACCTTGTCACTCTGGTGCGGGGCCCCGGCCTCACGGGGGCTGCTCTTTGCAGGACTGGCCTTTTGACGACGGGGCGCCCCCCCCCGGCAAAGTGGTGGAGGACTGGCTGAGCCTGCTGAAGGCCAAGTTCTGCGATGACCCTGGCAGCTGTGTGGCCGTTCACTGCGTGGCCGGCCTGGGACGGTGAGCCGGCCGGGGCAGGGCGGGGCTCACCGGAACGTGGGGATCCTGAGGTGCGCCTTGATCTTGGACGTGGGTGCTGGGCCCCCCTCACACATGACCACAGGGTGGGAGTCCCTCCCCAAGTCTGACCCCCTCCCCGCTGCTGGGTTGCAGCTTAGTCCCGGTACTCGAGCTGGAAGGAGCTGCCAACCCCCCCCCCCAGACCCAAAAATCTATCCCCCGACAGCCACGTGTGAGCTGACCGTCGTGGCCTGGGCAGGGGACCCCCAGTTTCAGGGCGAGGACCGGCAAGCGGGGTTGATGGCGTGTATCAGGCCCTCATCCCAGGCCGGACCCACGCCCTGCACTTTGCTCTCTGGCTCTCCTGCACGTTTACAGCTGGGGAGCCTGAGGCTCAGAGAGGGTGCTCCGACCACCTGGGACTGCACAGCAAGTGCGGGGGCTGAGCTGCGCCTGTGCCCACCACCGGGGAGCCTGAGCACAGTGGTGGTGGGTGTGAGGGGAAGGGGTGGGGGTGCCGGGGCGTGACCCCGCCCTGCGTCTGCCCCCAGGGCTCCGGTCCTCGTGGCACTGGCCCTCATCGAGAGCGGGATGAAGTATGAAGATGCCATCCAGTTCATCCGCCAGTGAGTGGCCGCTGGGGGTGGGGGCGCAGGGCAGCTGGTGTGCATTTGGGGGTCTGGGTTTAGGGGGTCCTTATCCTGGACTCGCCGCCCTGGCCAGCAGGCACTCCTGACCCCTGGCCACAGGGCGACCTCAGAGATGCCCCCAGCCCCACGCAGGCTCATTCTGTGGTTCCAACGCATTTGTGAGGGCCCCACAGCCGGGCCACCTGCCCCCATGGGGACCGGTCCCTGTGTGGGGCCCCTGGAGCTGGGGGTGTGGGGTGAGGAGGGGCCCCCAGCCCTGTGGTCCACGGCCATGTGATGGTGGACAGGCCATGGCAGCGGGCAGGTCCAAAGTCCAGCGACTCAGCACAGCTTAGACTGGTCCTTCACACATGTGGCCCTTGGACGTGCTTACGTGGGGGCTCTGCTCGAGGACCCTGGGTCCCCAGCGGGGCAGCCCTTCTCCAGCGATGCCCATCTTGGGGCCGGAGGGGCTCCGGAAGCTTTGCCTGCCGTCTCTTCCACTCCCATTCTGTTGGCCAGAGCAAGTCCGTGGGTGGGTGGGGACGGATACTTCCTGAAGTGCTTGATGACAGCCTTAGGGGCCCCCTACGCCCTGCCACCTGCCACCTGAGGCCCTCCCTCCCTCCCTGGCTGCAGAGCTGCCTGGGCACCACCCAGTGGCCCTGTGGGAGCCCGTGCCTGGGGCTGGGGTGGTACCGGCTAAGCCAGGACACTTTGGGAGGGTGCGCACCAGGGGGGCACGGGGTCTGGGAGATAGCCTGGAGGAGGTGACCGCCAGGCGAGGTGAAGGCCAGCAGCAGTGACAGCAGGTGCGGGAAGGGTGACGTCAGCACTGGGAACAGCCCCTGGAAGGGCCCGGAGGTGAGGGGAGCTCTGCCCAGAGCTCCCTGGGGCTGGGCAGGTGCTGAGCGTGCCCCCCGACCCCAGCCCTGTCCCATCCCTCCAGGAAGCGGCGCGGAGCCATCAACAGCAAACAGCTCACCTACCTGGAGAAATACCGGCCTAAGCAGAGACTGCGGTTCAAAGAGCCACACGCACACAAGACCAAGTGCTGCGTCATGTAGCCCGGGGGCTCCGGGCCCCTGCCGCCTCACCCCTCTCCCGGCGCCTCGGCACCCCCGTGTCCACGGGCCCCGCTCGCTCTGCGTGCCCTCTGCTGTCTGTTCCTCCCCGTGTCTCTGTCTGCCCGTGTCCGCCACCCAGCGGATCTGCCCGTCCCTTTGTCCCCGGGCCCCGCGTCTGTGCGTCCGGGCCCCACAGCCCTGTTTCTCCCTGTGTCTCTGCCTCTCCCGAGTCTGATGTCTCTTCCTGTCTCTGCCTGAGCTCTCTGTCTCCGAGGCTTAGCTGGGGCACCCCCGGCCCCGCCCTCCCACACTGCCCCCTGGGCAGCTTTCCTCTCAGGCTCATTTGTTAGGGGGCAGGTGTATTTTTTAGCCACTGGGCCTGACCCCTCCTCCGTCCTGACCTGTTCTTGGCACTTTGAGCTATTGGGTCTGGAGACTGTCAGATGTCCTGGACACCCGAAGGCAATAAAATAGGACTCTGTGGCTGTGTGTGCGTGGAGTGGGGTGCGGCCGGCCGGGGTGGACGTGGGGGCCTTGGGAGACTGGGTGGAGCCCAGGGAGGCCGCTGCTCACCACCTGACCCTGAGGCCTTCCTGCCGGCGGCGCTGGGGCTCCCCCTGGTGTCCGCGATGGGTCCCTGCGCGCCCTGGATTAGGGGCAGGGGACGTCCCTGATCCAGAGAGTGAGCACCTCTCTAATGGGGCCTGTGGGGGACCTGCCCAGTTGCCTTGCCATTTTGGGGGGGCGGCTGGGGCAGTAGAAGGCAAGGCCGGTCGCCAGTGCTGCCCCTCTGCAGGACAGGCGGGGGCTCACTCGGTAATTCCTCAGGGCCCGTGCCCACTGGGGCGGCCGCTCCCACCCTCGCCAGGTGCCCTCATTTCAGCCTCAGAGGCCCGGAGAAGGGTGCAGGTGGCCGTGGCCACCTGGCTTAGGGGCAGGGATGCACCATGCCATCAACGCAGGGTGGGGAGAGGAGGCGGCGGGGACCCGGGTGAGTGAGTCTGAGTGTACAAGGGGGGAGGCGGGGGCCTGCGTGGGGGCCTGGATTGCCGACCTGAGCTGGGGGCCGGCCGCTGCCTGGCTGAGGAAAGGGGCGTGGCCGGGGAGGGGGCGGGGCTGGCCTGGCTGCCTGGTGGGGGGCGGCGGGGGGTGGGGGGTATGGTCTGTGCCAGAGCCCCTCCCCGCAGGCTCTGCCTGTGGATGCCCCCGAGAGGCCTTCCCTGATGGCACTTCTCCCAGCTGCCGGGACCCAGCGCCCGTCTCAGGGGTCGCAGCCCCGGGCCAGGCGTCCAGGCCACCCCGAAACTGCGTCTGCCTGTCCTGAGACTCCCTCCATCCCACTCTGGGATGGGCCCCTGGGGAAGGGCCTACCTAGCTGTCCGGGTGTGACCCCTTGTCTTTTTCCCAGTGAGGAGGCGCACCCAGGAAGGGCAATGTCAGGGCCTTGGCACAGATTCGTGCCCTTGGACGCAGGCGCCCCCTGCCTGGGCCCATTCCACTAGTAGTTGAACAACAGGCCCCCGGGCGGTGGGCGGGGGGGTGGTGTCTGGGGGCTGCTCCTTCCTCGGGAACCGGGTGGATGGCAAGCAGGGACACCGGCCCCGTCCCTCAGTCCCCCCACCGGCCTGGCGGTGACCTGTTACCACTGGTGCCGCTAATAGGGCACCGCCTGTGTGCCCGCTCGGTAGAGCCCAGCCACCCTGCTCCGGTGGGACCCTCTCTTGGCCCAGACTCAAGGCTTGTCTGTCACGTCACTGTCGGCTCCAGGAACCCACCGGGCCCAGACCCACCAGCTCCAAGCTTTCTTTCCCTGAAAGCGACTTCCCAGAGGAGGGTGCGCAGGAGGTTTGCCTGCCCGCTGCCAGCAGGGCCCAGAGGGCGAAGTTGATGTGTGAGCCCAGGGGAGCCCTCCCTTTTAGGGTTCGGAGACCACACACCCAGCAGGCTGGATGGAGGGGACCCTGTGAACCGCTCCCTGGTCCCTAAGGAGCACACCCCCCACGCCCAGCCAAGGGGTTGGAGCACCCAGGGAGATCCTGCACAGGATAGGAGTTGGGAAAGGGCAGAATCACCCAAAGTTGCTCCTCAGGGGCTTTATTTGGACATGGACAGACGGGTAGGCTGGGGGCCTCAGACCCCAGCCCTCTCTGGGCTCCTGGGTGGAGAAGGGGCCCCCAGCTCTACCAAATGAAACCCATCCGAGAAGGCTAGTAAATGCGTGCTCCAGGAAGGTCGGTGTAGTTTTCCGACCAACCATCCAAGTTTCGGGGCCTCTGTGCCAGCCCTGTGCGGCCGCAGGGCATCCCTGCCCCAAGGGGCTTACAGTCTGGGGGGGGAGAGGGTGAGACAGCCTGGGAGTTTAGTGCAAGGGAGGGGCGGCTCAGGCTCAGGGTGGGCTGAGGAGGAGCTGAGAAGGGGGCTCCCTCTGGCAGGGACATGCAGGCTGGTCCTCGAAGGATGGGGCAGTGTGGGGGCCCCGGGTGGGAGAGAGTAGGGAAGGTGTTCTGGGGGGAAGAAGCTTCCTGAGCAAAAGTGTGGAGGCGGTCAGTGTGCGCACTTGAGAGACAAGGTGGGTGGGGAGCCGGCTGGTCGAGCGGGGGTCCTGAGAGACAGCCTGGGACTCAGGCTCTAGGGGGAACTTCGGCAGACCTGGGAAAGGCCCATCTGCCCACTTCACATGTGGGAAAACCAAGGCTGAGAAGGGAGGACCTGGCTGAAGGTCAGGTGGGTCTCCAGGTGGCTGCATGGGAGGTGGGGGTCTTGCCAGGAAGGACTGCCTTTGGACTCAGTCCTGCGAGGGATCCAGGGAGGAAGGTCTTCCTACCCATTTTACAGATAGAATAGCTGAGGCGCAGAGAGCTGAGACCCTTGCCTCAGGCCACACGGCTCATCCAGGGCCCGCTGGGAAGGTCTGGACCAGTCAGGACCCAGCCCTGACTGGACTCATGAGGATGGGGGTCATGGTGGAGGGAGACCTTGCGACACCTGGACTGAAGGAGACCAGCCAAGGGACCATTTCCCCACTACCGGCTCCTCAGTGACCATAAAGCTCCAACCAGAGACAGACTGCGGACTCGGGGGTGGGGGGCGCCTTGGCAAATGGCTCCATTCCACTGTGGCTGCCCTTGGAGAGCCTTCTCGGTACTCAGGACCCTGGCGGGCCACGGCTTGGGCTCTGGTCAGGTGGAGTCCACCTGACGTCCACAAGCTGTCATTCGCAGGACCCTGCACGGACTTCACAGTTTGTCTCTGGGAGACCCGGTCTGCACCCTCTACTCTAGGCCTGTCCCTGTCCTCTAGTCTTGCCAGTGTCCCCTGGGCCTGCCTCGGTCCTCTGGGGCCACGAGATGGCGGGCAGGGAGCCGACAGGTGTGAGGCTTCTTTGTTGAATCTAGATCTTTCTTTCAAATGGAAAAATCTTATGCAACAAAGCTTCACGTGGTGGGGCAGGGCTGACCAGTTCGGTGGGCACAGGGGAGGAGGAGGGTGAGGGAGGACTGCTGGAGGTCACTTCGGTTTGGCGGCCACCACCTCCCGAAGGAAAGACAACTGCCTGGTGGCAAATTCCCGGATGCTGGGTTCTGGGTCTTTTTTGAGATCTTCAAAAGCTCCAGGGGAGGAGAGACAAGTCAGAAGTGCCCTGGGGTCCTGCCCACAGTCCCGCCCGGGTGGAGGGAGCCCGGGGTCCCATGCTCCCTGAGAGCAGCCCTTCATTCTCGCAGGGCTGGGGGCGTGGCAGGACAACACCCGGACCCCACCTCCTCTGCCTCCCCAGCCCCACCTATTCCTTGCCCCTCACTTTTGGGCGCCCACCCACAGCCTTACTGTATTGGAGCCTCAGGTGGAGTGAGTGGGCGTGAGCCCCATCCCACAGGTGCCCATCTCCACCTCCGGAGGTGGGGTGGGAGGTGTGGGCTGGGGGTGTGGGGTCGGGGTCGGGGGGACACGGGGTGCTTACTGCAGAGCAGCAGGCTTGTGTTGGCGCTGTTCATCATCTGGGACACGGCCTGGGGGTGGTAGCAGATGGTGTACCCTGAGGGACAGATGGAGGAGCCGGCCAGTGGAAGCGGGCTTGCTGGCGGGTGAGGCTCAGACCCTCTCCTGCCCTTCTGGGGCCCCTCACCCACCACCTCTCCTCTCCTGCCAGCAGACCCTGAGCTGCACTTGCCGTAGCCCCGCAGGTGCAGGCTGCGGGACCAGGCCAGGTGAGAGTCGGGATGCTCAGGCAGGGCAGGCAGGAGGGGCCCGGAGCCCGGCCGCCCCTGCTCACCTATGAAGAGCACAGCCCAGGTCTTGATGTGGTGGTGGCGGCTGTGCAGGTAGATGAGGGCCTGCGCCAAGTGGATGCTGAACTCCTGCTGGCTGTGGGTCATCTGGCCGGAGGACAGCGTGCCGTGCTTGCTGGACCAGGGACCCGTCTAGAGCCCCAGCTCAGCCCCGCCAGCCCCTGGGGCTGCGTGTGGGGTGAGGAATACGCGGGAGCGCCGAGCCTGGAGCCTGGAGCCTGGCCCCGCCTTCCCGCCCCGCCCCGCCCCTCCCCTCCCCGCCGCCTCCCGGCGGCCTTGTCCTGCGCGCCCCAGGCCCCGCCTCCCGGCCCCGCCCGCCTCCCGGCCACGCCCAGCCCCGCCTCCCGGCCACGCCCAGCCCCGTCTCCCGGCCACGCCCCGGACCCCGCCCCCAGGCCCCGCCGCCCTCCCCGCGGCCAGGTCTGGCGCGCCCCAGGCCCCTCACCAGGCAGGACCAGAGGAAGTGGCGGGTGCTGAGGCCCCTCTCCCAGGCCAGCGTGCAGAAGAGGGTGTGCCGAAGCCGCCAGCGGAGCAGCACCGCGCAGCGGTACAGGGCGAACTTGGCCTGCTGCGGGGACAGCCGCGGGACGGGTCACCTGCCGCCTGGGCTGTCTGGGCTGGAGGTGTGTCTCCCCCAGACCGCGAGTTTCACGTGGGTCTGGGGCCCGATGCCGTCCTCCCCCGCCCTACTCTCAGCCCACCGTCGGCCTCCGGGGCAGCCCCCGCTCCGGCCTCGGTGCCTGGCCCCAGGCTGGGCCCAAGGCAATTGTCGCATTCGTTTCGGAAGCTGCCGCTTGATGCCTCTCCTGCCGCTGGCCGGGAGCGCCCGCGAGGCCGCGCTGTGTCTGGCCTCAGCACGGGACACGGCTGGCACATAGGAAAGCCTGGCCATCGCACCAAGCCCGTGAACAACCGAGCCCCCACCATGTGTCGGGTGCTGGGGACACAGCGGGGACTGGAACAGGCCGGGGCCTGCCCACACCGAGGGCGCAGCTGCACGCGTGCTCGTGTGCGCGCGCGCGCGTGCCCACGCACGGGGCGGACCTCAGTCACGGGCCTGAGGGCAAGGCTGCCCCCTACTGCCATCGGCAGACCCTCAGCCCCGCCAAGGGGAAAGCCCGTCAGCAGGTACTGACCGCGACGACGGCCGGACGGCGGTCCTTGAGGTGCAGGAGCAGGGGCACCAGGCTCTGGTGCACCTGGGTTCGCAGGCCGCTTAACTCCCCGTCTGCCAAGGCTGCCACCAGGTTCCCGAACAGCGCCATGGCGGCCGCCCGGATCCTGTCCCGCTCCTGCAAGGCGGGGGCTCAGAGCCACGGCCAAAGCTGCCTGGGGCCCCCACCCTGTGGAGTGCCGGGGCTCGGGCCCCTCGGCAGAGCCCTCTCATCGGGCTCTGGGGCCCCCGGGCACGGCCGTGGCCCCTCTCAGACAGGCCCCCTCGTGGGTCCCAGGCCCTCCGCCAGGACCTGAAATCATTTCTCCCTCACTATCGCGCCCTGACCACCCAATGTCCCGAAGGTGGAGGGTGGGGAGGCGGGGCTTATCCCCTCTAGTTCCCCGGTGAAGGGAGCCGGTCACTGCGAGCCTGCCGGCTTTTCTGGAAGGTGGGGGAGGCGCAGCCAGTGGGGCTGGAGGGCCCGAAGGGCGATGCTCTTCCAGCCTCGTGGAGAAGGGGCCGAGCGCCCCCTGGCGGCCAGAGGGCCCAGTGCGGCCCAGGTGCGCCGAGTGCACAGCCAGGTGTCCCCCCCCCCCCACCCCCCCGCCAGCGGGCAGAAGGGCAGCCGGGGTCCCCCTGCCTTTGAGGACCATGGGCAGGCACAGGAGGGGAGCATAAGCAGGGCACGTGCCCACCTCCGCCCGGTCACACTCACGTCGTCAAAAAAGGAGCGGGCGCTGATGGCGACCTGGAGGCCTTGGGTGGCAGTGCCATTTGTGCCCAGGCGGTGCAGCACGTCCGACACGGTGCCCATGAGCTGCACAGCCACCTGCTCGCTGCTCTGGAAGAAGCCGTTGAGAAAGGCCGGCAGCTGTCCGCGGAGCAGGCTTCCCTGGTGGGCATGGGGGCCGGTGGGCTGAGGGCGCCAGGTCTGTGGGCTCCCGCGCCCCACCCCAGCCTTGCGGGTTGGCCCCGATACAACCTCAGGCCCTCCCTCCGCTGCCCCTCCCCAGCCCCCAGCCCGGCCTGCCTGCCTGCACTGGCCCTGCATGTCTGCCCGGCATTGTGCCCCTAACTCCGCTGGATCCCTCCCTGGTCTGCCCACCAGGAGCTGTGTGGTCACGGACAGGGCTTCGCTCTCTGAGGGGGTCCTCCTGGGGTGCAGGGGTATTAACCCTGTCCCAGCTCCTTCTTTCTCCTGTCCCCATGCTGGCCAGAAGGGCCCCCGCCAAGTCCTGGAGACCACGCTTCCCTTCCTCCGCCTCACTGGCCTTCTCCCCTGTTCCCGGCCTCCCCGCAGGTCAGCCAGGAAGAGCCCGGGGCCAGGCCAGGACAGGGTTGGTCAGGTGCACACAGACTGAGGTCACGGTTCTCCATGTCACAGGGAACTCCGGTGCCCAGGAGGTGGCCCGGACCCTCTGCATTACGACGACCACTTCCCACTTGCACACTTTAAACAAGACTCAATTCATTCTCAGCCAGTTCTGTCTGCGCCTCTTGTTGGCCTGGTGCTCGCGAATTGTCCAGATGAACGGTTGGAGGGCAGCGTGTCGGCAAATGGATGTGTCCTGCCCTTGGGCCCCTTATCAGTGACAGTGTGAAAACCAGGGTAATTTTTACAATTTTAAAACAAGTTTTCGGTCACTTCATTGGCTTCCTGAGGTCCGTTTGGTTTTATACTATTAACTTTTCAGCAAATGACTCTTTTAACAGTAACAAACACTTTCTGCACACCTTCAGGGGACAGCCAGGGTGCTGGGACGGGACTCGGATGCTGGCAGTGAATGGGCAGAATGGGGTTCTATGGGAAGGACCAGAAAACAAACGAAGCACACACAACACAATGAGTGTCAGAGGGTGACGAGCATGATGAGAGAAGATAAAGCAAGACAGGGGTGGAGCAGACCGTGTTGGAGGCCGTGGTTGTTACAAAAGTTTACGTAGGATCAGAGAACGTGTCACCAAGGAGGTTACAACTGAGGAATCCTTACAGATGTGCTGGACAGGCATTCTAGCAAAGGGAGCAGTATGTGCAAAGGTCCTGAGGCAGGAGCATGCCTACACTGTTTGTGAGCAGAGGAGAGACTGATTCACATCCTCACAGGAGGCTGCTGGCTGCTGGGTGAGCCTACACTGGAAAGGAGAAGGGGCAGCCATTGGGACCGGGGGGGGGGCGCAGTGGCCTGGGGAAGACGCTGGTGGCTTCAGTGAGGGTGGTATTGGCAGTGGGAGAACAGGTGGGTTCTGGGCTTTCTTGATTGCCTGGATGGCCCCCAGTTTGGGGTCCACGTCAGCTGAGATGAAGGTTGCAGGAGGTGCCTGTTCATGGGGGCGACAAAGAGTTTGCTGCGGCCATGCTGAGTTTGAGGTGCCGGCTGGGATCTGAGCAGCGAGTCAAGGCTGGAGTTCAGGTCTGGGGCTGGATATGGATCTGGGGGCAGTCGGCCGGTAGATGGTACTTAAAGATTGGAGGGGGCCAGCAGGGGAGCGGCGAAGGTGGGGGCGGGGGGGATGGGAAGCAGTCCTGGGGCGCCATCCAGTGCCAGGCCAGGGCAGGGGGAGAGACCAGGGAAGGGGCCACCCAAGACGTGGGAGGGAAACCAAGTGAGCGAGGCATCCTGGGCCAAGCGGATGGAAAAGTCACGCGGCCCATGTGCCGAGGGGCCCAGTGAGGGGTCCCCCGGTGGGAGGTCTCAGGGCACCTGCCTGTGAGTGCCTGTAGGCTGGCATCGGGGGTGAGGGTGCCTCCTGGAGGGCTCCCTGCCTTACTCCGCGGCAGCTGAGTATTTCATTAAGCTTTGTGTTCCTGGCGCCTTCGCACAACCTCCAGCAAGCACCAGAGACCCGCTGCTAAGAGGGCCCCTGCCGCAGCCGGCCACGGACGCCCCCCTCCGCCTCCCTGCAGCTCAGGGCGACCGCCTGGCCAGCCGGACTGGAGCACCTGTGGGTCGTGCCCTCAAATGGGAGGATGCGCACGAGGTGGTTGGAGTGGGCAAGTTGGTGGCCGCGCAGACCCTCCCGTGAGGGCAGTGCCTGGGGCAGGGGTGCATAGCAAATGAGGAGGAGCAGACAGGACAGCCGCACCCCTGGAGAGAAACACATACCACCCCGTTCACGCCGCAGTTAGCTTGGGTCTGGGACACGTGCTACACTTCTGGCCTCCTGGCACACGTGCCACTACCTGGCTGGTGCAATTCGTGTTTGACAGTAGGCAGGGGTGGCCGCGAAGGGGCACAGCGGTGAGTGGGAATCGTCCTGTGGGTCCTGCAGGGGGCGCTTCTCTGCTGTGGGGGCAGTGAGCGCTGACGACCCTCATTCCCGGGCCCTGCTCCATCCCCACCCGGTTCAGCCTGTGCCATCCCCACACCGGCCGGCCTCCTTGGCTGGCCGCACTCTGGATCTGCCTGTCCCCCCAGCCCCGCTGTGGCCACCAGTCCCACCCCACTTGGAGCCATGCCCCTTCCCCAGCCCTGGCCGTCCTGGTCTGGCAGTCCTCCTGTCTGTCTTCCCAATTCCCCACAGGTCCCACCTGGTGTGGGGCACTGAGGAGGCACACGGAAACGTCCTACTGATGGCCTGCAGGAACATCTGGGGACCGGTGTGTGGATGACTGGCCACTGACCCACTGACCACTGACCCACTGACCCACTGACTGACTGCCTGAGTGAATGGATGGATGATAGAGCAAATCAGAATAACGGAGTAAGCAAATAATATATAAAGAGTGAACAAAAGAAATAATGAAAGAATGTATCATAGATGAAGGGCCCAAGGAGCAAATGGATGGGTAGATGGATGGGTGGGTGGATGGGTGGATGGTGGATGGGTGGAAGATGGATGGGTGGGTGGATGGGTGGATGGTGGATGGGTGGAGGATGGATGGGTGGATGGATGGGCAGATGGTGGATGGATGGGTAGATGGATGGATGGGTGGATGGTGGATGGGTGGAAGATGGATGGGTGGGTGAATGGGTGGATGGTGGATGGGTGGAGGATGGATGGGTGGATGGATGGGTGGATGGTGGATGGTGGATGCTGGATGGATGGATGGTGGATGGGTGGATGGGTGGATGGTGGATGGTGGATGGGTGGATGGTGGATGGTGGATGGGTGGATGGTGGATGGTGGATGGTGGATGGGTGGATGGTGGATGGGTGGATGGGTGGATGGTGGATGGTGGATGGTGGATGAATGGATGGTGGATGGTGGATGGGTGGATGGTGGATGGTGGATGGTGGATGGTGGATGGTGGATGGGTGGATGGGTGGATGGTGGATGGTGGATGGGTGGATGGTGGATGGGTGGATGGGTGGATGGGTGGATGGTTGGTGGATGGATGGATGGTGGATGGATGGATGGTGGATGGTGGATGGATGGATGGTGGATGGTGGATGGTAGATGGTGGATGGCTGGCTGGCTGGCTGGATGGATGGGTGGATGGTAGGTGGATGGTGGATGGTGGACGGATGGATGGGGGATGGATGGATGGGGGATGGGTGGATGGGTGGATGGGTGGATGGGTGGACGGGTAGACATGTGGATGGCTGGATGGATGAGGGGATGGACAGATCACGGAAGAAGTGCCAGTCTCCCTTATTAAGTACCTACGATGTGTCATGTACAGTCATGTCACAAAGGGCTTTGCCAGCTGTGACCCCAGTGGAGATCTCTGAACTGTGTGGACATGCGAGGTGAACACAATGGGGCCGAGGGGGCTGGCAGAAGGCTGCGGAATCTGTTTGGAGCCTGGTTCTGCTGTGGTCCCCTACCAGCAGACACCTTCTCCCACAAGCCCTGAAGATGTGTGTGTTCAGCAATGGGATGGGGTCTGGACATCTTGCCGTCTCGTGTGTCCGTGTGGCTCCTGGGGTGGCTGGGGGCGGCGAATGCCATGTGCTTCCCGACCGGGTGACACAGCATTTTTTCTCTAACTTGACATTTCCAGTCTCAGGAGCCACCAGCAGGCCCCACACAGAGTGCCGGCATGAAAGGCCACAGCTTGTGACAGCAAATGGCTGGAGGGGAACCCCGTGCCACATACACGTGGTCTCAGCGTGGCACTCACTCCCATCTCACAGATGTGGACAACGACTCAGGCCCAGAGAGTGAAGAAGTGTGCCAGCTAGAGAGTGCTGGAGTGAAAACCGGACGGGCCCGGCGTCCCGGTGCGCCACCTGGGTGCTTAACCCCTGCACGGCACCCTGGGAACCCACATCGGGGGCCACGTCAGGCATCCAGGCCAGAACGGGGGCTGCGGGGGGCTGGCCAGGTGCCCCACAGGGCCTTCTCTCCCACCTCTTGGCGGATGCCCCCACCGTTCACTGTGGGAGTGGGCTGCTCCAGTGATGGGGGTGCGGGCGGGAGTCGGCAGGGGACGGAAGGCCCCGCCTCTGGGATTCTCGGGGGCGTTCCGCCCTGCGGGCTCCCCCTAGGCACCTGTCCTCGGCAGCAGCACTGTCCCTCCAGGTGTGGGCGATACAGTGTCCCCAGGGAGCAGACGCTGCACCCCTCCCACAACCCTGCCGTCAGGGGCCGTCGCCAACCACAGTCTACGAATGAGGACACTGAGGCTCAGGGGGGTAAAGTCGTGTGTCCCCAGCCCCACTGCTGGGAGGGACAGAGCCAGGATTCCAGCCCAGAAGGGCTGTCTACACCGAGTGCACCCAGTGGCTCTGGTGGTGTGTGCACGTGCACGTATGCCAGCTCCGATCCCCCTCGGGCCCTTACCTTCTCTGGATGGAAAATGATGTTTCCGAGGCCCTGCAGGCTCCATGCTCGGACCTCAGGGCTGGGGTCCCTGAGGCTTTGGACCAGCACAGTCCAGGCGGCCTGTCTGGGGAGCACCTCCAGCAGCGTGGGGCTGTAGAGGAACTGGGGCGGCCCCCAAGGGCAGGCAGGTCAGGGTCCTGTGGCAGCCTCTGCGTGTGTCTGGGAGCGGGGCTCTAGGACCAGGGTCCCACAGGGGTTTTAGGGAGGGCAGGGACCAGCACCCCCTGGGTATCTTGATTAACGAGTATTTGAATCCTACTTCCAGGCTGGTTCAACTCTTCCGTGTCTAGCTGGGGAAACTGAAGCCCAGGGGTCTTGCCTAATGTCACATAGCAAGACTGGAGCCAGTGGCCTAGCTCATGGGACACCTGGGGATAGACCCCGTGGAGGGTGGCTCGGACATCCCTGCTGGTGGGTGGGCGGGGAGCGGCACCAGGCTTTGACTTGGGTCTCTCCCTACTGAGGTCTGCAGTGGCCCTGCCTCAGTTGCAAAGTCTGCCACGCCCAGCGCCGGTCTTGTTCTAACTTGTGCCCTCTTGGCTTCAGAGCCCCAGAGGGAACCTGAGCCCAGCTCTGCCTGGCCCACCAGCTCTGTAGGGGTAGGACAGGGCGGGATGGGTGGGGCCACTGACGGGGGCTGCTGTGTGCACGACCCGGCCCGGACTGTGGACCACCCTGGAGACGGGAGCGGGAAGGAGGGGCTGTGAGGGGTCTGTCCGGGTGGCCCTCCGCCCACGAAAGGTCTCGACGGGGCACCGGGGCAGCTGGAGGAGGGGGCTGTGTCCGAGGGGCTCCCGCCTCCCTGCTAGGCTGCTACCTCAGTGAGGATGAGGACGGCCGCCTTCCGCTCCCGCTCCTCCTCGCTCCGCAGGGCGGCCAGCAGCTGCCTGGTCACGGCCTTGATGTGCCCACAGCGGTTCTGGACCATGGCCCTGGGGCGAGGGGAGGGGGCTCGGCCTGGTGTCCGCCCTCCCACTGCTCCCCGGCCCAGCCGCGTGTGGCTGGGCACCCATTTCTCTGAGCGTGTGGGAGACAGAGGAGCAGGCCCCTAGGCGGCCCCCGGCAGGGGCGGGGCTGGGGGAAGACGCCTGTATCCACAGGCCCCCAGGGGTGTGCGTGTGATGGGGCAGAGTAGGGGGCACCGCCTTCCGTGCCCCAGGGCCGTGTGCACGCACGTGGGGCTGTGCTCACAGCCCGGCCCTACGGCCAGCTCCCTGGACAAGCAATGGCCCGGCCCTGCCCCTGCCCTGCTCCTACCTGGCAAGGAGACGCACGCCCTGCGGGTAGGTGCGGGTGCTGGCGAAGAGTTTCCAGGCGCCCTGCAGCTCCATGTGGGCAAAGTCCCGCCAGTGCCCCGTGCTGGACAGCAGACTCTTCAGTGCCTCCAGCGACGTGCTGCGGGGACAGAGCGCGTCACCGGCCAGCCCTGCCCTGGTGAGGCTGCCCCGCCACCCTGGACGGAAAGGCACCTTCTGGCTCCCGTCTCGGCTCAGGGCCCCAGCAGCCTGGAGGCCTCCCTGGGGGTGAGTTGTGCCGGGTGAGGGGGTAGCATGAGGCCATTCAGACCCTGGGGCTGTGCTCTAGGGTCAATTGCTGGGGCCAGAGCCTGGAGGGTGCCCCCTCCAGGAGGGAGGGTCTGAGATCGCATCGGGTGTGCGGTCAGGGTGAGGTGTGCCTGGAGGGCCTCAGAGGACGCGCATCGCGTCCGTGGTTGGCTCTCCAAGGCTGCAGCTGGGGGACAGGGCTGGAGGGCACCTCGGAGATCAGCGGTCTCCCAAGTCACAGGTGCCGACGGTCCCGGCAGAGCCTTGAAGGGATGGTGCCCTTTAAATGTGGGGCCAAGAATACAGAGGGCACTGCAGGGAGAAGGAGCACTGGGGGGTGTGGGGTCACCGAAGCCCAGACGAGTGTCCAGTCGGCACTTCCGACTCTCCCCTGCCTTCAGAGGACACAGAGAAACCAGGTTCCACTGGCCGCACGCACGTGTGCACTCAAGACCGTTCTCCAGACACACAGCAGAGTGGGCTCACGTGCTTGAGATCCGGTGCCCTGTCCTGGTGACCCGGCCTGGCCAGGGGCCTGGCTCCAGGCCTGCACGGTGACGGCTTGGGCACAGGCCCAGGGCTGTCCAGGCACCGCAGGCAGGACTCGGGGCGAGGGTCCAGGAAGGCAGGCCCGGCTGTCCCCATCCCAGCCACCCCGTGCCTCGTCACATCTGTCCTGGCCCCACGAGACATGTCGAATCACCCTGGATGTGTGAGCAAGCTCCCAGAATGACGCTGTCAGCGTGGACCGAGCTCGATTCTGAGCAGATTTGCAAAACCAAGCATCACGGGATGGAATTCCTGGTGGCATCCATCCCTACACCAGCTGGCTTGTCATGTTGTCCCAAGATGTGCCATTTCCTGGGTCACTGGGCTCAGCCAGAGTGATGACAGTTTCAGGACACGGGGACTTCAGGGCAGAGTTGCACTTTGTCCCTTGGAAGCTTCCAGTCCTGGGGCACCTCGGACATGACCCTGCACGATTGCCTTGTCTCAGCAGCTGCAGCAGGGGGCTTCTGGAAACATGGTGTTGGGGTGACTCGGGCATTCCCGGGTGAACCGGCCCCCGCAGGGCCCTTAGACTCCAGCAACCCCTGCCCAGAGCCGAGGCGGTGGTCTTGTCCCCTCCCCGGGGGCGGCCAGACTGCCCTCCGCTCCTCCCACCACCTCCCCCTGCTCCTGACTCTTCCTTCAGCTTTCGGCTGTGGGAGCGCACACACAACAGAAAACGTCCCCTTAGCCAACTTTGCGTGTACTGTTTGGCGGACTGAAGTACATTTCTCTGTGTCCAGCTCCGGGAACTCTGTCCCTCCCCAGCCCCTGGTGCCCCCATGTGCTCTATGTGCCCAGACGTGGTGGCTCCAGGGTCCTGCAGCAGGGGGACCGTGCAGATGTCCGGTGACGGGCTCATCTCACCCAGCGTCTGTCCCTGGGGCTCATGCATGTTGTAGCAGGTGTCAGGACGTCCTTCCATTTGAAAGCACTGTGTGGATGGACCACATTTTCTTTGTCCGTCTGTCTTGGCTCCTGAGAAGGCTGCTGTGGCCGCGGGAGAGTGGGCACCAGGGTCCCTGCTGGGGGTCCCTGCCTGGAAGCGGGCTTGCTGGACCACATGGGATTCTGTGTTTTGAGGACCCGTCACACTGTCTTCCGCAGTGGCTACACCCCTGTAAGTTCTTGCCAGCGGCGACTGTTTTCTTGAGGTGCCTCGTGTTGCCAGACTCTGCCACCTTGGCCGTGCGTGCAGATGGGCTGGGGTGAGCAGGGAGGGTGCAGGGAGTAGGACCACTGACTTAGAGAAGGTGGCTGGGGACATTCAGGAGGTGAGCATGTCTAGGGGAAGAGTGAGCAGCCAGTGAAAAAGCCCTGAGGCAGTCACTCGCTGCATCTACGGAAGAGTGGGGGGAGCTCTGAGGCTGGAGCAGAGGGTGGGAGCGAGGAGTGTGTGACAAGAAATGAGGCCCTGAGGCGGCAACAGGGAGCCAGAGGGAGAGGAGCCTCTGGGCCACCGTAAGGATCTGGCTCTTTCTGAATTAAGTGGGGAGAGGCAGGGCGGCAGGAGGCCTTGGACATGTTTTGAGTGGGATCTGGGCTGTGGTGGGGAGGGCAGGTGAGCGGGGGGGGGGGGATGGGAGGCGGGGCAGGGGGCAGGGACAGCGAGGAGGCTGGACCCGTGTGGGCAGGGGCAAGGCTGGGGGGGAGCAGATGGATGGAGATGGATCATCGCAGCTCCCTCCTAGCCCTCCCACGTACGTTCTGGGAGGAGAACGTTTTATTAGCTTATTAGGGAAGATTCATGCATTTTGCATGGTTGATGTGAATAAAAAAAGAGCTTTATGCACATTCGGATTCAGAAGCAATACAAGAAGAAATGACATCTTTTTTCAGTGACGCGCCTTGGGGAGAGCTGTTAAAATTGACAAATTACGTGAAACACATCATAATACAAACAAATGAAAAGCGTCGGTCCCGGCGGTTTTTAACGACCAGCTCGTTGGATTTCTCAGGACACGACCCGGAGCGGAGGGAGGGCAGGGCAGCCGGGCCGAACAGTGGCCGAGCGCAGCAGGGCGCGGACCCTCCTACACAGGCGCCGTCCACGTTGGCGCAAGAGTACGGGGCTCAAGCAACGCGCAAGGGGACCCCGGGGGGCGTCTGCCGTCAGGGACGGGGGGGGGGGGGACGGCCCTGTCATCCCAGGGGCTCTCACTCACCAACTCAGGGGATTCTGTGCGGCTGCGGGAAAGCCTCTGACCCTCTCGGAGCCTTGGTTTCCTTATCTGTACAATGGGGGAGGACACCAAACACCCCCCTGCAAGGACCACATTCAGGGAAGACCTGGGGCCCTGGTGCGGGCAGGCGGCAAGTGCTGTCCCGTCGCCGAGGATGTCTGGGCCCCGCGACCCTCGAGTAGCAAGCAAACCGGCCACATGCCTGCCCTGAGTCCCTCCGTGCTGCCGGTGGCGCTGGCCATGACGGTGTCCGGGGGTTGAACTACCCCCTCCCCAAAGCTCTGTCCGAGTCCTAAACCCCATACCCGTGAATGTGATCTTATTTGGAAACAGGGTCTTTACAGATGGAGTGGAATCAAGGTGAAGCCATGAGGCGGCCCTAATCCTTCGTGACTGGTGTCCTTACCAGAGGGAAATGGAGCCAGAGCCACACGGTGGGGCCACCAGGTGACGGGGAAGGAGAGGCGGGAGCAGGGTGTCCGCTCCCAGGGACACAGAAACTGCCGGCGGTGCCAGGAGAGGAAGAGGCAGGAAGCGTCCTCCCCTACAGGCTGCAGAGGCAGCATGGCCCTGCTGACACCTTGAACTTGGACCCTGGCCTCTAGAACTGACAGTAGGTGCCTGGTGCTCGGGGGGCACCCCTGCTTTCTCAGCTCCGGGAAGTTAGTGTCTTTGCCTCATCCCTGCAGGTGGAGCCTGAGCACCCCCCCACCCCCCAGCTTACCTCTGCGGGCTGGGCGTGGCCATCGGCTGGGGCTCCTCGGGCAGGTTCAGCTCCAAGACGTAGTGCATCTGGGTGAGGATGGCCAGGAGGAGTTCGGGGTAGACCTCCTGCACCACCTTCTTGAACTCGTGGGCAAACTGCAGCTCCTTCAGCAAGTTCATGGCCTGGCAGGGCGGCAGGGGGCACGCTGAAGCTCCCGAGCCTGGGATATGGGGGCCCGGCGTCCTCAACAACTGCCCCCTCCCAGTCCCAGCCTCCTGGGCCAGGGCCACGTCGCTGAGCTGTCCCTCCTGGCTCCCTCCCTGGATCCAGCATGTCTGGGGGACGCTCCCCAGGCCTCCCATCCCAGCCTGCCATCCCCTCTGCAGCCCTGGCGGCGAGGCTGGGGACGCATGGCCACCAGACGGCGCGGCCTGAGGCTTCCCGTGCCCATCAGAGCATTCGGTCCAGAATGTTGTCGCGGTGGGGGGACAGTGCTCAGCAGTCATGACAAAGGGAGGCTGGGGCTCGGGGTGTGGAGGGACACAGACAAGACCACCCTGCTGACCCCTGCTGTGTGGTTTCCGGCAGGGAGGGCGTTAAGGAGAAGGGCCGGGCGCGCGGACACAGGGTGGGCTTCTGCTCTGCGGCCGTGATCAGATGGAACTGTCTGGGGGCTCTGGGGGGGGAGGGGCACCTGTGGGCTCAGGGCTGATGCTCAGGGGGCTTTTGGGGTGGGGGGCTGTGTCTCAGGGGAAACAGCAGGGCGGGGCCGTGGCTGCCGCCTGGTCAGAGCCCAGCCAGGGAGGATGGGTGCGGCCGCGCCAGGAAGTGAGCTCCCTGCCCCCTCGGCTGTGTGAGGAGGAAAGCTGGGCTGGGGGTTCCTAAGGGAGGGTGGGGGCTGCAGGAGGCAGCCTCAAAGTTTCCTCCAAAACCTACTACCCCAGGACCAAGTGTGGACGGACGGCTTCTCCATTGTTCGCTACCCCCGCCACTCTTCCCCTGCCGGAACCTGCTTCCTGGAGCCCCTGGGCCGAGGGGTCGCCCACGCAGCGCGTCCGGGATCCTGGGGCCACGCCACGTGGCTGAGCGGCCCCAGCAGCCCCGAGGGACCACCCCACTCCCACTTGAGAGGGCAGAAACGGGG
>CM053569.1:2105598-2226341 GCA_028646485.1 Cryptoprocta ferox | reverse complement strand
AAAGCCCACTTCCTGTGTGCGGGGACAAAGCAGGATAGAAAAGGCCTGCTCAGTCCATCTGAGAGCCAACATGCTCTGGGAGCCCTTCACCACTGGCTCCCTCTGAGCTGGTGGCCAGGGAACCCCCCTGCCCTGCCCTGCTTCTGCCCCCAGCCCAGGTTTTTTGGCATAAACTGAAGCCAAGCTAGGCTTACTCATTCTGGGACTGGAAAATTGATGTGTTGGCCCTAGGGCTTTAGATTTTGCATCCTACACTTTGGGTTGACGGCAGCACCAAAGGCTCACTCCAGTTGCACAGAGCACAGGTTCCGGTGTGAGCCAGGGCTGGATTCAGAACCTACTGGCGCACTCACCAGCATGTGCCACCACTCTTTTATTTCGTTCAATCTGGTTTAACTTGATGGGTATCTATCAAAGGCTGGCTCTACCACCAAGCCTGGCACCGGGCCCTGGCAAGACCCTGCTTCTGGCCTGGAGTACTCAAGATCTAACAGGGAGAGGCGGACAAGCATGCCAAGTACAGGGTCTTCATTAGCCACGGGCTCAACACCAAGAATGGACAAGCAAAGTCACCATGTGGAGACATCACGAACGACCACTCAGAACATGAGGCTCCATGTTAACGGCTTGCCCAGTTAACACCAGCATCCAGCCCACACTCGGTGCCCCAGATTCGCTGCTGTTCAGAAGAGAACACAAATCAGGCACGGAACATCACAGCTACAGGATCTCACGGGGGTGAAGAAAGGGACTTTGGGGAACTGCTGGGCTCCCCCAGGCTGCTGCAAGGAGGAGCTGGCTGAGGTAGACCAGATGACTGTGCAAGAGAAGCCGTGCTCTGCCTTCACAGGAGGAGGGTCTGGTTTTCAGAGGGTTGAGGGGCCCCTGGGAAAATGAGGGATTCAGGGATATTTCTGCAGAATGCTTATCCTGCAAAAGCCAGACTCAAAGGGAAGGATGTTGTCTGGTGCCTCAGAGAACACCTGCCATGGGAGCCATCCTGAAAGCACCATTTATTGGGTGCTCCTGCTGGCCAGGACTTTACAGTACCAGTCTGCTCATTTTACAGAGAAAGCTGGGAGCTCAGAGAGGGGAGAGGGCTTGACTAGACTGCACAGCCATGAGGGGACTGGGACTCAAGCCTGGGCTGCTGACCCCAAGGTCTGTCCCTGGTCTCTCCCTCCAATTCCCCTTCCCCCAACTCCTTGGTCCCAGGCCAAGGGCCACGGACTTCTCCAAACACTCTCAGTTAACCACCGAAGACACAGGTGAGATCCCGGCCTTGGTTTTAATACTTACACCTGGCTCAGGCTCTGACCCCAGGGTGCAGCAGGGCCACCCCAACAGCTGGAAATCCTGTGGTGGGGGTCGGAGCAGAGCATGGCCACGCCTCCCCACCCCGACCTACCCACCATTCTAAGGGCTTTGACTTTGATGACTTGGGATCTGCCAACCTGGAAGATGTGATCCTTCGGGAATGCCACCTCCCGGGGGGTAGGGGGAGCTGTCTTCTGGTCTCCGCTGCTCCAGACGGGGGCCCCATCCTCGCTGGTCTGGGAAAGCTGCTTGGGGGCCTGTGCCTCCACCTTCAGAACTTCCCTTGCTGGCCGGGGGCAGGATTGGGCAAGGGTGAGGGCAGGGCAGAGGTGGGCTGCGGTCTAGGTTGGGACAGGCAGGAGTTAGGGTGGGGTCACTTGTAATCAGGGTCAGGCCTGTGCCCTTATGGAGACGGCCTGGGGGTAGGGGGCATTACAGGGCTGTGGCTGGGGTTAGAGGTGGGATTGGGGGCGGATCTGGGATGGGCTGTGTTCAGAAGTGTGGGTGTGGTCTCAGCAGAGGCTTCGGTCAGGGTGGCCCTCAGAGGCTCACCTCTCTGGCGCATCAGGAGCTTGTAGACGTGGGCCAACCCCTCCAGGCTGGATTGCTGGGTGGTCTCGTCAGGGTCCTGGCACAAAATTCCCAGCATACCCACCAGCTGCCCAATCCTCCAGAAGCCCTCTTTTGTCTGCAGTGAGAGTGTGGGAGCCTCGGGCTGCTGACCCTGCCGTGGGGGGTCTCCCCCTGCTGTGCACTCACCCCAGCTTGGCCAACATCAGAATGCATCCCCTCTAGCCATGTGGCAGGGCTGGAACTCAGCTCTCAGGACCCCAGGCCCAGGCTTTGCCCACCTAGCCGGGCCACTATAGTCAGGGCACGCCGGGCAAAACTTAAGGGGCTGCCCCAAACTCAGAAACGAAGAGAAATGGTATTTTAATGCAATATTTAGAAAAGTCAAAATGAAGGTAGCAATTCCTGAAGAACACAGTTTCAAAATTGCAGGTAAAGATGGCTGGCACTGCCACCAACTTGCCTCATCTTGCTTCACTCTCCCGGTCCTAACGCCAGCCCTGGTTTCAATAAAACTTTATTTATAACAACAGGCAGGCAGCCCGCAGCCACGGGCCATTTGCTGAGTAGATTGCTTTAAACCACCACATTATGTATCTTGATTGCGGGGTGTTTTGGTGTCCCCGTAAATTTTGCGCCCTGCCTGAGCACCTCACTTGCCCCCCCCCGCCGCAGTCTGGGTCCTGTGTTGCGGAAATTGATTTTGAATGAAATGCAGGCCCCTTGAGCACCTCTAGAGGGGTCCCCCTCACGCTGGGAATGCAGGAGGAGTCTGTGCAGGGAGCTCTCCCGTCCCCCCACTCCCAGGCTAGCCTCCCCGCCTTCATTAGAAATGCACGCCCGCCAGGCAACGTGCAGAGAAACTAATTTTCTCAACGCCCCACGAGTCTCCCTAAGGAATTAGTGCTGCTTTGGGCTGATAAACGCAGAAGCGCTCATTCCCTGACGGGGCCAACGCTCATTCAACCCGAGGGCTCCAGCGACAGGTGGCGGTTAGACTGTGAGGCATGACCCGCTGGGGGTCCTGCTGGATGGCCGCTGTTCCTGCAGTCACCGCTGAGCCTCAGGGCGCAGAGGAGCCTGTCCGAGGCTTCAAGGTACGTTGACAGGAGCCCAGGCTCCTGGGTCAGGGGTCCAGGCATCTGGGTTCAGAGCCCCACTGGGAGGAGCAGGGGGCCCCAACCTCCGCCCCCAGCCTGTTCCCTCGTGTGTAAAAAGGGGGATTGCATGGCCGTGTTGCAGGGCACTCAGGGATCCAGGCTGTCCTGGTGGCAGAGGTCCAGGGGGCCTGGAACCCCACGAGTCTGTCAGGCTCTGGGAGGAGGGTGGCTTGGTTGGGGCAGCAGAGGGGCTGTGGGGTGTGGGGCTGGCGAGCTGGATACTCACATCCAGGTAGAGGTTGTGGCTCAGGAATCTGAGGAGGGCCATGCAGCTGTGCACAGCCCGCTGCCGCTCGTGTGCCTTCTCCGACGCCAGCCAGACGTACATGTGCTGCGGGCAGGGGCAGGGAGGGGGTGCTGCAGCCGCGCACCCCGCCGCGGGCCAGCTCCGCCGGGGACCAGCCCCCGCCCGCCGCCCCCGCTCAGCCCTGGGCACACCTCTTGGCTCAGGCCCCGCCCCCTTAACCCGCCCTCGGGCCAGCAAGGCTCCGCCCCGCCCTGGACCCAAGCCACACCCATCCTGGCCGAGGCCACGCCCAACCCAGCCACGCCCCTCATCTCAGGTCCGCCTCCTCAGCAAGGCCCTGCCCACTCCCGACCCAGGCCTCACCCACCCCGGGCCAAGGCTCTGCCCCCTTGGCGTCCACCGCCCCAGGCCTTGCCCTCCCTGTCCCTTTGCACAGCCGCTACTGACCCCTCTGCTCCAGACAGCCCTGCCGGAGAGGAGGGGTCATTTCCTGCTCAAAGCCCTTTGAGGCTCCTGGTTTTTAACCCGTTTGGCGACATGCACCCCTTTTCAGAACAGTGCTTTTCTGTGCACCACGTAATTGCACGGAGTCACAAAGGAATACAAACACGTATTGAAACGGTTACACTGAACAGTTTTAAGCCAAATCTGAGCCTCTGTTAAAGCGATGGATGCTTATAGTTAGTGATTCTGACGTCGGATGAAGGAAACTGTATTTGGAGACTCCGTGACCCAGCGATGTCCTAGGACCACATCTGTGACTTCCATTGGTGGCAAACACAGCCACTCCTGGCACTGCTGTGGTTTGTCGTCAACATTCCCAGGGGAGGGGACACACTACTTTCCCGGGGTGTGGGGCGGGAAGGGAGTGAGTGAAAATGCAGGTATTTCCCCCATCCCTGCCAGGCACACACCCGACTTCCATCTGTGCACCCAGCTTGGGGGCCCCTGCTTCAGCGGCTCCCCTCACCTCCACAAGGCCTCTGGGCTGGACCTCACCTAACCCTGAGCACCCCCACCACCAGCCCCCACCTTAGCGTCCTCCCCAGGCTGTAGCCATGCAGAATCTCTCTCCATCCTGGTCCTGGCCACGGTGCTCCCATGTGCTGCTCACCTCTGCACCCGCCGGGCCCTCTGTCTGCTGGGCCCTTCCCTTCCCTTTCTACCCCGTGACCTCCTCAGTCCTCATTCAGGTGAAGTCCACTGACCCGACTTCCGACCCTCCCAGCTGAACCTGTGTCCTCTGTCTGGTTCCTTCCCTGCCCCTGGACTGTCCCTGCCTGTTGACCAGTCTCGCTCCCCGGTCAAGGTGAGAGGGTGGAGATGTTGGGCTTGTGAGAGCCCTCCTCACAGCTGGAGACAAGAATGCAGAACGAGTTCTCGGCGAGGGGCGGGGCGGGGTGGGGTGGGGAGCGAGGGCAGGTCCCAGCCTCTTTCCTCAGCAGCAACAGGTGCACCTGCCGTCCCACCCTCCAGTTCTCCCAGCCCACTGTGATCCCTGAAGATGGACAGCCCTCAAGTCTCCAAGTTCATGGACAACTCAGCCACCCCGAGTTCAGGCCCTGCCTTCTTTGGGGCATCTTCCTTTGTCCATCCTCTGCCCGGCCTGTGCCGGCCCCGCCCCTGCGCTCTGCCGGCCCCGCCCCCTGCGCTGTGCTGGTCCCGCCCCCTGCTCCGTGCCGGCCCCGCCCCTGCGCCCTGCCGGTCCCGCCCCCCGCGCTGTGCCGGCCACTCCTCACCGACAGCAGGAAGTGTAGCTCATCAGCTGTGGGGTTCTGCATGATGAAACTTTGCAGCATCTGGTCCAGGGCCTCCAAGGTCTTGTTGTAGAGGGTCTGTGCAGGGAGGTGGAGTAGGTCAGGGCAGCCGCCAGGCCTCGGCTGCGACCGCGGGTCAAGGCCTGCTGCAGGGCCCGAGTGTATTGGCCTCTCAATGGTGCCCCTTCCTGCACACTCCCGCGGCCAGGCTGCACACCACGTGCGTTCACACCACGTCCAGGAAGGGCCCCGGCACAACCCCCCCTTTGGCAGCTGGGGAGATTGGGCAGGAGGCAGTCTGGGTCCCACCTGCCCAAGGTCACAGGTTTCTCCGTGGCCAAGGTAAGTTCATTTGCAGCAGGGCTGGCTTCTTGGGACAGCAGGCTGCACAGGACTGGGCGCCCAGAAAGATCTTCGGGTGCTCGGTTTACTGCTTTTCGGTCCCATCTTGAAGTTCATCATAAGCCTTAAACCGGGGCCCACACTTTGATTTTGCATTAGTTGGGGCAAATTATGCAGCTTGTCCTGACTCCGGGGTCTCACTGAGACCCCCAGTCTTTGCTTCTTGGCTCACCAGGCGTGCTCAGGGAGGGAGCCGGCCAGAGAAAGCGGCCAGCCCTCCTCCCTGTCGGAGCGCGTCAGAGCGGAGCCCTGGGCGCTGGCTGTCCACTCCCTGGTGCCCTGGGGAACTCGCCTCAGCTCCCTGAGCCCACCTTCCTCACCGGAGAGCTGGCTGTGACGTCAGCCCCACCTGCTGGGATGCTGATGCACACCGAACGGGAGGGAACAGGAGCCCCCGGCCTGCTGTCCGGGGCCCCGCTAAGCTCCCTAGGTGAGCCAGCCATGACGTTGTCATCTGGTAGTGGGGACACTCGGGACTCCTGCGGGGTTGGGGTGGGGGCAGGCCTTCTGGAGGACTGCTGCTGTGGTGTTGTCCTGGGCCCAGGGGACCCCTTGCACTCTCTCCACCCAAAGTGCTCATCTGTCCCAATCCTGTCTGGACCCAGCCAGAGGGCAGGGGTGGGGTTCGATCCCTACCCTCCCACCAGACACCTCCATTTCTCTGGGCTGGTTTCCTCACTCTGGACGGGTGCTGCTGGGAAGGTGAGCTAACATGCACACAGGGCCTGGCACAAAGCAGGTGCTCAGTTAACACCAGCTCCCTGCCCTTTACAGTAAACACTTGGGCAGCAGGTGCTGGTGGCACCCCAGGGAGGTGGGTTCATGTCCTCTGCAGAACCCAGGAGGGGGTGGGCATCCGGCCCAGTGAAGGATGGGCCCGCTGGGGCCTGGGTGGGGGCGTGAGCAGTAAGTAGTGAGACAGCCCAGGGCTGCTCTCTGGGCGGGCAGGGAGAGAGGCCACTTAAACTCCTATTTGCAGAGCACCAGACTTGGGACACCAGTGTCTCCTTTTATCTGGAGCATTAAGTACCACCAGCTCCACACTTACTACCCCATGTCACAGGTGGGCAAATGGAGGCTCAGAGCAGTTAAGAAACATGCCCAGGGTTCCTCAGCCCTATCCTATGGGGGTAGGGGTGGGGGTGTCAAAGGCCTTGCCATCTAGCCTGCACCCCCTCCCAAGGCACGAGCAGCAGGCCGAGCTGGATACCTGCCCAAGGGGCCCCTCTCATTGAAGGGGTACACGTGCCAGCTTTGCACCTGTATGTTGGGCGGCTCCAGGAAGAGGCAGGTGTGTTTCTCCAGGACGTCCAGCAGTGGCAGGGCCAACACACTGCGGAGGCAGACGGACAGAAGCCGTGATTTCCTCTCCAAGTCCAGGGGTGGCCTCAGTTTACTGTTTGGAGGTAGAGGGCAGTGAGGGAAGGGTGTGGGGGCCGGTGATTGCAAAGGGGACCCCAGCCAGAATGGACAAGATTTGACAAGCCCTGAGCAGCAGCCCCTCACCCAGTTCTGTCCTTGACCAGAGACTTAAGTGTACACTTCTGCCTCGCTGGCCTGCAGGGCCTCCTGGGCAGATGAATTCCAAGAAGGTCTGCAAAGGACTAGCATGGCCTGACTGGGAGCAGACCCTTCACAAGCCCTGTACCCCGGGCTCCCCTTTACTGGACAGACTGGTCTCACACCAGCCCTCGTTACACCTCTGGGACCTTCAGTGGCTCTGTTTGGGCAAATAATGCTAAACTTTCATTCTTTGAGGTGTGAATTAATCACAAAAGCCACTGTTTATTGAGAGCCTCTTACAGGTCTGCACTGGGGTCTGACCCTGAGTGGGGCTGGGGAGCCTACCAGAGGCTGGAGATGATGTGAATGGTCTGCTGGCGAGTTGATGTGCACAGTGTGTCCTGGGGTTCCTTCTCCATCAGAACCTGCAGATCCCCAGGTGAAGTCTGAGTCCTGGGCTTATCACACTTCTGACACCAAGTCTCATCCCTGCCTGAAGAGCCCAAGCCTGGCACCCCCACGGCTCACAGGATTGTGCTCCAGCTTTCCATCCACCCATGGGGGCCTCTGTGGCCTGGCTGCCCCTGGAGAACTAGAGACAGCCTTTAGAGTGAGACAGGTCACGCCTGGACCCTGGCTGCCCACATCCTGGTTACACAACCTTGAGCTGGACCCTGACCACCACATCCTGGCTGCACGACCTTGAGCTGGACCCTGACCACCACATCCTGGCTGCATGACCTTGAGCAAGTCTCCACGCTGCTCCAAACTTTGCTTACTCACAAATAACAGTGTTGTTGCACACATGTTACGTGTGAAGCAAGGTGTGCAAAACACAGTGTCTGAGTCATAGCAGGAGCTCAGTGAATGGTTATTTTATTTCTACATTGGTAATTGTCCAGCACTTGTGTGTTTCCTCCACTATCCTGGGGTTCCATGGGCCCCAAATCTCTGGTGAGCAGCGGTCTGAGCTGGGATGGTACTAGCGGAATGGATGGTGCTGGCCTTTCTGGGCCTCAACCACATCAGCTGTGAGGTGGACATAACTGGCCGGCTCAGAGTCACTGGAGAACCAGCAGAAGTGGGGGGCACGGGTGTGCTCCCACGTGCCAAGCCAGGGAAGGGCTCAGACACACCCTAGAGATCCAGCTTCTCTGTCCCTTTCCAACACCTGCCTCTTGTGCTGGCCCCAGGGAGGAGTCGTCTCCTTCCCATGAGTCCCCTTCCTCTGCCCCCGGACCTTGACTCACCACCAGACACTCGAGAAGCTCCGAGATCTTGGAGAACTTGTAGCCGTGGGCCCCCTCATTGCAGCTGATGGCCCCCACCAGCATGAGGACGGCGGTGAGGAAGCTCTGCTTCAGGGTCTTGTCCTGGCATGGGGTCGTGGGGTCATGGGGTCAGGCCATGGAGTGGGGGACGGAGGGGGCACGGGAAGGGCAGGAGGGAGTGCCACCATCACACGCCTGCAGGGCATTGCTGAGGGAGCACAGCAGAGGCCTGCAGCTGGACCACACATGTAGGGCTTTGCGGGGGGAGCCTGTGTGGTTTTGTTTAAAAATGTGAATATGTTGACAACATGTCAAGGTCAGGAGTAAGAAGCTGATGTCTGGCCTCACTCGACGTGTGGCAACCCGGAGCCCAAAGATCTGGGGTGTGCGATGGCCCTCACAGCCCCCTAGGGTGGATGCCCCGGGTGCAGACTATAGAGTCAGCAAGGCCGTCATCCTGGGGAGGGGCCAGGGAGTCACCGGGCCTTCCAGGGCCCCAGAGTGAAAGCCAAGGAGAGTGTGGGGGTGGGGACCCCACGGAAGCCCTCGAAGCTTTGGCTTTGGGACGATGGGCTGAGCAGGTGGGACAATGAGGAGGCCAGGCCTGGCTCTCCCTCACTCCAGGGTGGAGTAGGAGTGGGGAGGAGGGCCCCAAGGCCCTGGAAGGTCCTCGCATTCCCTGACCCAGGTTCTGGCGGGGCCTGGGCTGTGTCAAGGCCGGGCTCCAGAGGGGTGGCCCAGGGAGCCGTACCCAGGAGCTGTAGTGGAAATAGAAGACCATCCGAGACAAGATGTTGTCCACCCACGGGAGGATGCGTGCCTTGGCCCTGACCGCCATCTGACCGTAGGCGAGCAGGATGGTGCTGCTGGCCCACCTCCACTGCAGGTCCTCTGACGTCTGGCCCTGGCGGGGACAGACAAGGAGCGTCAGGGCCCACCTGGCCTGCCCCTGGGGGAGCGGCGACAGGAAGTACTCTGCACCCTGGCAGGTACTGCGGGCAAGGGTTCCGAGTGGTTGCGAGGCTCAGTTGACCTCCACAGGAAAATAGGGAGAGTGAAATCATCTCTCTGGGGGGCTGGAATGGGCCTGTGAGTCACGCGAGGTGTGCGAGGCGCCTGGCTCGGTCAGAACTGGCCAGGGTCCCAGCCCCTCACGCTCCCTGCCTTGGGGCAGCCCCCTCACCAGGAGCCTGGGGTCCATTGCCCCCTTGGGCTGCTGGGAGGATAGCAGGCCGTGCCTCGACCTAGGGAGGTGGTAATGGGGCCCTGGACCTTCAGACCCGAGGGAGACCCAGAGACATCCGAGACGCCCCTCAGAGGTCACCTGAGGACCACGTGGCTCCAGTGACCGTCAGTGACTAGACCCCCTCTGAGGGTTGGAGATATGGGTCCCAGTCCCTGCTCTGTCCCCTGCCGGCTGCGGGGCCCCGAGGTGGTGGCCGGTCCCCACTGGGCTGCCTGCTGCGAACTGCGAGTCTTCCCCCCTCCGTCCTGAGCTCCCTCACGCAGCCCCAGGCCCTGATTCTGCCCGGAGGAGTGACCGGGGCTGCAGTGAGGGCAGGGTGGGCGTGCCTCCCATCAGCAGGGCACAAGGCGGCCCTCTGGCCCTCGTTGCATGTTACACACAGGGCATGTGTCAAGGCCATTAATAAACACAGCAGCCGGCACAGCCACTGTGAGATGTCAGTGGGGCACCTGCTGTGAGCCAGGCATTTCAAAGCCACTGCTCATTTCCATCCCAGCAGCTAGGAAGGAATTGTTATTCAAGAGGTGAAACTGAGGCAAAAGGGTCACGCTGGAGGTGGAACTGGAGGCCAGGAGGCTTGGTCCAAAGCCTGTGCCCCAAACTATCCCAGGAGACCCTCTCGGAGGCCCGGAGCTTCGTGGAGGGTTGGAGTCCTGATGCCCAGCCCCTCGCCGAGGCCCCCAACCGCCCCAGAGCCAGAACCTTCAGGCAGAAGCTGTTGAGGCTCCATGTAACGGGGTTGCTCTGGCCGAAGTCCTCTAGGACGGCCCAGACGTGGTCCAGGTGGCAGGCTGCGGCCAGCCCGAGGGTGAGCGCGATCCCCTACAGGCGCAGGGGAGCAAGGTCACCGGTGCTGGTCACAGGACCACACAGGACTCTCACCCGGGGGTGTGGAAATCGAGGCCCAGAAAGGGCGGGGACTTGCCCGAGGTCACAGGGACCCCCTCCCACCACCATGCTCTTCCGGACATGCTCCTCTAGCCCAACCCCGTGAGGGCATCTCTAATTGTGGCTGGTGGGTGGTGTGGGAGGCAGGGGGGAGGCGTGACTCTCTGGAGGCCTGTTACCTCCCCCTGCCCCCCCCGGCTCTGAGCAGGCCTGGGCCAGAGGAGGGAACGAGGGTCCAGGAAATAGATGTATGACAAAGAAGAGGACACAAGCTATGATAGGCTCAGCGTGTGACCAGGGTCAGGGCCCAGAATTGTGACCAGGGTCGGAGTTTAGTGCATGACCAGGGATAGGACACGTGTGACCAGGCTCAGGACTCAGTGTGTGGAAGAGATCAGGTTACTTTGTGTGGGCTGATCAGGGCTCAGGGTAAGAGCAGGGATCAGGCTAAGCCTGAGGTCAGGCTCGGGCAGCTGTGGGCAAGGCTGGGGGCCGGGTCCTCACCTCCCTCTGCTTGGGCCACTCGTGGGATGTGCCCAGGAGTGTTCTCAGGTGTGCCCTGATGGTGGTGGCGTTGTCCTCAGCTTGAAGGATCAGCCCGTAGTACAAGAAAAGAAAGGCCTGGGGGGAGGTTCAGCCTCTTGTTCTGGGCCTGAGCCACCTCTGTCCACCCCCCGTCCCCTGACCAGGCTGGCCCCACCGCCCTGGGCTCCTGTAGCTGCCCTCATGACCCTGCTCTAGGACCCTCATGCCCCTGCCTAGTGGTAGGGTTTCGAGGGTGCAGCTTCAAGTCCTGCTGCTCAGGCCCCTGGCCCTTTGTTTCTTTCGGGTCTCAGTGTCCTTCTAGGGCCCTGGGCCTTGCTTTAGGTCCATCTTATGGACAGAGCCCCTGGGACTGTCTGGGGGGAGACGGGGGTGGCCCACCTTCTCGGGCGGCTGCTCCAGATGGGTCTGGTTGGGCTTGGTGAGTGCCAAGAGCAGCTCGGTGGACCACACGTCCCTATTCAAGAACTGGACGGACTTGACGGCCATCTGTGAGCAGACGGGGGTGGGTGGGGCTGGGGCGGTCCCTCCCTCCACCCTGTGGGCTGGGGCTGAGGCCTCCCCCAGGCCTCAGAGCCCGGGGTCCGTCATTCTCTTGCCTTTCTTCCTGAGTCTCCAGGGCCCGCCCTCTGATTTCCTTGAGACTGCCTTCCCTGGAGGTAGAGGAGAGGCTGAGACCAGGAGCCTGTCCCTGTCCCCGGCACCAGGCAGGGGCTCAGACATCACAGATGCTCAGTGAGCCTCAGGTGAAGGCGGCCCGGCCAGAGTGTGGGTGCCAGGCTGTCTCCCCGGCACTGGAACTGTGCCCGGCATGTGGTCGAGGCTCCAGTGATAACGTTTTGATTGAATGAACGCGAGATCAGAGAAACGAAGCAAAGTGTCTCTTCTAAATATAAAGTCCCAGAAGTTTTGCCCTAACACGCAATGACTGCAAGATTTCCTTATTTCGGTGTTCCCAGATTCCACAACTCAAGTCCAAGATTTTGATCCCAGGGTCCTTTGAGGTGGGAGTACCCCTTCTAAATACGATCCCAGGCCCCCAAATCTTTATAGAAAAGATGATTGATGGATGTGAGGGTAAACATTTTCAGAGGTTTGTTTGGCAAAACCACCACAAATTAGGTTGAAAGATGTAGTATTTGTGTTTGCTTGTTTCCTACAATCTATTGCTGGGGGTTAATATTGATGATAATGACCACTTCATAAACTAATAAGAAAATGGCGGCGGTCCACGTAGAGATAGTGAAAGCACACACACGTGACGGAGAGGCTCTTAACTCAACCTTGCTAATATCTGAGGAATGGAAATTAAGATGCTATATCATTTTGGCTAAGATTGGCAAAAAATAAAATTGCTGGATGTCAGCAAGGAAGTGTCCTGTGGGGGGAAGGTGATGGATGGGTCTATTTTTTTGGGGGGGGAAGCTTTTGGCAGACATTGATTAAAATTCAAAACGTGTGTACATTTCCCCAAGGGATTCCATTTCCAGGAATTTATCCTAGAGGAGCACTGATGGGTGCCTTGGCTGGAGCACAAGGGTATCCATTCTTGCTGGATGCAAGCGCGCTGTGACCGCCGCCTGCGAGTGCCCCCTGCAGGCGGGACCCTTAGCGCCCTCTCTGGCGAAGCTGGGTAGGGCGGGGCGGGGCGGGGCGGGACTTGGGGGGGTCCCTGAAATGGAAATTTCTCCCCGCTTACTGCTTATGGCTGAGGCTGGAGGAGCTCGGCTACCCCAGTTTTGCCCCGCGTCTGGCCTGTTTGCAGGACGCTGAGGTGCAGCAGGACCTGCTGGCTCCGCACCCACCCAGACCCCAGGACAGGTGTCCGCTGAACGCCGTGGAACCCGGGCCACCCGGAAGCCCTGGGTTCTCAACTATTGTCCTGCTCCATTCAGCGCTGCGTGTACCAGTGCTGCAGCTCCTCGTCTGAGATTCACAGTCAAAACCCCAGAAAATTAAACATTTTTTCATGGCTTTGCAGCAAACTCATTTGGTGGTAAAAGCTGACCCAAACTGATGGGACACTTTTTATGGCAATTAGTGTGAATTCTGTATGTTTCTGTAGCAGGGACATTGATATATTTGATTCCACGTCTGTCCCGGACCCTGCTAAGGGTGTTCATGGAACATACAGGGTGGGCACCACATTACTTTAAAAAAAAAATCTGAAATATCTGAGTTTGGGGACAAATCTGTTTCCAAAGTTAAAAATTTCCCAAGTTTTAAAGATTAAAAAAAGTTTTTTATTGTCCATTTATATTTGAGAGAGAGAGAGAGAGAGAGCGCGCGCGCACGAGCGGGGGAGGGGCAGAGAGAGAGAGAGAGAGAGAGACACGGAATTGGAAGCAGGCTCCAGGCTCCGAGCTGTCAGCACAGAGCCTAACGCGGGGCTCGAACCCACTAATGTGAGATCATGACCTGAAGTTGGAAGGATACTCAACCGACTGAGCCACCCGGGCAGCCCTAGTTTTAAAGATTTTTAAAAAATGCTTATTTATTTTTGAGAGAGAGAGAGAGAGAGAGGGAGGGAGGGAGAGAAAGAGACCAGGGGAGGGGCAGAGAGAGAGAAGGGGGTCAGAGGATCCCAAGTGGGCTCTGTGCTGACAGCAGAGAGCCCGATGAGGGGCTTGAGATCGTGACCTGAGTCAGAGTCGGACGCTCAACCGACTGAGCCACCCGGGCGCCCCAAGTTGTAAAGATTTTCTTATTGAAGTTTAATTAACACACGATGTTAGGTGCGTTTCAGGGTACAGCACAGAGATTCAGCACTTCCATCCACCGGACAGCGGTCCCCGCGAGTGTGGCCACCCGCCCCCGTATACCGTTATAGTGTTATATTGGCTATATTCCCTTTGCTGTACTTTTCATCCCCGTGACGGACCCACTAGTAACTGGAGGTTTGCACCTCTTCACCCCCTTCCGCTATTTCGCCCGCCCCCGCCCCCACCTCCTCTGGCAACCAGCAGACCTCTTGGTAGTTCTCTGGTTTCGTTGTTGTTGTTTCTTTGTTCATTTGTTTCGTTGTTTAGATTCCACGTAGGAGGAGATCATATGGTATTTGTCTTTCTCCATCTGACTTACTTCACTCAGCACCGTCCTCCGTAGGTCCATCCATGTTGCTGTAAATGGCGAGATCTCATTCTTTTTCATGGCTGAGTACTGTTCCGCCGCAGATAGAGACAACTTCTTCTTTATCCGTTCATCTGTGGATGCACCCTCGCACGGCCTGTTGTAAATAATGCCGCAGTGAACATAGGGGTGCAAGTATCTTTTCAAATTAGGGTTTTATTTTTCCTTTGGATAAATACCCAGTAGTAGGATTACTGGATCATTCTATTTTTGTTTTTTTGAGGACCCTCCATACTGCTTTCCGCAGCGGCTGCCCCGGTTTGCCGTCCCCCCCGGCAGCGCGTGAGGACCTCTCATCTCCGCGTTCTTGCCAACATCTGTTGTTTCTTGTCTTTTTGATTTTAGCCCTTCTGACAGGTGTGAGGCGGCATCTCCTTGTGGTTTTGGTTCGTGTTTCCCTTACGATGAGTGATGTGGAGCATCTTTTCATGTGTCTCTTGGCCATCGAAATGTCTGGGCTTTAAGTATTTTTATTGAGGAATGTGTAACTCACAGTGAAGGGCATAGATCTTCCCCGGGTGGTGCAATGAAGTCTGACAGACGTGCAGACTCGTGCAACTCTCAGCCCACCAAGAGCGAGAAGATACTCCGACACTCCAGAAAGCGCGCTCACGGTCCTTCCTGGTGAATCTCCAGCACTACAAAACTGCTTTGATTTATATCGCGGTGGATTGTTTTTGCCTCTTCTGGAGTTTCATAGGACGGGAAGCCTGCGGCGTGTACCCTGTGCTGCTGTGCGTCTGGTGTTCTCGGCAAGTGCCTGCCACACGCGTCGAGGTTCACTCCTCTCCGCCGTGTTTCTATCACTCCGTTTCTCCTCTGTGGTGTCTTTCACTTACTTGTCATTCTCCAGCTTCTTCCGGTGGACGCTTACCCACAGACTTTATGTCCTCGCTGGGGTACTGCTCTGCCCGGAGCAGGCTGTCTCCAGTCTGCGGCTTTTTGGGGTAAAGCATCTTGAGGATTGCGGGCGGGTCCACGCAGGCCCGGAGTTCTGCCTTCTGCGACGAGCTCCGGTCTCACCGATGTCCCAGCTACACTGCCATTTTGTCTGAAAGCCCAGTCCAGTCCCCCGACCTCGTTTTTGGGGTCTGCTGTTTCAGTCCTTTCTCCCGTCCCCCGTTCCAGGTTGGGAATTGCCGGTGGTCTTGGTGACGGCCGCTGTGTTAAGGTGCACGTGCTTGTGTGTCTTGTAGTTGTTGGATTTTTTTGAACATTATTTTGAGAGAGAGAGAAGGACAGACAGAGCACGAGCAGAGAAGGGCAGAGAGAGAGAGGGAGACACAGAATCGGAAGCAGGCTCCAGGCTCTGAGCTGTCAGCACAGAGCCTCACCCAAGGCTCGAACTCGCAAACCGTGAGATCATGACCTGAGCCCAAGTTGTATGCTTCACCAACTGAGCCCCCCAGGCGCCTTGTTGTGCGTTTTGTTTTGTGGATAAAGGCTTTTGCTAACGGAGACCTCGGAACCCAAAAAGCTACAAAAAATTGCCACAGTGTTAGGACAGGTCAGTCACAGAACGGGCTAGGCTGACTCTAGGTCACCTGCCAACCTCAAGAAAATTTCCATACAATGAGGTGCACTGTAAAACTTACACAGTCCCCAACCTAGCAGCATATCCCTCTTAGGTATTAGCTTGGCTCTGAGAAACTCCGAAGGCTTAGCTAAAAAAAAAAAAAAAAAAAAAAAAAAAAAGAAAAAGAAAAAGAAAGAGTTCCTTAAGCCCCGAGAAGTCAAGTGCGCCACCTTCTGTCACACCTGCTTATTGTATGTCTAAGAACTACGGTCCCATAGCTATAAATATCTCCAAAAATGGCAAAATCTTAGTAAAACCAACCTAAAATTCCAATGGCCGTTACGGAGAGTGTTCAAATTAGACAGGACCGTTTATTTCAGAAGTGGACTTGGAAACAAGGTTGCCCAAGATTAAACGAACAGAACGGAATACTTGGTTTATGATTCAGAAGCTTCCGAAAGGCTTCAGATTCCAGAAAACCTTCATTCAAAGATTCACTACAGAGAGCTGATGAAAACCGAAAGACAGGTAGGTGCCTAAACCAAGACAGGGAGGCTGACGTGGCCCCTTCTGCTGGCTCCTTCCTCCTCGACCCGAGTCCTCACGCTTTGCCGGCCCGGGAGTCCTTCTCTGCACCTTCCGCTCCTTGGTCAGACGCCAGAATAAGGGCAATAGTTAAAGAAATTCCTAAGCCCAGGAAGGGTCCCCACAAGTTTTTGGAAGAATTTAGAGTCCTTACCAGGGGCTGTGACCCAGGCTGCCAGGTCCGTGGCAGCCTGTGCCCCTGCTGGGAGGCCCGGGGGGCCCGAAGTGAAAGCAGAGGCAGGACAGTGTCGCCTGAGGATGCTGTTTCAGAGCTTAGTCTTCAACACGGTCCCCCCATGGGCTTCAGAAGAAGCAAAGACCGTCCCAAGCCGTTGCTAGAGCCCCCCGGCCGCACTCGCCAGTTACTCAAACGCGCCAATGAAAGTCGATCAGTGGCAGACTGTAAAGCCCGTCTGGAAGGCTCTTCCTACGGCATCCCTGGCATCCCAGACAACAACTGAGGGCCCCCAGCATGTTCTAGCTGCCCCACTTATAGGCGGATTATCTCCTGAGATCAGTGCATTGATAAAAAGGCAGAAAATCGGATGTGAGGCCCCTTGCCTGACTGAACTCATGACCAGAGCTGAGCACTTTGAAAGGACGTGGGAGCAAGACCGTAAACAGAGGTGCTCCAAGGTGTTGGCCGGACGGCTGCAGCGGCCCCAAGGTCAGGGATGCGGAGCAGCACTGGGCCTCCCGGGCACCCCATGGCGTCGCTCCAGGGATTGACATCCCCACTGTCCCTGCAGGCCCCACGGGACTCGCCCACACAACCTCGTGGGTCCCCCTGCCCCGCGCCGGCCCCCGGGACAGGCGTCTCCCCCTCCCCTCCCCGCCACGGGCCTCTCAGGACTGATGGGGCTCACGGGGTTCTCTGATCTCAGGACCCCCCTCCAGCAGCGGAGGGAGCCTAAAAATTAAATGAGTGGGAAGACTTGTCAAATTCGGGGAGATAGCAGCGCTCCGGTCTCTCCTTCAACCCCGCCCCACCCCAGGACAGCAAATCCCTCGGAGGAAAGTTTCCATGGCGAGGGCATCCGGTCCAGCTCAGAGGGAGTCTCTGTCTCAGCGGGTGCCTGTCCCTGGAAAACGCTCCTTTCTGTTGTGTGACCCAGCCGCTGTCAACCTGTCCGCGGAGACCTCCTTTCTAAATTCAAAGGACTAATATGTTTTGCCTCCACTGGAGACCTCGCCTTACAATTTCCTGACCAACCCGAACCTTTTATGTTCTTTACAATCTGTCCTTGACATAGAAGAGGAGGAATTTCAACAAAAGTCCCTTAATTTAACTGAGGTGCCTGCAAGTCTGTGGGCCGCCTCTCCTACTGACACTGGGAGAATGAAAAGGACAGAGCCTGTCAAGATTCAAACAGACATAACTACGCTTCTTCCCAAATTGCCTCAATCCCCATGAAGCGTGAGGCCGTACAAGTCCTCGCGCCGACAGCAGGAAGGACCTGGTCGCCCAGGGGCCGATCGTCCCCGTCCCAGCCGTGGGACAGGAGATCTTGCTCGCCCACCCAGAAACCTAATGGACAGAGTGGTGATTTTGCCAGGACTGAGGGCCACTAACAAGACAAGTCCCCGTTTCTCAGTTGTTCCAAACCCGGACAGCAGACTCAACAAGGGTTCACTGTTCAAAATGGTGGACTGTGTTCGACTTTTCCAGCCTCGCTGTGGACCTGGCAGCTGATATCAGTCAACAATATGCCTGGATGGTCATGCCTCAGGGTTCCGTGAGGCCCCCTCTTATTTCTGCCCCGTGGAGAGTGACCCAGGCCCTGGTCCCTGGGAAATGGAGGGGCCGCCTTGCTGTGCTCAGCTCCCAACCAGATGGTCACAAAGGATTCCATGTGTTTGCTCCAGGGACATAAAGCCCCTAAAGAGAAATCGCAAAGATCTCTAGACACCGTTCACGACCTAGGTCATAATCCAAGTGCTGAAAGAACCCAGCTCTCCCCAGAAAGGATTAAGCCAATCAGAGTGTTTCGTAGGCTCAAGGCTAAGCTGCAGCTTTGTGGATGTCAAGGCCCCGCTGCCTGCTGTAGGCCTCGGGCTCCTAATTTTTCCCCATTGGCCTCCCCACTGTATGAACTTACTAAAATTCCAGTCCCTGAGCCCATTCCATGGGGAGGTAAACAGGAGCAGGCTTTTCTAGGACTTAAACAAGGCCCCCCAGGAACAACCAGCCTCAGGCCCACAGAACTATTCAAACCTTTCCCCGGGTTTGTGCCAGAAAGAGACGACCGGGCCCTGCTGTTCTCGTGCCTTCAGAAATTGCTGTCATGAGCACGGAGTCTCACACTAAAATCTGAGCGTCGGCAACGCCTGGCTGCCCTTCGTGCAAAGGCATCGGTGGCAGAGTCTGTAAAGGTCATGGCCCGAGTGGATGGAGTCCATTCTACTCCTGCAAAAAATGACCCTTCGCCGCCCGATTTTGTCATCCTGAAATGTGGCAATAGTCCGCTCCTGACCTGAGAAATCACGACAGGCAAATGGTGGTTTGCAAATTCAGTGGACAGTTGGGGCCAGGGGAGCCCAGGACAGCTACCTGGCTCTTCCTGGCTGCCTGGCAAACCCCATTTTTGGGATTTTTACATTCCCTCCCCCACCATGGCCCATTTAAGATGACTCACATTATGGGTAGACATTGATGGGGGGCAGGGAGAACTTCTACAAAAGTGCAGAAAGGGTCCACCATCCACGTGTGACCTGTCAGGTCCATAATCCCAGGGGGCCTCCTAACTCCTCCCTCTGGACTGAAGCTGGGCTCCATCCACTGTCACTTAGCACGGGTTATTGATATGTCCTTGTTATTGGCTGTGCGTTTCCTGGACGGGTTGAAGCCTTTCCCTGCCACAAGGTGGATGCCCTCCCAGTGGCAAATAAACTGTTGGAAACTGTGTTTCCCACTTGGGGGGTGTACCTTCCACAGTCTCCAGGGACGCAGGCACCCACTTCACTGGGTCACTGGACGACAACCTGGCCAGCTTCTTGGAACTATCCTGCTTATGATAATCACAGCCTGGTGTGCTGTTCTCTCAAAGGCTTGAAATGTGTGTTCACAGCCACTGCTCCCCGAGCCAACGACCGCCCCAGGACTGGAACACCAGTCCAAAGACAGCGACCAGCTTCAAGATTGTGAACCCAAAATCATGACCTGTGACTATCACAGAGGTTTAGATAGAGTGCCATGACCTGTGGGTGTCACACAGGACGGACAGAAGTGGCAAGGTCTTCAGACAGGTGGTGGGTGTGGCGTGACTGCCTGAGTTTCTGACCACATCTCTCATTAAGCTGTGAGTCTGATCAAAAGGGGCCACTGTTAAAAAAGAGACAAGTGGCTGCAAGTGGAGTCCCTTGTGCTAAGCCCACATCACCAAACCAAGGCTCAGTAGCTAACCTGGCTGCAGTTTCTGCCCCCCACGCCCAGTCTTAACTGGTCAGTCTGGGATCTCCCCGTCAGTGGTGGCGAGGTAAACCGCCTGATAGACCCCTCCCAGCCCCCAGGAAGGGTGACGTGACCTCCCCTTTCCTTCTGTTTGCCAGATGGGACACTGATGGATTCACGAGTCATTGAATAAAGCCCGTTGAATCTCTACAGTTACTAAAAAAAATTTTTTTAAACACACTACTTGAAATCAGGTAGTGTGATTCTTGCAACTTTCTCCCTTTTTCAAGATTGTTTTGGCTATTCTAGGTCCTTTGAATTTTCCATATAAAATTTTAATTTATAGATTACATTCAGTTCTACAGTCCAGTCTGTAGTTTGATTGGCATTGCACTGAATCCATCAATCGATTTTTGGAGAATTGACCTCTTAATAATATCGAATCTTCTTATCTGTGAACTTCATACACGTGTGTAGGTTTTCTTTAATTCCTTTCCACAAAGTTTTGGGAAGATCTTGCACACATTTTGTTACGTTTTTCTTTGAGTCTTTTATGTTTTTAATGTTGCCATGTCGTTTCTTTAAACTTTATTTTCCAATTGTTTGTTGCTAGTGCATAAACTTTCCGTAGATTTTTGTATATTGATCTTGTATTCTGAGATCTTGCTAATTTCTACTAGTAATTAATAGTTTAGTGTGTTTAAAGCTTCTGTAAGGTCTTCTGTACATGCAAGCACATTGCCTGCAAAGGATAGTTTTACTTTTTCCATGGCAACCTGTGTGTCTTTCCCTGACTTTCCTGACCTCCTGAGGCTGGTTAGGGACTTCAGTAAAATGTCGACTGGAAGTGCAGGTAGTAGAAACCGTGCCCTATTTCTGATGTCAGTGGGAAAGCGCCCAGCGGCCATCAATACGTACAGGACATAGGTTTTGCCCATGAATGTCAGTTTCCTCCTCCTTTCTGGGGGTCATCATCACTGTGATCCTGTGACTTATAATAAGATATATATCTGCTCTTCATCCCATTTCTGGAAGAGCCCCTGAAACCCTTGGGATTTCTTCAATGATAGGAAAGATACAGAAAGGTGTCTTTCATTTTCATAGAAGCCTCTTGCAACCATGCCTGAGTTTATGCTAATGAAGTGACTTCTGGAGAGCCCCTAGATAACCACAAGAGTGGGGCTGGTGGCCACGGGAGCCACCCGGGATTAGAGGGTCAGAACTTTCAGTCCCCAGGGAGGAGACAGGGGCTGCATATGGACTCCATTACCAATGGCCAACGGCTTCCTCAGTCGTGCCTAGTACAGAAGGCTCCAAGAGCTCCTGGGTTGGTGCCCATATGCGGAGAGGGGCATGTCCAGGGAGAGCGCGGAAGCCTCGCGCCCCTTCCCCACCTCGCCCTCTGCATCTCGTCCATCAGGCTGCTCCCCAATTATATGCTTTTATAATAAACTGGCAATCTAGTGAGTAAAACATTTTCCTGATTTCCATGAGCCGCTCTAGCAAGTTAACTGAACCCGGGAAGGGGGTCGTGGGGACCTCCGATCTACAGCTGGTGGGTCAGAAGCATGGGTGACCAGCTGGGCTCGCAGTTGGCATCTGAAGTGGGGGGAATCTAGTGGGACGGAGCCCTCAGCCTGGGGGGGGGACTGCTGCCATCTCTGGATACTGTCAGAGTTGAGTTGAATTGTAGGACACCATTCATCATCCACTGAGAATTGGAGAACCACTCGGTGGTGTCAGAAAACATATATCGAATCACAAGTAGATGTTAGCTTCTGTCAAATCCTTTTGCTTCATGGGGGTGACCATAATTTCCACACTTTATTCTGTTGGTTTATTGAATTGTACCTACTGCTTTACAAATGTGAAACTGACCTCATGTTCCTGGGACAAATCCCCCTTCATCACGGGGTGTTATCTTTCTTGTTTATTCCTGGATTCATCTTGTGGATATTTTATCAAGGAGTTTTGACTTTATCTTCATGAAAGGTACTGGTCTGTAGTTTTCCTGTAATGTCTTTGTCTGGCTTTGGTGCCAGGGTTGTGCCGACCTCCGCAAATGATTGGGATGCGTTCCTTCCTCCCCTAGTTTTCTGAAAAGAATTTGTATAGAATTGGAAGTATTTATTCCTTAACTACGTGAGGGAATAAACCAGTGAAGTATCTGGGACCAGAGTTTTCTTTGTGAGAAGGTTTATTATGGTTCCAATTCCTCTGATGCAAGACTACTCAGATTTTCTGTTTCTTCTTGTGCTAGTTTGGTAGCTTGTGTTTTTCAGGGAATTTGTCGATTCAATCTAAACTGTTTAATTTATTGGGTCATATTTTGGGATTACCGTTCCATGTCTAGAGGACGTAGAACGATACTCCTTCTGTTCTGAGAGTGGTATTTTGTGTTTTTAATTTTTTTTGATCAGGCTATCAAAGAAAAGAGTTCATCATTTTACCAATCGCTTACTTTTGAGTTTATTCAGTATTGTTTGTCCCTTTAAAATGTTTCTTTGAGGGGCGCCTGGGTGGCTCAGTCAGTTAAGCATCCAACTTTGGCTCAGGTCGTGATCTCGCAGTTTGTGAGTTCGAGCCCCGTGTCGGGCTCTGTGCTGACAGCTCGGAGCCTGGAGCTGCTTCGGAGTCTGTGTCTCCCTCTCTCTCTGCTCCTCCCCTGTTCATGCTCTGTCTTCTCTCTCTCAAAAGAAATAAACATTAAAATAAAATAAAATAAAATTCTTCTTTGATTTGTACTCTAGATTTTATTATTTCTTTCCTTCTCCTTACTTTGGATTTCGTTTGTACTTTTTTTGGAAAGCTTTTAATTTTTATTTTAATTTTAATTAATTAATTTTTAAAAGTTTATTTATTTTGAGGGAGAGAGAGAGAGAGAGCACACAGCTGGAGAGGGGCTGAGAGAGAAAAAGAGAGGGAAAGACAGAATCCCAAGCAGGCTCTGTGCTGTCAGTGCAGAGCCCTATGGTGGGCTTGATCTCGTGAACAGTGAGATCATGACATGAGCTGAAATCAAGAGTTGGATGCCTAACCTACTGAGCCCCCCAGGTGCTCCAATAGCTTTTTAGAGAACAGATTTTATACCTTTCTTTTCTAATATAGGCACTAACAACATAACCTCCTTATGAGGTTGCTTTTTGTTGAGCCCCACACATTTTCATACGTTGTGTTTTCATGATCATTCTGTTCCAAACATTTCCTCCTTTCTCTTGTGACTTCTTCTCTGATCCATGGGTGATTTAGAAATGTACTGTCTCATTTCCAAATATTTGGCATTTTTCCAGTTATATTTTTGCCATTGATCTCTGATTTACATTCTGGTCAGAGAATGTACTCTGTTTGATTTCAGTCTTTTTAATTTTATTGAAACTTGATATATGGCCCAGCGAGCGATCTATCTTGGTGAATGTTCTATTTACGTTGGAAAGAAATGTCAATGAGATCAATTTGGTTAATTATGTTGTTCAAGGCTTCTCTATCCTTAGTGATTTTCTGTCTTATTTCTCTATTAATTACTAGTATTGCTGCTGCCGCTGCTGGTATTATTTCTGGTAGGTGCCGTTCATGACGGCTGTTCTGTGGCTACTGTCGTCACTAACTGAAAGCATTAACTACACTACCAAGGGCTGCCCGCGTATCGGGCACTGTGACGGCGCTCAGTGTGGATTATAGCCTGTGGTCCTCACAGCAAACATTTGAGTCAGGTACTTGTATCCCCAGTGGACAGATGAGAGAACCAAGGAACAGAGAGGCAAAGTAGGCTACCCAGGTCGCACAGCTGTGGTTGGTTGAATCTGGACTTGAACCCAGGGGCCCAAGTCCCCTCTCCCAGCCCCAGGAGCCCCTCACATTGTGGGGGGTGGTCAGAGGGGTCCATATTACACCACTCCCTGGCTGTGGCACCTCTGTCCACTCCAGCCTGCTTCCTCCTGCCCTTGTCTGAGATCTGGTCTCTGTGCCCCCTCGGAGCCCTGTGAATCCAGCACCCAGAATGGGGAGAAAGGGCCCTGTCTGGTTGGATACCTAATCTGCGCCAGGCATCTAGAGACAGAGGTTCAACTCCCAGCTCCCCCAGGGACCAGCCCCATGAATCACTTCCCCTCTAAGCCGGTTTGCTCATCTCCTTCTCCCCCACCTCCCAGGGCAAGCAGGTGCCCCACTCCCCCGTTGCCCCCATTATCCCCCGGAAGGCCCCAGTGGCCGGGCTTCCCCCTACCTTGGCCAGCTGCTCTTCCCAGCATGCCTTCTCTCCATTTTGGAAGAATGACTCTGCGGGAGAGAACGGCCACGTCTCTGGAGGCCACGTCTGAGGTCCACACTGGGGCTGGATCTTGGGCTCCTTCTCCCCCATCCCTCGGACACTGGACTGAGGCAGGTGATGCCACCCTGCCTCTGCTTGTTCTGGTTTCATGGAGGGCAGTGAACTGGGCTTGGACGCAGGGTCTGGAGAGCTGGGCTGGACTTGTGGCCCTGCCACCCTGGCCGTGGGACCTCAGGTCGGCCATGTTGCCTCTTGGGGCCCCCCAGCTCACCAATGGTGAATGGAGGGATCCTTCCAGGCATGGCCATTTGGAATGTGCTAGAATCCCCCCGAGGGTGGGAAAATAAAGCCCGGAAAGGGGTGCATCGTGAGGATGGAAAGCTTTTATGGAACTTTGGAAACTCAACGTTGGAGGGACGGCTGCTTTGGGGGTGGCCTGGGGGTCTCAGAGCAGCCTCGTGCTCCTCTCACACTTGTGAGTGGACACGTGTGCCTGAATGAAAGCTGGCGTTTGCCCCCCTTAGGGGCCCTTAGGGGCCCTTAGGGGCTATGAGCTCCTGAAGGCAGGGAGCCCGCATGGGGCAGGTGTCCAGTCCGTGTTGGTTGTTTCACATTGTGCACATTGTCTCTTCCTGGCAAGAGTCCTCCCCCAGGGTCCTCCCCCAGGGTCCTCCCCCAGGGTCCTCAGAGACCCCACTGTCCAGGGCGGCCCTTCCCACAACTTAGAGCCAGTGGCTGCTCTTGACGCCCTGGGACCTGGACATCACAGGCCTGTGACACGCTGTTGGGGGCTCCGGGCCCCCCACGCTGCCTCTGTGAACTTGCTTCCTTGTCTGCTAGTGAGCAGTGCGCCCGCCTACCTCGGTGACGGAGGACCAGGACCCTGTGGCAGTGCTGGCCGCATGCACATCCTGGGCCACCTCCCGGAGCCTCCTCGCCCTGTCCTGCTTCTGTCCAGGCCATTGTAGAAATGCTAATGGCGGTAGCACTGGCCAGTGGGGACCAGGCAGTGCAGCCGGCCAGCTGTGGTCTCCTTTCCGGGGGCCCTGATGCGGCTGGGGCTGGCATGGGGAGGGGGCTGCGGGGCGCGGGGGCCATGGCCCGTTCCTCTGGCACAGACATGCTTCCCTGTTGTGCAGCCGACGCCCGGCCCTGTGTGCGTCCTGCAGGCCAACAGTCTTGCCGAGCCCCCTTCTGGATCTTTCTCTATGATGTGCCCCACCGCCACCCCTGGGGGCCTGGGGGCAGAAGGTGGCCAAGGCGCGGCGGGGGGGCAGGACATACCGTTGGAGGTCATGATGCCCATCACGTAGAGCAGGCTGCGGTGCGGGAAGACGCCCGTCAGGACCTCGGCCTCCAGGTGCTGGGCCACCACCCGCCACGAGTGCCTACAGACGGCCAGCAGCACGTTGGCGGCCGCGTTCTGGTACGCCTCTTCCAGCTCCTGGAGGGCAGGGGGCCAAGGAGGAGGAATGGGCCCTTGGACAAGGCTTTGGCCTTTCATACACATGGTCTGGTTTGGTAGGTAGGGCCGCTGTGGTCACCCCAGACTCTGGATAGAAAACAGGCCAAGGTAGCCCAGTATACACATCAGCCTCTGTTCCAGGGCTGGGCCCCTCTGCACCCCTGGTCCTGGGATAGTTCCAGAAGCCCGCTGTGCTTCCTGCCTCTGAGTCTGGAGCACCATTCCTGCCCACCTTGTCCATCCAGGTCGAGTCCCGTTTTAGAGCTTGCCCCGAGGCCCGCACACAGGAGACGGGTCATGAGGGCTCCAGTCAACGGTCACCTCTGGACAATGTCACAGCCTTTGATTCTCCATCAGGATGAATTCAGAGCCACCGTCTCTGCCTCTCGGGCCTGAAGGCTCGGGGTCAGCGGCTTGGGGCAGAGGCCCAGCTGGGGGGCCTGCCGGGCTACCACAGTCTAGAGGAACGGTGACTGGGCACAGGGGGGCCTGCTCTGTGTCGCTACTCCCGGGGCTTTTCTCAACAAAGTTTCGGTATTTCTTTTGATGCTGCTCTAGTTGTGGGTTCCTCTTGTCTCCGAACCTTAGTAGGACCATCAGGTGATGTCTGTGGCTGCTCGCATGAGGGAGGTGCTGTCACAGGACCACCGCTGGGCGAGACCAGGGGTCCGCCCTGCATCCGGTGGCATCTGACAGTGAGGAGGTCTCAGGCTCCTCCCTGTGATGCTGTTTGAATCACCACATCAGACATTCTGTCGTTTGTAATTTACTGAAATAAATTCTCACTAAGACAGTGGATTGAAACTGTTTTTGCTGTTTCAAAATAAAACCTCAACTAAACTACATTTAGGAGATTTTTTTAAGTTTATTTATTCTGAGAGAGAGAGTGCATGAAGTCAAGCGGGGGAGGCGCAGAGACACAGGATCGATCTCATGAACTGGGAGATCATGACATGAGCCGAAATCCAGAGTCAGAGGCTTAACGGACGGAGACACCAGGCACCCCCAGATGTTTTAAGGAGCTCAACAGAGTCTGCGCTCTGGAAGCCGCGGAGCAAAAGAGGGACGGTGACCACGGGAGCACTAGGCAGCAGCGGGCAGGCCCAGGACCGCTCGGTCAGGCCTGCCCACGGTGGGAGGGGACCCTGGAGGGCACGTCTGCTGGACGTCTGCAACCAAGGGGCCAGGGGAAGGTGCAGAGGCTCAAGAAGGAGTCAGGTGCCCAGATGCTGTACCCACTCCACACCCAGAGGGGTGTGTCTCCAGAGGCCGGGTCTCTGGTGGGGGTGGGTGGGTGCGGGTTTGTGGCAGGAGGCCGGGACCCTCCACGGCACTGCCCCTGGGCCTCACAGCTCCGGGCTGGGCACTGTGTTACAGTTTTCTCTGGGAAATCTGGGCTGCCCAGGACGAAAGCCATATTGGTGCTGGCATGGGTGCTGGGCAGCCGTGGGCTCACTGTGGACCCTAAATCCTGTCACCCGCCTGTGCGTTCAGAGCTTCCTATCGACAGTAACCACGGGCAGACAGCCACGCTGGAGATAAGAACCACCACACGCCCGACAAAACCCAGAAAACGGCTACTGGGAGGAAATACAGGCCAAAGGGAGAGGTGAAAACTTCAAGCAAAGCCGTCTCTTTAATATCCTGAGAGATCAAAGCAGGTATTTTATCCACGATAAAACAGCGTGATACGAATATGAACATTCTGGGCACAAAATCAAGATGGTGGGACAGTGGAAGGCACAGGGCAGGGCTGGGAACTCCACAGAAGGGCTGGCAGACAACGAGTGCTCAGAGAGCCGAACAGAAGACAGAGACCTGGTAGAAGAGAGACCAGATAGGGTACTGGGGAGCACTGAGCACCCCGCGCCTGCGCGCCCCTGCAGCCTTGGGCAGAGAAACGCAGGGGACGACACCGTCAGTGAAACAAGTGAGAACTTTTCCAGAAGGAAAGGTCCTAGACAGCCAGACTGTGGGAGGCAGGGCCGGAGCTCACGGTGGCTAAAGACAGACCCAGAGGCGGGTGCACCTTGGGGAACCACGGGGCCCGCCTGCAGAGGGGCCGCGTGCGGGTGAAGGTCTAATGTCCGAAATGACTTTGGAGTCTCAACAGCTGCCCCAGGGGCAGGGGGGAGACCACGGACGCTATTGCCAACATGTCAATGATCTTGTCCAACAGGAAGGAACTGAGCGGCGGAGCAAACCAGCAGTTTATTTGGAGTCTTTAGGGATTCCAATCTGGGAGACACAGATTGAGGAGGACACAGAGATGTGCTTGGAGCTGGAAGAAAGAGCTTATGAGGCCCAAACCCACAGGCTTCTAGAAGCTGTTTTGAAAGAATTATGATCTGGGTAAGAAAAATAATGTTCTACACAGGATGGGTCGCTGTGCTGGTCCCCAGGTCGGAGTTCAGCAAAACAAGCCTCAGTCTGGGAAAAATGCAACACGATGTGGCCGTTGCATTGGTGGTGGGCACGGCCTGAAGGTCACGCTCATCCAGGTGAGGATGTGCATCAGACCAACCTCCCTGGTGGCCTCTGGCTCCACCCTGATCTTCCTGACTTCACTTCAGATGTCTCTGTTCGCCATCTCCAATGCAGAGTCCAGGGTGAAACAGGAGTGAGAGATCTCCCGCGTGGGCTCAAACTACTTCCCAAACACACTTTCTCGAGAAGCCGTTGGAGGATGTGTGTCTCCAAAGCAAGAGGTCAAGCGGGGAAGGAGGAAGGCTTGGGGTCCCAGAGACACAGTTCCCGACAGGGATGAGCTATGGGGGTCCCAGACTGGGCTTTGGACACCCGGATGCGCTCGGCTGGCCGGGACCTGGGTGATGATGTGCTCGCGCTCCTCCGCGAGTCCTGGACCGGCTCCTGGCGCCTACAGAGGGGCCCGCACTGGCCTGCGCTGGAGAGCTGGCGGTGGGCCGCCATGTGTGTAGAAGGAGGTGGGCCTCAGAGGCGCTCATGTCTACCCTCAGGGAGGCTGCGCCAGGCCCCCACCCAGACACTGGGGCGCTCTGCGTGTCCCGCAGCTGCACCACTGCCTCCCCCACTCTACTCTGACTGGTTTGTAAACTCTACACAGGTGACATGCTTCCCACGGTGGCTTAAATTAAAAAAAATCATAGGGACCCCTGGGTGGCTCAGTGGGTTAAGCGTCTGACTTTGACTCAGGTCATGATTTCATGGCTCATGAGTTTGAGCCCCGCGTTGGGTCCTGTGCCGACAGCTCAGAGCCTAGAGCCTGCTTGGGATTCCGCGTCTTCCTCTCTGCCCCTCGCCTGCTCGCGCTCGGTCTCTCTCTCTCTCAAACATAAATAAACATTTAAAAAATTTAATAAAGAATTTAGAATCTAAATTTAGAATTAAAATTCTTTTGGGAAGAGAACAAATACAGTGGCTATGAACTTTGCTCCCTGCTTTTCTCTGCATCCACAGTAGGAAGGAAGACCTTGTGGGGATCTCGGAGATGGCCATTTGCCATCTCTTAAACTGCCCGAGCCTCGGTCCCTCCGTCTATAAATGGGGGTCATAGACACCTGGTGGGAGGGTTACATTATATGTTTTCCTACCCCGTGGAGCACCGAGGCTTGGAACGTGGTGCTGGGCCTCGGTGGCTAGTCCATTGTGGGACAACCCTGGGTTGCTCTGTCTAACTGAGAGCCACCAGCCCCCAAGTCTCTGGAGCTGAGCCAGCCGAGACCATGGCAGGCCTGGGCCAGGTCCCTGGCGTCATCCTGGGGTGGGCACGACACCCACCAAACCTGTAAGTGTCCACTGGGCAGGCCTCAGGAGGCGGCCGCAGAGGCTGCGTGAAGCCTGGAGTACGGGTGGGACCTGCGGGAGGCCTTCCAGAGGTTGGGTGTGGGGGGCACCCATGGGAATCGTGAATCCGGAGGGGACCCAGAGCCCATCTCAGGGTGGGGGCCACCAGGAAGGGGTGCTGAGGGGCAGTTGACATTTGGTTCTTCCACTTACAGGCCCTGTAGACTCAGACAAGCAATGAGCTCTCAGAATCTCACTTTTCTCAACTGTAAAATGGGTGCCTGAGTTTGTCCCTCTGAAGGGACTGGTGGTAAGAAAATGAAAATGGACAGAAATCACTTGGTCAACCACGGGGCTGGGCACCCCCAGCATTATTTGGGTGCCGGGTGGCAGCCTGCATTCCCAAGGGTGGCCTATTTTCTGGGATGGGAGGCCCACCGTGGACTTGGTCATGTTCTCCAGGGCCAGCTGCATGAACGTCTTCTCCCAGGTCTTCTCCAGGGAATTGCTGGCTTTGATGACTGCCGCCAGGACCTGGAGCAGCCGGAACTTGTGCCGGGAGGAGATCTGTGGGTGGCAGAGTGGGCAGAGACTCAGGGACAGGTTGGGTTCAGTCACACGGGGAGTGGCCACCAGGGGAAGCCTGGGCATGGGGAGGTTGCTGAGGAGGTTAAGGAGGCCAGAGGGGGAGGATCACAGTGGATGCACATGGCCATTCATCCAATAACCATTTAGTGAACACACACTAGAAGCAGGCCTTGAACTAGCTTCTGCAGAGACAGACAAATAAAAGTTTGTCTCTTTTCTCAGGAACTGCTATGGGATTTTAAAAGCATTCCACCTCTAAAGTCAGTTTATTCATTCATTCATTAATTCATTCAAACTCAATCAGATCTTCCCCCTAATTATCCACCCATCTATCTACCAACTATCAACCTATCCATCCATCCATGCATCCATCTTCCCATCCAAACATCTACCTACCCATCCATCCATCAATCCATCCATCCATCCACCCACCCAACCATCCATCCACCCACCCATCTATCTATCCATCCATCCATCCATCCATCCACCCATCCATCCACCCATCCAACTATCTATTCATCTACCCATCCATCCATCCATGCATCCATCTACCTATGCAAACATCCATCCATCCATCCATCCATCCACTCATCCATCCACCCATCCAACTATCTATTCATCCTTCCATCCATTCTTCCATCCATCCATCCATCCATCCCTGCCACTTAATCTCTCTGTGACTTTAGGCAAATTATTTCCCCTTCCTAAGTCTGTTTCCTTATCTATGGGGATCATAATATCTATATCATGAGACTATTCTGAGGGTGGTCAACACATGTCAGTCCACCTTCTTTTCTTACTGCTTAGCCCCTTAGACATATGAAGGGGCTTATGAAGACATAGCCTTAGACATATGAAGCGACTGACTTGCCCCAAATCATGTAGCTGCACCACAGAGCCACGATTTGAACCTCCCTTGGGGTCAAGACCTCCCTCTGCTTCCATGCATTCCCTCCAACAGCTCAAGCAGCTCCCACCTCTGGGCTGTTTACAAAGTAGTCATGGATGGTTTCCAGCACCATGTTAGGGGCCCTGTGAGCCATGTTCTCGATCTTCTTGATGATGGGCTTCAGGTCAATAGGGTCTGAACTATTCAGGCCCCGGAGCATCTTGAAGCAAACGGCTAAAGGAGATGGAAAAAAGTGTGAGTGTGGATGGGCTGTGGGAAGGTTACACTGTGCCAGCAGGGATGGGGAGGCAGGGAAGACGTAGGGCTGGGAATGGGAAAGAGTGATCTGAAAATGAAGACTGAAACTGAACATATCAGAAATTCCTGGGCCTCCTGACTGTCCAAACAGCCCTCCTGGAGTTTGAGACAGGATAAGAAGCAGAACACATGCAGGTTTTCACACCCTTATACACCCATGCATATTTCCATCCATTCACTGGATCAAACACTTTTTTTTTATTCATCCACTTATCCATTCATCTATCATCTACCTATCCATAGATATTCATCTGTCCATCCACCACACATTCATCCATATGTCTATTTGCCCATTAATTCATCCACCTGTCTGTCCATCCTTACACTCACCTACCAGTCCATGAATTAGTAAACATACCCATCCATTCATCTGTCACCCATCTGCTCGAAAATTCATCTATCCACCTCTCTATCCACTCATCCATTCATAAGTTTATCCATCCACCCCCATCACCCACCCACTCATATTAGCCATCCATCCCTCCACCCCTCTATCTATTCATCCCTTCACTCCCTCAACCTCCATGTAGTCTTCAACATTCAATGTTGTTCACTCTGTGTGGTCATAGGACTGTAGAGGACATGGAAGAGGAGTCAGGGCCCAGCTCAGTTCTGAAGGAGCCCCCAGCCCATGGGAACCCCACTCAGTATCAGTGGACTCTGGTTCTGTAGTTGCATAAAAGGCCCTGGGCACACAGAGAAGGGAGGGATAATACATCCCAACAAAGATGGAAGGACATTCAGGACTGGCCACTCGGAGGAGGTGGCAATTTAAATTTGCCTACAATGATGAAGTCATGCCATCCTTTGAACGAGGGGGAAAAGCATTACTGTGAGAGGGCCGGGTCCTAAGGTATGAAACGATGTGGGAGGAAAATGGAAGGTGAGGTGTGAGGGAGGGAAGTTTTGGGCTTAGGATGGTGCTTCAGGAGGCATAAAGAGGCCAAGGAGGGCATGTAGGGCTCTCTGCTGAAAGCCTCACTATGTCCACAGGTCCTTGACATCCGAAGGTCCCAGGGGGTGGATTCTCTCTGGCCCTCATTCCCAGGACATTTTTGGCACAGGGACAGGATGGGGTCTGCTGGAGCCTGACCACCCTATCTCCTGCCCTGCTGGAGTCCTAGGCTGGTGATCACCTGCACTGTACGCTTCTTCCATGAACATCTTGTGCTCCTTGGGCCTCATGGCAGCCTGGTTGCTCTGTGACTTGAAGAGTATGATGGTGGTGGGGTGTCTCTTCTGTCTGTCCCCGTGGTCAGAGTCCTGAGGTACCTTCAGGTGAGACAAGTCCTTCATGGATTTGGAGACATGGGAGGACATTCTGAAATGGAATAGAGGTCCAGGATGTACGTGGGCATCTGTAAGTCCGGTAGATGCTAAGAGCCATGTTGGTCAGGATCAGGCTTGGCAACATCCTTGCATTTGTCTACCTTCTGTTCAATGGATTGGCTGAACCCTGGGAGTAGGGAAGGTGTCTGGAGGCCTCAGGAATGCTGATAAGTAGGTAGCATTTCCTGTGGGCCAGGAGAGGCCTGACTTCCCAGCAAGTGCTGGTGGCACAAACGTGGCTGACAGGACCTGGAGGGCTCAGGGTATGGCATTTCCAACTCTAGCTTTTGCACTGACTTGGAGGAGCTAGTCTTTTCAGGACCATACACAAGATGGGCCTGGCTACCCAGATGTCACTGAGGGAGTCTTTGATGGGGGTCCAAGAGCTTCAGGACAGGTGGGAGCAGGAGCCAGGAAGATGGGTGTGCTGGACTACACCCACTACTACCGTCTGTGCCCCAGACCCCGCCATCCTGGTGCTTGAGAACAGTATGTTTGCATGACAGAGATACTGAGAAGAAACGTGTGGCATGGGCAAGGAAGGACATTGGGCCCTTGAGGCTGCTTCCTTCCTACTTCCTCTTCCCCTTCTCTCCTTTTGCAAATGTGGGGGCAGGATTCCCTCAGACTGTGCTCATTGCCAGAGGGGCCAAAAAAGGAGGCATTCTTTATTTTGGGGGTGGTGGCCAAGCTGTTTGTCTCACAACTTCCTCTTGGACCCTCATGGCAGGAGTGGGTCTCTGCTCTACCTGATCCAGGACCCCATTTCTTGATCATTCTCAGTTCTTGGTTCCCAAATACTGGCCATGGGCAAGGCATGTTCTTTCTACCCACTAAGGATGTAACAGTGAGCAAGACAACAAACTGTCAACAAATTCAATAGGTACATTAGATGCTATATTAGAAGGTGGTTCATCTATTAACATTTATACATTAATTTATTCTACTATGTGAGAAATGTATATCAGATCATGTCATTCAAAACCCTCTCATGGTTCCCCACTGGACTCAGCAAAAAGCTCAAAGTCCTGAAGATGGTAAGGACGACACCAGTACTTCCCTTCAAGATGGAGCAACAGGGACCAGATTCCCCCTCCTGCCTCAAACAACTCAAAAATTGGAAAAAATAGACAAACCCGCTAATATCAGACATTAGGCAGCAAGAAGTGCAAGACAAGGATCGCAGAGAGATGGAAAATCTGCAGGATCAGCTCCAAATTGCCACAACTTGCTGCCTGGAAGTTTCTAATTTGCAGTGTGGGATGAGGGAACCCAGAAGGCTTAGTGGGTCCCTCAAGGGGAGAAAAAGGAGGGGGACGTTCGGGGAGGCCGAAGTGCCGTGTGTTTGCAGGGAAGAGTAATAGGAGACAGCTCCACAGTGAGAGACAATGAGCACTGGAGGTTTGAAGACCTCCCCCACCCCAAGCCCTCCTCTGAGTGCTCTTTAATGCATGTGGGAAAAGGGCCACCCATGAGGAGCAGCAGAAACAATCCTCAGAGCTCACACAGGCTGGGAATAATCCCCTTGTTTTAATAGCCAGACTGGGAAACTTTGTAATTCATAAGGCATCGGGCAGAGTACTCTGAATGGGATTATCTTGGTCACAGGGTGGGGGAGGGGGAACAATCATCCTTAGAAAAGAATGCTTTGGTGCTGCCTAACAAAGCTTAAAAGCAAGCCTCAAAAAGACCAAATTGTTTTTAAATTAATTGTGTTCTAGAACAAAACTCAGGAATATTTGAAAAGTACAGAAATATCCAGCACCCAACAAGGTAAAATTTACAATGCCTGGCATTGAATAAAAAAGTACTAGACATGCATGGCAGCAAGATAGTATGACCCCTAAGTAGGAGAAAAAAAAATTAATTTACCAAAAGCAACACAGAAACGACACAAATGAATTAGTAGACAAGGACATTAAATGTTATTATAACAATATCACACATGTTCAACGTGGTAGATTAAAACATAAGCATGCTAAGGAGAGATATGGAAAACATAAACAAGATGAAGGATACAACGTTTGAGGTTAAGAATACAGTGGATGAGTTTAATAGCAAATTAGACAGAATAGAAGCACAGATTTGTGAACTTGAAGACACTACAGCAGAAACTATCTAAAAATGAAACAAAAATAGAAAAGAGACTGGAAAAAATGGAACAGAGCATCGTGAGTTGTAAAACAACCTCAAAAGCCATGGTGTGTGTGTAACGTGAGTACTCATAGGAGAAGAAAGGGAGACAGGAAACAATATTTGAAGAAATAATATCTGAAGTTTCCAAATTTATAAAAACTAAAAATCCCACATATCCAGGAAATGTAATGAACTTCAACTGAAACAAACATAAAGAAAATCATATCCAATGACATTGAAATAAAATTGCCCAAAACCAATGCTAAGAGAAAATGTTAACAAAGAGAGCCAGAGATAAAGGACACATCATATGCAAAAGTATAAAGATAAGAGCAAGGGTGTAGTTCTAGTCAGAAACAATGCAAGCCAGGAGACATGGAGCAACGTTATAAAACACTAAGAGAAAAAAACCTGGCAAGCTAGTCAGAGAAAAACATTTTAACAACGGATGGTAAAACCAAGCCTTTATCATATGCACTAAAGCTGAAAGAATTTATACCCAGCAGACCTGTGCCATAAGAAATGTTTGAGGAAGTCTTTGAGACAGAAGGAAAATAATACCAGATGGAAATATGGACCAAAAACAAACAAACAAACAAACAACCAGTGGAAAGGGTAAATACGCAGGTGAATATAAAATATTCTTTCTTATTTTTCAAGTTTAAAGTAAAAATAATAATGCCTTGTGAGGCCTATAACAAAGGTACAAGTAAAATATATGTCAACAATACCATAAAGACCAGGAGAGGGAAACAGAAATAAAATGTTGTAAGATTCTTATTCTCTAAGTGGCACAATATCCCTTAAAGGTAGACTGAGATATTGTAAAATTGTAAACTATAAGCACTAAAGCAATCACTAAAAAATCAGAGAGTAAACCAAAATATATATGGTAATAAGCCAACAAAAGATGTAGAATGGAACCATAAAAAATTCTCAGTTAATGCAAATGAAGGCAGAAGAAGAAAAAAAGAACAAAGAAGAGAAGAAACAAAGCCAAAACAAGTGACAAGACAGTAGATTGAAAATAAATCATATCACTAATCACATTAATGCAAATGGTTTAAATAACTCAATCGAATAGCAGATACTGTCAAGTTGAATGAAAATCAAGACCCAAGTATATGCTGCCTATAAGAAATACATTTGAAATATAATAGACACAAATCAATGAAAAATAAAGGATGGAAAAAGATAAACCATGCTAATAATAATCTGAAAACTGGAGTGGTTATATTTATTGGATAAAGTATATTTTAATTTTAAAGTTAATAATATAGCCACAGATCAAGAGAATCAGTTTGGGGCACCTGGATGGCTCTGTCAGTTAAGTGGCTGACTCTTGATTTTAGATCATGTCTTGATCCCAAGGTTGTGGGATCCAGCCCTACATCAGACTCCACGCTAAGCTTGCAGCTTACTTGAAATTCTCTCTCTCTCTCTGCCCCTCCCCTGCTCATGCACATGCTCTCTCTCTCTTTTTTTTCCTCTCTCTCTCAAATAAAAAAAAATCAGTTTATAATGATAAAGGGGTTATTCATCAAGATGACTTAGCAATTTTAATTGTTCATGCACCTAATAACAGAACTTTAAAATACATAAAGCAGATAAGATAGAACTGAAAGGAGAAATAGTTGAAGAATAGTAGAATCATAGTCAAAGATTTCACCATCCCTCTGTCAATAATCAATACAGCAAGAAGACAGAAAATCATTAAAGATATAAAAGACTTGGATAATACTCTTAGCTAATGTAATCTAGTTGGCATTTACAAAACTCTCCATCTAACAGCAGAAGAACAAGCATTCCTTTCAAGTGCACGTGGAACACCTACCAAGATAGATCATATTCTGGGCCATAAAACAGTCTTCATAAGTTTAGAAGGATTCAGATCAAACACAGTGTACTCTTGGACCACAATAAAATTAAATTAGAAATCAATAACAGGAAGATAGATGGGAAATTCCCAAGTATTTTGAAACTAAGTAACAATTTTAAATAATTCATAGGTCTAGAAGGAATTGTAACAAAGTAAAAACTATTTTGCAATGAATGAAAATGAAAACACAACATATAAAAATGCATGGGGTGCAGCTAAGTGCTTCAAGGGAAATTTACAGCATTGACACTTGCAGCATTAGAAAAGAATAGGGGTCTGCAATCAGTGACCTAAGTTTCCACCTAAAAAATTAGGGACAAAAGGGAAAGCTAAACCCAAAAAAGGAAATAATAAAAAGTAGAGCAGAAATCAATGAAGTAGAAAACAGAAAGGCAATAGAGAAAATCAATAAAAACTAAAAGCTGGACCTTTGAAAAGATGAATACATTTGATAAACCTCCAGCAGGCTTTATTAGGGCAAAAACAAAGAAGACACAAATTATTTATGTCAAGAGGAAGAACAGATACATCATTAAAGATCCTACGGACATTAAAAGGTTAGTGAGGGAATATTATGAACAACTTCATGCCAATAAATTTGACAACCCAGATGAAATGGACGAATTCCTTAGTCATAAAAGGACTAAATACCAAAGCTCAGTGAAGAACTAAATAAGCAGAATAGCCCTTGCTTATTATAAATATTGACTTTGTAGCTGAAAACCTTCCCACAAGGAAAACTTTAGGCCCAGATAGCTTTACGCTTAAACTCTACCAAGCATTTAAAGAAGAAATGATACCAATACTATAAAACTCTTCCAGAAAATTAAAGATGAGGGAACACTTCCTAACTCATTCAGCGAGATGAGCATTAATACCCCTATACCTAAACCAAATAAAGGCACTGCAAACTTTCTTAACATAAGAATCCAAAATATATGGATTCATCTACATGACCCAGTGGGCCCTCCCTCTGGCATGCAAGGCTGGTTGGGCATTTGAAAGTCAATGTGACTCCCAATATTGGTAGAAGAAAGAAGAAAACTGTATAATCATCTCAATAGATGCAGAGAAAGCATTTGAGAAGATTCAACATCCGTTCACAATAGAAACAGGAATTAAAGGAACATCCTCAAGCCGATAAAGAGTACCTACAAAAATCCTGTAGCTAATATCATACTTAATGGTGAAAGGCTGAATGTTTTTCCCACATAGTTGGGAATGAGGGAAGGATGTTTGTTCTTACCGCTTCTATTCAACATGATACTGAGGACTTAGTCAATACAAACGGGTAAGAAAAGTAATTAAAAGTGTACAGACTGGAAAGGAGGGGACAAATGACCTCTCGTTATAGAGGAGGTTATCATCTGAGTAGAAAATTCCAAAGAATCTATATAAAGCTACTGGAACTGAACAGGAAGTTCAGTAAATTTGCAAAAATAAAGTCATTATACGAAAATCAGTCATATTTCTCTATACTAGCAACAAGCAGTTGGGAATTGAAAGTAAAAAGGTACCATATAGGTAGCCCAGTTGGTTAAGCGTCCGACTCTTGATCTTGGCTTGGGTCAGGATCTCAAAGTTCACGGAATCAAGCCCCACCCAGGGCTCTTTCCTGAGAGGGTAGAGCCTACTTGGGATTCTCTCTTTCCCCTCTCTCTTTCTGCCCTTCCCCCACTCATTCTCATTATCTCTCTCTTTCTCTCTCTCTCAAAACAAACAAACTTTAAAAAAAGGTACCATACACAGTAGCATTAAAGACATGAGACATATAGGTATATAGCTAACAAATAATTGCAAGGTCTGTGAACTGTAAAACATAAAATAGCAATAAAAGAAATCAAGGAGACTTTAATAAGTGGAGAGATATACCATCTTCATGGATCAGAAGACTCAATACTGTTAAGGTGTCAATTTTGTCTAAATTTATCTAAATATTCAATGCAAAACAGAGTCCAGAAAAAGACTCACATGTACAAAGCTAACTGATTTTTGATAGAAGTGCAAAAGTAATTCAATTAAGAAAGTGTATTCAACAAATGTGCGATAATTGGATATACACGTGCAAAAAAATGGCCCCAACCTATACTTCACACTTTTGTACAAAAATTAACTCTAGATCATAGACCTAAGAGTAAAACCTAGAGTTCCAAACTTCTAGAAGAAAATACAGGAGAGAATAAATCTTTGTGATCTTGGGCCAGACAAAGTTTTCTTAGATGTGACCCCAAAAGCACCATCCATAGAAGAAAACCTGTTAAATTGGGTTTCATAAAAATTAAGAACTTCTGCCTTTGGAAAGACATCTAGAAAAAATGAAAAGCTAAGCTGTGGACTTGGAGGGAATATTTGCAAATCACATATCTGATAAAGATCCATATCCGGAATACACAAGTAACTTACAAAACAAAACCCCAAACACCAGTGCAAGCAATCTCACGAAATACAGACAAAAAATCTGAATAGACACGCCACCCCGGGATACACAGGTGGTAAGGAAGCACGTAACAGGTGCCTGACGTCCTTCCTCATTGAAGGAAACAAGTCGAAGCTACGGGGGAATATGGCTGCATGTCTACTAGGATGGCTAAGGTTCGCGGAAAAGCCCTGAAAGCACCAAACGCTGGTGAGGTTGTGGGGTAACTGGACCTTTCGTGCACTGCTTGCTGGTGAGCGTGTAAAACAGTACGGCCAGTGTGGAGAGGAGCTTGGTGGTTTCTTAGAAGGTTAAACGTGCGCTCCGCTGCTCCGCTCCTAGGCATTCACTCAGATAAAGTAACTCACGTTCACACACAGTCTGTACACGAAGGTTTATAATGGCTCTCCCTGTAACACCCCCAACAGAAGAAATGCACACACGCTTTGAGCGGCGAATGCTTAAAGAAGCTGTGTATTACATCCGTGCAATAAAAAGGAATGAATTCCTGCGAAACACAACAACACGATGGCTCTTAAATGCATCATGCCGTGCGGCAGAAAGCAGCCCCTGAGAGCTGCACACCGCATTGTCCCATTTTTATGCCTTTCTGAAGAAGGACCAGCTAAACAGCAAACGGATTAGTGGTTTCCAGGGATGGGGAGTTGGAGGAGGGTCGACGACCTAAAGGGCACGGGGGACTCGGAGGAGACAAACCTGGTTCGTATCTTGCTCGTGGTAGTGGGCTCACGACCGTATGACTTTGTCAAAACTTGCAGAGCATCCCACTAAAGACGGTGGATCTTACTGTACATAAATTATCCCGCAATAAAAAAGAAAGCAAGGTCTCTAAGAGCAAAAATGATTTCGCCCCCTCTCTGATCTCATCTCTTTCTGCTTCGTCGTGGTGACTCCACCCCAGCAGTGAGCTTCTGTTGCTCCTCAAACCACCGTGCACGTTTCTACCCCAGGACCTTGACACTGGCTGTCCCTTCAGTCCGGGGAACATCCTTCCTCCAGATAGCTGCTTGGGTCAGTTTCTCACCTCCTTTGAGTCCCAGCTCAGTCGTTACCTCCTCGATGAACTTATTTGATATTGCAGTGTGCCCCTCGCCCTGCCCTCTCTCCCCCACCCTCTCAGTTTGTTTCCACATCACTTTAACCTTGTGGCCTTATGTAATTGGCTTTCTCACATCGGTGGCTTACTGCCTGTCTCCCCCACTGGGATGTAGCCACCGCGGCAGGGATCCTTACATCTCGTCTCCAGTTCTGTCCCCCAACACGTGGAGCAGCGTCTGGTACACCGGCAGGTTCTCCCTAATACTTGTGGGACTAGTGTAGCGCGATGTGGCAGCAACAGTCAGCCCCATCCCGATTTCTGGAAAATCCCGCCAGCTCCCCAGGACCCTGGGCCGTCGCCCAGAGCATGCGTCCTTCTTGCCTCCTCCCTCCTCCTCCTCCTCTCTCCTGTCCCCTTCAGGGCAAGGCACACACACCCACCCTTCCGGCTTTTTGACTTGCCAAGAGCATCCTGCGGTGGGGGCGCCTCCCTCACTGCTGACTGCCCCTGGCCCCTCCCCTTCCCAAGGGTCCCTGGGGACCAGCCGGCTGTTCCTGGGTCCCCAGCATGTCCTGGGGCAGGCTGGCCATGAAGGCGCACGGAACAGATGGTGAGAGGATGAGTCTGAGGGCGAGCTGCTGGGAGGGCCTTCCTCAGACGGGGGGCTCCTCCTCCTCCCGTCCTCCTGGGGCTGCTCTGTTCCCAGCAGTCCGTCCTCCAGCTCCTTTCCCAGACGGCATTCATGCTCGCTCCGCCCCAGCCATGCCCACGCTGAGGGCCCTCCCCACCATCTGCCTCTGGGAGCCAGGTGGCCAAGCAGGGGACACTCCTGGGTTGCCAGAGATGTTGCATTTCTGCACGTCGGGGTGTGGGTGACAGAGGGCTCAGCCAGTCCGTCCTCAGGATGAAAGGGCTTACTAGCCACAGGGACAGGGTGGGGCACTTGGCCTGCGGTGGCTGGCCGTCTTCGCAGTCCCCGAGCCCTCCACGGGGGCGGCCTCATTCCTTCCTGCCTTCCTGCCTTCAGGGAGGCTGCACGCCAGCCGATGCTGCAGGGCCCGCATGTTCGTCTGAACAAGACACACAGAAACCCCTTCCCTCGGAGAGCGTGTGTCCTGGGGGAAAGGCGATGCGCAGACAAGAAGCCGTGCGTGGTGCCGGCCGGGGACAGCGAGATGCACAAAACCCGGCCTGGGACGGCCCGGACAAGCTGTGCGGTCGTGTTAAACGCCCCGAGAGGGAGGCTCGGGCACTGGGGGGCCGCTGGGGTGCAGGCGTCCACAGGTGCCCGGTGTGGGTGTGGGGTGGCCAAAGGACGGAGTGATGAAGACGTGAGGCGTTCTGGGCATAGGGCCCCCCGCCCCGCTGCATAGGACGTCCTGCGGAGAGGGCTGGACGCCCCTCTCATCACCTGACCTCCGCCCCTACGCCCCCCATCACGCTTCATGCTGCCCGCATACGCCAGCCCCACGAGGGGCTCAGACGCAGAGAGGTTCAGTGAGCTGTCCCAGGACGCACAGCATCTGCAGAACGACACTGGTTCAGACCCAGCCTGAGCCTGAAGCCTGCGTCCTGAGCACACCAGAACCTTCCTGGACGGCCCCTTCTTCCGAGCACCTCTCAGAAAACCAGCCACTTCCCTGCCGCTCCCACAAAGTGCGGCCTTTCAGACCGAGGCTGGCTGGTGCCACCTCTGAGGGCAGCTCAGGAAGGGTGGGGCCCGGCTCCCCTCCGCGCCGGGAGGGGACGCCCACTGCTCAGTGTCGCCCACAAGCCCTTGGCCGGTAGCTGCCCCTGAAGGCACCGAGCCCTGCGGCGGCCGGAGAGGAATATATTTTTAAATACAGAGAACGACAGCGCAGTCGGCCAAACAGCTGCCGAGAGAAGCGCTTTCTCGCCTGAGAAGTGATCCAAGACGCGGCGGCAGAGACAGGCCTGATGACACGCAGGCGGCAGCAACGGCGTGCGCACAAAAATGAGTGAGTTCGAACCGAGTACCAAGCTGCTCCTTCTGGAACAGCATTGCACACGGGGATCCTGCTCGGGAACCCGCCCGGGGGTGGTCTGGGGAGCTGGGTGCCCAGGCCTCCACGGACGGCACCCCGGGGGTCCCGGGAGGCAGGGCGGGGAGCCCGCCGGCCTCTGCCTGGCCCCGGGCACCCGCCTCAAGGCCAGGGCAGCCGCCCCTAGGACGCGCCGTGTCTTTGCCGGGACACTGGCCATTGTGCCACTGTCCACCGTGCGGATAGGAAGCCGAGGTTCAGGGAAGCACGCGGACAGTTGGTCAGTCCGTGCATTCACTCATGCCCAGGCACATGTAGACGGCGACACTGACACGCTGCCAGCCACACCTCTGGTCCTCACAGGCCGTCAACAGCCACACCGCAGGGCAGTGGCAAAGCCCGCACTTGAATCCAATATCTTTCCTCCCGTCCTTTCTACCAAGGCCGAAGCTGCCAGGTGGGGCTCGGCCCCAATCCTACCCTCCGGGGGTGCCCTTGCTGCCCTGCAGGGAGGCACCGTCCTGAAAGACGGAGGGGCCAGGGCACCTGCGGGCAGCAGGGCGTCGGGCGTCCCCTTCTGGGGACACGTCCCCTCCTACATGTCCCTGCCTGGTGCTGTGCTGACCTGGGGTCCTGGGACATGGCTGACAGTGCCCTACCAGCTGTGGCACATCTGTGGCTGTGTGGCTTTTCCAAATGTTGCCCTTCCAAGTTGAGGTGCGGTTCGGAGAACCTACAGGCCCCAGCCGCCAGCTCTGTCCTCATGCCCAGTGGGGCAGCGCTATCTCCGGGTACCACCCTACCCCACCCCTGCCAGCCCTGACCTCACCCCTGAGGTCACAATGGTCCCAGTCAAGGCACTTCCCCAGGGCCAGCGCGGGGGACTGGGCACTGCTCGGGGCCCCGTACGTGTCTGTGCGTGCGCCTGTGCTCCGGGTGTGGCCTTGGGCGCAGCCCTTCTGTCTCTGGTCCTGAACTGTGCCCTGTAAGACCCACGGAGCCGCCCCGGCTGACACCTTGGCTGGTGAGGAGCCCTGGGACCGAAGACCCAGCTAAAATCCTGGATTCCCGACCTGAGACTCCGGTGAGATAGTGGATGTGCATCGGAAGCCACTACGTTTTGGGGTCGTTTGTTACACGGCAATAGATAACACATCCAGGCTCTGTACCGGGGAAAAGTGGCAGAATTAGGGTTCCTAACGACCGCCCCGCACACTGGGCCATGGTCCAGTTGCAAGGCTGCAGGGCAAGGGAGTCCAGAAGGCCGGCCGGGGACACCCAGCATGGCCCCTTGTCACCATACTCGGCTGTCGGAGGCCCTGCAGCTGGGGCTGGAGAGAGGAGGGCTAAGAGCCAGGACGCTGCTGTGGGCCGGGGACCTCCACCCCCATAACCTGTCCCTCTGCCCAGCCAGCCCGGGGCACAAGGGGTTCTTGAAGCCACACTGTGCACACAGCCCCTGCGTTCTGGAAACAGCCCGTGCCGGGGACCAGGGCCCTGCTGGGGGGTCTCACAGACGCGACAGCCAGGGCTCACCCCTGAGGTCGCAGGGCCTTAGCACCGGCCCCTGGGGTTCAGACTCCAGCTGGGGTTCAGACTACTGCTGGCTGGCTGACTGAGGCTGTGACCGCTTTCAAACAGGGCGCGCAGTGCCCACCCTCCCCCAGGGGGTTCTGACATTCAAACTGCTTTCCCGTGACAGGTGCTCAGTGCAGGACGGGTGGCCGCCACGGCACGGAGGCTGGCCTCGTGGGCGGCATCCCCAGCTCTAACTGGGGTCCTGTCAACCGGGGGTTTGGGTCCCCACCAGGTCGCAGGGAGGAAACAGGCTGGCAGGGGCCAGGTGAGCAGGGAGGATGGTACGTTTATCAGGGCCTCTCCGGGTCCCTGGCACTCTTCCGAGCATGTCACCTGGGCCCTTAAACCTTCCCGCAGGCTGAGGAGCTGGGCACTGGGGTTCCCACCGACGCCCAGACGGGAGGCCGCTCCTCGGGTCGCTCTGAAGTGGAACCGGCTTTGCCTGGAGCCCTGAGCTCGAGTCCCTCCCCACCAGCACCCTGGAGCGGAGAACCAGGCCCGTAAAGTCCTTCCTGAGGGAGGGGCCCTGCCGAGCTGCCAGAGACGGCGTTTTGGAGACCCCCGTCCCGGAGAACTGCCCTCCCTACGCCTCCAGGCTGTGTCCCGGGCACCTCTGCGGTGGGTGGCCTCGGCCGGGGGTGTGCCGCCACCACCCCCAAAAGGCTTGAGAGACTGTTCTAAATACTCAGCGATTTCGAGAGCTGGTTGTTAAATACGGCCACAGAAGCTCACAATTAAATGCATTATATTAACAACAGGTAATAAATACCCCAAACTCATCACGTCCTGGTCATTGGACGAGACCTCGCTGTGCCCTAGGGGTTATTTATAGCTACTGATCCAGCTACCGTGAGCCGCCACGCACCTGAGCGACTCTGCGCGCACTGCCGCCGCGCTGCTGGTGGGACATCAGCCCGGGGTGGGGGTGGGGGGTACTTCCTCCATGGACGCCCACGGAGCCGCAGGCAGGGACCTCTGGAGAGCTCCGTTTCACCTATTTGCCAGGCTGATTGGGCAACATGGCCTGACCACTCTCCCCGCCACTTGGGAACTTGGAATTGGGGCCAAGAGTGAGACCTCGGGCGTGGAGGTGAGCCCCCCTAGGGCTGCCCATCTGCCGCGTAGGGGCCCAGGCAGAAGGGAGGGGACAGAGGAGGGGTACCAGCCCTGGGGGCTCTGCAGGCTCTGGCCCTGACCTTCCCAAGGCCCCTGTGGGCCCTTCGCGGTCCTGCAACACCGTAGACTAAGTTGTCCCCGGCCAACGCTGAGGCAGATTTTCTGCAACCTCGTTTCCGAGGGAGAACTTTCTGGCAAGTCTGGGCCAGGTAAAATGAAGGAGCTGCTTCAGAGGCTGTGCCCTCCCATCTCCGCAGGGTTTGGGGGAGGCTGGATGTCCGGGGAATTCAAGCGTCACATCGGGGTGGGGGCAGTGGCTGAGTCTGCGAAGGGACCTCGGCCCCAGGGGATACAGTGAGGGGCACCTACTGAGATCTGACACTTGCCCCATCTCCCCTCACCCCTCACCTCGAAAATGGCAGGATGTCAGGGGTGCAGGGCCTCTGGCTGGGCCATGCCACGTGCCTGTCCCCCCTGGAGCCTGTCAGGAACTGGGGAGCATTGTCCGCACTGGCGGAGGGGCACCACCGCGGCCAGATGTGGGCTTCCAGCCTGCTGGCTGCTTTTTAGAGCTGGGTGTGCTCACCGGCCCGGATCGGGATGAAGCTCCGAGAGGGTGAGAACCTGGCTGGAGGTCACCCAGCAGGCAGCGGTGGAGCCAAGTTCAACCACAGGCTCCCGAGCTCCAGCCCAGGGTGCGCATGACCCCGAGGAGGTCCGGGGCCGCTGGTGGGACCCGGGAGGCGGCGCCCGCCTGTGCCTCCCCCACGCGGCCGGCAGGTGGCGCTGCGGGTCCAGGCAGCTCTCCCAGCCCAGAAGGCGTTTGGGGAGGGGACCCTCCAGGCGGCTGGGCAACCTGGGGGTGCTGCCCACCGGGGACGGCAGCCGTGGGAGCACCGGCTCTCTCCCACCTCCACGCCCCTGCACAGGCTCCCTCCAGCTCCACCTCGGCTGGAGACCACACCGGGGGCTGCTGTCACTGCCCCAAAAGGGGCGGGGGCACCTAGGGCCGGCAGCCCAGCCCCTGCCCTGCTACACAGGCCGCTCCGCCCTCCCCCACCTCCTCCCGCTCGCGGCTACTGCCAGGTCCGCCTCTGAGGCCTTGTGCAGTGCCCTCCGCTGGAATGCCCTTGACAAAGATTCTCTGCTTGGTCAGGCTCCGGAACCTTCTCCTGGGCCCATCTGCGCCCTCCTGGGACCTCCCGTCTCAGCAAGAAGCCCTCATGGTCCACACCGATCCCCACGGCCCTCCACATCCGGTCAGTTTCCTCCTCCCGCCCCCACCCCCCTCCCCAGCTGAGGTCTGACCCCCTGGCCTGCCCTCAGCAAGAATCCTGGCAGGTGGGCTCGGCCTGACCGCCTCCGCCCGGTCGTGTCCTCTCGTCCGTCCGCTGACCCGCAGCTGCTCTCGCCTGGAGTCCTGCAGCCCCTGCTGCACCCGATGGAGCCGGTCTCCCCCCCGCCCCACCCCACGCGCACCCCCAGCGCCCTGGGCCTTGCACCTGCTGTGATAGTGCTCCCTGGAATAAATCAGGGTCTTCAACAAGTGTCATGAATCGTCTTTTTTTAATGCCCCAGTCCCTCCCCACCACACTCCTGCTTTCCTAAAGAAACTCCTTGCACTCTCCTATTTGCCCTCAGAGACCCCAGCCCAGGTCACCTCCTCTGTGAGGCCACCCCTGCTTCCCCTGGGCTCCCACAGCATTTACTCTCCCTGCTTAGGTTGCTCCAACATGAGCTCTGAGCGCCAGCTCATGCTGAGCCCCCCTGGGAGGCGGGGGGATTGGCAGCGGGGGCCAGGCAGACACGCTTCTCTGCAGGGACCTCCCCCAGGAGCACAGTGGCCCCGTCTGACCACCTGACCTCCTCCCGGGATGTTTAGACCCATGGAGCCCAGCGAGCCCGGCCTCCAGTGGCCTCACGTGCAGGAGGGACGCCAGGCTTCTCTTCCCCTGGGCCTTGGACTCTGCGTCTCCAATTCTGCGGCCCCAGCACTTCTTGGTTCAGGGAGTTACCCCTTCGCTGAGCCTGCGGGGGGCGCCCCTGTGGGCCCTGGTCCCCGGGGTCCACTCTGCTCTGCCCACGCACACAGTCCTCCGCCTGCTGGGGCCCTTCCTGTCCTCCACCACCTGTCACTGCTCCCGATGGCCTTTGCTGATGGCCCTGGCCAGGCTCGTGCCTCTCCCCCCCGCCCCCTGGTCCTGGGGATCCTCTGTGGGTTCGCAGCCATGGTCTCTCACTACACCCTGTGCCCCAGGAGGGTGGGGGCCGGAGCTGCGCAGGGACAGCTCCGGCCCCGGGTAGGTGCCCGTCACATGGGTGAAAGCGCCAGATGTACTTGGTGGAGGGAGGCGGCCCCACGAGGGGCCCCCTGTCTCTGGCGCTTGCGACCAGGCCGGCCCGGAGTCCGCAGACGCCCCGGTCCCCGCGGGTGCGCTGCCCAGGACACCCCCTCCCCGTCCTCCAGGACCCGTTCCTCCTTCCAGACTCCTCTCTGAACCTTTCACAGAAAGAAGCAGGGAAAGGTTTTCTCCTCCACTTTCTGAAAATGAGATTTTAAAAATAACTCAGAGGCAGTGGCGGGGACAAGAGGGGATTATGTGGGGGTTCGAGCCGCACCGGGCAGGTCAGCAGGGCCCCCCCGCCGCCGGGCCTCTCCCCCTCACCCCTCTCTCTGCCTGGCCCCCTGGCAGGCACCTCCATCTCTAGTGATGGGGAGACGGCAGTGGCGGGGTCTGCTGAGACGGGAGGTGGTCCAGGTGGTGGGGGAAGGAACGTGTGGGCCGTGACTTGCAGCTGGAGAAGGGGACTGGTCTCTATTGGTCTTGCCAGTCTCCTGGGTTCTCTCCCTTCTCTGGTGAGCTCACTGCTCACCAGCCACATGGCCTTCTGGACTATTTCTTCTTCCTCAGTCACGGAGCCCTTCCTGCCACAGGGCCTTTGCACAGGCCGAGTGTTTCTCAGACCCTCTTTTCTCTCCCTTCACATGCTATACTGCCCTTACCCTCAGCTTCAACGTTATTTCCCTCAAGAAGCTGTCTCTGTCCACAGAATAGCACAGGGGGTGTCCCCACACCCCTGCGCCGGCCCCAGCTCCCTGACAACTTCCTTCTCTAGCCTTATCGTAATTGATAATTCTCTTTATTTATTGACTTAGCTTGTCTTTTATCCATCTCTCCAACTAGACTGCAAGCTGCCTGAAGGTGGGGACTACAGATGACACTGGTTCCCCACCCACGTCACCTGGGCACCTACTATTTCCTTGTTTCAGTGGCAGCCTGTCTTCCTTGAGGGGGCTCTGTGGCCCCTGGCACCTTCAGCTGGTGGGACCGAGCCTTGGTGGCTCCCGTGCGCCCTGGGATTGCTTCTCAAGTGACCTCTTGTCCTCAAATCATTTGCCTTAACATCTGGCAGGTGAATAACGCCCCCCACCCCCTGCCCAGTGTCAGCGTGCAAATCCCTGGAACCGGAAATTGTGATCTTACGCAGCAGAACAGGACTCTGGCTGTGACTGAGATCTTCAGATGAGGAGATTATCCCAGATTTTCTAGGTGGTCCCGAAATGCAATCACACGAATCCTTCTAAGAGAGAGGCAGAGCGAGTTTAGAAACACAGAAGAGGAGGCCGTGTGACCACAGAGCAGAGATGGGCGTGGCGTGGCCACAAACGGGGGTGCCAGCAGCCCCCGGAAGCCGGCGGGGGGTTCTTCCCTGGAGGGAGCTCGGCTCTGCGGACACGCGGGTTCGTCCCAGCGATACCGTTGTGGGCAGTTGGTTAGAGAAGGTCTAGGAAGGAACAGGGGGTGCTTCTGGGAAGCCCCAGCTAAGACACCCTGGTCTTGTCTTCCTTATTATGGCAAACTGGACGCTGTCACTCCAAACGCTGGCCCCTGACTGCTCAGGTGTGGCTACTTTTCCCAGCCTCCCCTGCGGTCAGGAGGGACCCCGGACTCAGTTCTCACCCTGGAATTAGAGACTCTGAGTGCAGTCTCCCCTCTTGTTCTTAAAAGGAGGCGGCTAGCCCTGGACCGCCTCCACCCCTCCCCGGCTGGGACGCAATGTCCCCTCACGGGGGACACCACCGAGGGGGCGGAGCCACGCGGGGGGCAGCTGCAGGGGTGAGGGGCGCCCTGTGCAGCTGAGCCGCCCGCGGGCCTGGGAGACGACGTTCCGTGTCACTGAAGGTGCTGTGCCGGGGGCTCTTTGTTACCACACACGTCACGCTGACTAATACGCTAAGGGGTCCTGGGCCGCAGAGGCGCCCTGTGAAGGTCCGTAGAGTCAGAATGTCAGTAGCGGTGTTTTCCTCTCCTGTGTTAACCCCGTGATACGGCAGCCGGAGCCGCCATCCGCCCCGAGAGCCGGCGTCCAGCGGCCCCTGTGGCGGGAGCACGGGATGATGGAAAACGTGCCCTGTCCCGTGACGTACGGGCGCCCACTCGGAGGCCTGCGGCTGGCTGTGCTCCTACCCCACGGGCCCCGTGAGTGCCAGCCTGGGGGCCTGGCCAGGGGCTCAGGAGGCGCCGGCGGGGAGCAGGCAGCGTGTGCCTGAGGAGGGTACTGTGGGGCCGACGGGCACCGGCCACTGCTTCTCGGGACCCCGCGTGGCACTCAGGGCCTAGGAGGCACGCAGCGGCGCCCTGGCACCAGGCGCTGGCCGGGGGGACAGCTGTGCTCTGGGCCCACACGGGACGGCACCCGGGGCGGAGCCGTGTGCTTCCGACTCCTGCCGGCTTGACCCCTCACTCATTTGACATCAGTGCGTGGCACCCCACACACCGGGGCTTGCGGGAGGACCGGGGCGGGGGGGTCCGGCCTCAGTCCCGTCGCGGCCGACAGGCTGGAGTTGCTGCAACCCCGAGACCCTGTCACGAGGTGCTCAGGAGGCCAGTCCCCAGGGAGGGGCAGCTCCTCGTGACCGGGTCACACTGCCAGCTTTGTCCCATCTTACCCCCTCCTCTGCCGCACGCTAGCGTTTTCACCGACGTGCAGGCAGGCCGTTTCAGCCCTGCTTTACAGATGGGGAAACTGAGGCCCCGCCTGCAGTGAGCGAGTCCTGCTTCCTCTCCTGACCCCCCTCGGCACGCTGCCCCCTCCTCACCTGCTTTTCGGAGGCTGCTGGTAACCAGCAGTGGGGGGGGGGGAGGGAGTTGGGCCCTCCCGCTGGGGCTGGGCTGACCTTGCCAGGGCTCAGGGCCAGAGGAGGTGTCTGGGCCTGTGGCGAGGGGCTCCCCGGAGGTGACGAGATGGAGCAGGCGCTGGTCCTGGCCGTGGCAACCGTGGCCTCCCCGACGTCCTACTCATGCACCTTCCTAGGCCTGAGGGTAGCACCTGACCCAAGGTCTGTCGCCAAGGAAGGGAGAGTCCCCGGTGACTTCCAGCAGAGGGCCAGCCAGGCCTTGTGGGGCTCTGAGGTGCATGGAACAGGCAGAGAGGGCTTCCTGGAGGAGACAGTGTGAGCTAGGGGCTGAAGGATGAGTTTGCCTCGTAAGGAGAGGGGTGTGGGGGTGTGGAGATGCAGGAAGGCGCCAGAGAGTGGCCGGGGGCCAGGCTTCTAGAAGCCCCCTTTGCTCCCCCCCCCCCCAGTCGCTCTGTTCTTCCAATAGTCGGCGGGGCTGTGCATTATAATACACAGGCCGCGGCATGTCTGAGGCTGGGGGTCCAGCGCTTTCCCGTCTCCCTGAGAACGGCCGCTGGAGGCCCCTTGCCACAGGGCTGGGGGTGACGCGTCCCCAGGGCGAACCTCCTGAGGACGGGGGGGACTGTGAGGCTGGCCCGTGGCCCTCAGCACACACCACGCATGCGTCACGGGCTACCTTCCCTTCAATGACTCGTGTCCCCACCCCCCTCCCGGCGCTTGGGTCCATTTTGAGGAAACTTGAACTCATCAGGTCCCTTGAGGCCAGGGGCCTGTTTGGACCCATTTCACGGGACTGCTGGGGCTGAAGATGGTGCTGCAGCCCCACGGCCCCCGGACCCTGGGGATGCTCGCGGGAGGCCTGCGGGCTGGCCAGGCCCACCCTAGCGGGAGCACGGCCTCTGTGCCCCGTGAGCATGGGGTGGGGGCTGTGGACGGCAGACGCGGTGTGCCACAGGGGTGAGGAGGCCCGGGCGGTTGGTTGGGAGGGGCCCAGAGGTGTCTGAGGGCCAGGGCGGGGTCCGATGGCTCCTGAGCAGGACCAGGTGAGCTGCAGGGGTGTAGGGGGAGGGGGCCACCAACCCCCCTTTACCCTTCTCCCTCCTGGCCCCAGCCCACTTTCAGGGGGGGCCCCTTTAAATGCAAGGTTCTCTCCCCCTCAGAAGGCCCCTTCTCTGGTCTCCTGGGCAGCCGGGTAAACGGGCCTGACCCCCAGGCTGCTGACATGGCTTCCCCTCATTCCGGGGACCCCAGCCCTGCAGGTCTGCCCCCTCCTCCCGCAGCAACTGCAGGTGAGTCACACGGTGGGGGGAGGGGTGGAGAAGGGGTGTCCTTGGCCTCGGGGGCTCTGAGAACGTGGGAGAGGAAGCAGCCACGCCCCCCCTTCCTGGGTGGGGGCTCTGCCAAGGTCACACAGAAGGACAGGGCCAGAGTGGGGGCACTGACCCCCCCCAACAGCTCCTTCTTCCTGCTCTCCTCTAGGGCCCTGCAGCCCTCCCAGGGGTCCTGCCGCCCCTGGACCCCTGAGCCTGGAGGTGGGCCAGGGTTCTCCTCACTCTTCAGGGCCCCTTCCACACCATTCTCTGCCCCCTCCCCCACTGCCTCCTGGACCCCCAGGCCTCACACCCCTGCTGGAGAGGGCAGTCATCTGCCCCTGGAATTCTGGATGCTGGCCCTGACCTTCCCTCCATCTCTGTGCCCATCGCTTTGGTGATTTCTGCGCTCACCCTGGCCCCTCAGTTCCCCAGATTCCTCTCCAGCACCTTGTCTCCCTTTCCCCAGGACCCACCTTTGCCCTGGTCATGCCCTTGGCCTTGTCAGCATCCAGACTGCAGCCTGGCCCTGACCCCATTCCCGGGAGTCTCGCCCGAGCGGAGGGGCGACCTGCAGTCCACTGTTTCCAGCACATTCTTCCTCCTCCCACCTGCCCTGTCCCCCCCCCCCCCGCCACCCGCTGCTCATCCAGCTCTGCCATGACCATCACACCCCTTCCCTGGGCCCTCTCTTGCTTTATTTTACCAGCCTGGCAAGCCCCCCACTCCCCGCCCACGCCCCGCCTGCACCCATGCCGCGAGCTGCGCTGGGGAGAAACTCACCCGTGACGCTCTTTACATTCCTGACTGCGAGCCTCAGGGACCTCGGTCCTCACCCTGTGTCCCTCCCTCTGTCCGTGTCTGTCTCGCTCCGACCCCCACCCCCTCCCCTTCCTCCTCACTCAGCTGCTGGTCCTGCTCCCTCTTTCAAGAACCTAACACCATGGGGAGAGGACCCCCACGGGTCCCCAGCACCGCGGGCACCCGCCCGCCTGCACCTGTGTCCATGGCTCTGTCTGCCCCGCAGGCTCCTGCGACGCCCCCTCCCTGCTCCCAGCAAGGCCAACGCTCCTGCCTCCTCACGGCCACCCCCACCCTTCCTGTCATCTTCTCTCCTTGCTAGATCTTTCCAGCAACGTAAAAGCTTGCTGTCCTACCCTGTCTCTTGACCCCACGTCCCTCTCAGCTGTCATCCTATTTCTCTGATCCCCGCTGATAGCAAAACTCCTCACAAAGGCTAGTTTATACTTGCTGCTCCCCAGTCTCCCGCGCACTTGCTCACGAGCCCACTGGAGCCCACCCTTCACTGAAGCAGCTCTGCTCCAGGTCGACCATGCCCTCCACGCGGCCGCACCCGGGCAGCTCCGAGGCCTCGTCTGATGGGACGCGTCGGCAGCTCTGGGCTCAGGAGCTCCCCTCCTCCTTGGCTGGCTTCTGGAGCCCCCACGCGTTTCCTCCTGCATCACTGCCTGCTCCTCCTCCTCTCCCTGGCCCTGCTGACGGGAGGGGGCCCCAGGCCCTTGTCTCTTCCCTTGCTCTGCCCCAGCTCCATCTCCCAGCGGTCTAGCTCCAGCCTGGGGCCCCTGCCCCGACTGCAGACTCAAAGCCAACTGTCCTCCACACCTCTTCTTTCTGCTCCGTCCAAAGGCAAGCAGCTGCCCCAAAGTAGACTCTTGACTCCTTGCCCCAAGCCGCTCCGCTCTCAGGCACCCCATCTCGCCTCCTTTCCTCCCGCTGCTTGGGCCCAGCTCGTTCCCCTTTTCTCCCCTCTCCTTCCCCTCCCACCCCCCGCCCCCATCAGCAAATTCTGCGCCTCCTTCCTCAAGCCATATTCACAGCCTGAGGGCTTCCCACCACTGCTCTGGCCAAGCACGGCCCCTCCCCTGCATTACTGCCTTGGCCGCCGCACGGTCCCCAGGCCGCTGCCCTTACCACCTCACCTGTCCGCACACAACAACCAGGCTCAGCTGGCCAAGTGCCAGCCAGAGAGTGGCATCCACTTGTGTGTGCCAGGACCCTCCCCTCTCCTGTCCAAGGGGCTGCATCCCAACTCCCCTCTCCCCTGCAGCTCTTTCTCACCCCAACTCACAGCAGCACCCCACCGCCCCTGGCACTGAACCGCAGCCCGAGGAGTCTGCCGGGCAGGCGGCTGGGGGACCGAGACACTACCTTCCAGCCAGGGCCACCTGGGAGCTGTCCGCGGCGCTGACCACGTGAGGCCCCTCTGGCCTCGCCCACAGCCCCGGTACCCACCGTCCTGGGTGCTGGTGACTGGCGCATCCACGGGGCTGAGCCAGGAGATCACCGTCCAGTGACGCAGCAGGTTCATCAATGCCATCTTATCCGTGAGGGTGGCAGAATGGGTCTGATTATTCCCAACTTTTAGAGGGAAACTGAAGCACCGGAAAGCTGTGCTCCCAAGCAGAGGGTTTCCAACAGACACAGAACCATTTCACCTTCCAACCTGATCCCTCCATCCCCTGGGGTTGCCCGTCCTCCTGGGTCCAGGGTCACTGTGCCAGGCTGAAAACCGGCTGTCACCCCCAGCTCCTCCCCACCTCCATCTGCAGGGCCTGGCGTTGGGCCCCTCCGTTTCCTCCCAGCTATGGGCTTCTGCTGGCGGTGTCCTGATTTCATCCTCACTGGGCCTTGATCCGACCCAGGCTGGGCTCCCACAGTCCACCCATTGCTCTGGGAGTGGCCACATCACCCCCTGCCCCATCCGCTGCAGTCTGTGAGCTGGGCCCAGCCTCCGGAGCCTGTTCAGGAGGCCCTGCCAAAGTCCCCAGGCTCCTCCCCGCCTGGAATGTTCCGCCCAAGCAGTATTGAGTGGCCTTCTCTTGTCTGCACCTTTCGGTGCCTTTCTGCCCTCCCGGTCTGTCGGGGCGCTGTCCCCTCAGGGATTTGCCTCCGCCTCCCCGTGTCAGCCCCGGGACCCCATCGCTGACTTCCAGGCCCTCCTCGCCCCTCAGGCAGGTCCTCAGGGTCCCTCGCTCCCTCCTCGCCCGAGCACGCGGTCACTTGCCCTCTGTCGCTCCCGCGGCCCCGCAGGTCCCGCCGCGGCCCCGGAGCCCCCCTTCCCGGACATCTACGGGGGGGACGCGCAGCTCTGGGCGGCGCACTTCCGCGGCATCGGGCGCGCCTACCGCGCGCTGGGCAAGGAGGACGACTTCGCCATCCGCGTGCTCACCGAGGACTTCACGCTGCCCTTCCCGTTCGCCTGGCCGCCGGGACCCGACCCGGCCCGCGGGCCGCTCTTCTACGATCCGCACGACCGCGCGGGCTTCGACTTCCTGCTGCGCGGCCCGGGCGCGCCGCTCCCCGCGCTGCTGCGGCCCCTGCACGCCACGGCGCAGGCGGCCGTGCGCAAGCGGCGCCTCGAGCGCCTGGCCCTGAGCTACGCCAGCGCGGGCGCACCCGGGCCCGGCCTGCTGCTGCTCGCGCCCGCGCCCGGGCCCGGCGCCGGCGCCCCCTTCCCGGGGCCCGGCACCCCCGGGAGCGCCCCCAGGCTGGGCTAGCCCGCGCCCCAAGGCCAATAAAGAGTTTCTCTGCTTCGCCCGCCCACGCTCTTTGGGGGACACAGGCTCGCAGCCGGACGCTTGGAGCGAGTCCAGGGGCTGGGCCCTGACCCCAGGCCAGGCCTGCTCAGCCGCGCGCCCGGGGACCACACGGGTCTCCAGTGGAGTGGGTGAGGGGGTGAAATCCAGACGGCACCTAGGGCAGGCTGTCCAAGGGACGGGACCGGAGTTGGGATGCTGGCGGCGGCCCTGCACCCACCGTGCCTGCACTCTGGGGTCCTAGCCCTGCCCGGCCCATGGTGGGGAGGAGCATGTGCACCCCACAGGTGGGGGGTGCCTCTTACTGTGCCCCCCCAGTGCCTCCTGTGAGCCAGAGCAACCACTGGTAGGCGGGTCCCCAGGGTGGGGCATCTCCCTGTGTGGGTGACAAGCCCAGCAGGGGCCTGTCTCCTGCAGGTGGAGGCCTGGGTCTCCTCCCCTGGGGGGTTTGCATTCCAGGTGTGCAGGGGCGGCAGGGGGCCGGGGGGTGGTTCCTACTCAGTGCAGATGGAATCAGAGTTCTTTCCTCCTTTCTTCTGAGCTGGGAGTTATTTTTAGCTTCCCAGTTGTGGGCAGGAATGGTGTTTCCAGAGCCTTGCTTGGCTGGCTGGAGACCCAGCGGCAGGGGATGCTCACCCTGGAGGAGGAGGAGGAGGAGGTCTCCGGGCTCTGGAAGAGGAGGGGCGCGCAGCATCCGTCTCCGCCCCTCGTGGGTCCGTCAGATCCCTGTCCACCACCACCCCCAGCCTCCTTCCGCCTGTGGATTTTGTCTTCTCCATTTCATTGAGATGCACAACACTGGCTTTGTAGTATTTCTGCCTTTGGTTCACAACAGGGCGACAGCAGTGATGACATTAGGTTCTGGATCTCCTGTGTGATGGATTTACTGTTTAGATCCATCCAGAAGCTGTCCCGAATCATGGGGTCACGTGCAGTTTCTTTGAGAGGTGACAGACGGGTAGGGGAGCGAGGAAGAGACGGAGAAGGGAAGGAAGCCGTTAAGAGGAGTGATACCCAGCAAGTGAACCCTCTGGGCGACTGGGGACCTGGCTGGGGCTGCATCTGCACTGTCCCGCCCCAGGGGCAAGGGAGCCAGGGATGTGTCACTTCCCCCCGGGGCGGTGACTCTGGGGGTCCAGCCTGCCCTGGGGCGGGGGGTTGAGTTTGCACCTCTTCCCAAGTGGCAGAGGTGGAGTTGCCATTTAAAAACCCTTGAGGGGCGCCCGGGTGGCTCAGTTGGTTGAGCGTCCGACTTCAGCTCAGGTCATGATCTCATGGTTCGTGGGTTTGAGCCCCGCGTCGGGCTCTGTGCTGACAGCTCAGAGCCTGGAGCTGCTTCTGATTCTGTGTCTCCCCCTCTCTCTGCCCCTCCCCCGCTCACTCTCTGTGTCTCTCTCAACAATAAATAAACGTTAAAAGATTACAAAATAAAATAAAATAAAAACCCTTGAAACAAGTGGACAGAGGGATCTCATGACTGTAGAGTGTAACAACAAGAATTTGGGGTTTCTACTCACTAGTTTTTAGAGTAGAAAATTTCCTAGAAGTGTATTTTTAATATAGTTTGTGAAAGTATGAGTCAATGACAGATTGGGAATAAAAACGCTGGTCCTTTACCACCACTAGCGTGAGAAGCATCGCCCTACAGGACAAAGACCTCAAGTGAGTAACCGAGTAAAGAAACAAATGTGATTTAAAAAAAAAAAAAAGTAAAACATGGCACTAAGTACTGTGACGAAAACGAATAGGACACACGGTATTTCGAACAGGGTGGTCAGGAAGGGCCTCCTGGGGGAGGTGGCGTTTAAGTGGAGATTGGAAGAATGGGGAGGAGCCAGGCATGCGCACTCTGGGGAAGGGGGACCCAGGCAGAGGGGACAGCGTGGGCAAAGGCTGGGCGAGAAAAAAGAGCTTCAAGGGTCCAAGGGCTGCAGGGAGGGGCTGCGAGGCCAGAGCTGAGTGCGCAGGAAGGGAGCCGCGGGGACAGGTGAGGAGCCATGCTGTTTACACGGTCACAGGGCAGTGTCTGTACTTGCGTGAGGCCGGCAGACAGATGAGGACACTGAGGCTTAGAGAGGGGACAGGGCTCGCCCAAGGACACAAGCCCGTGTGCTATTAGAACTCCGTGTTAAAACCATGGCCTGGCGCCAACAGGCTTGAAGACTATAAAAGGTTCAAAAATGGCTTGTGTATCTGGAGGGTCCAGAAATAAACTGAGCTTCAGGTAAGGTTTGATCCAGACCTCAAGGCTTGGTTCCGTCAGTAACATGCATTAAGTGGCCCAGGCCTGCATTACCTGAACCAATCCCTGTGGCCGGCGTGTGGGGCCACCTTGGCTGCACTGCGAGAATTAAGGCCTGGAACCCTGTGGTCGCCTAGGTAGGGAGGAGGTAAGGGAAGATGGGGAACGACCACCGGGTCCATCTCGGTCAGGAGACGGGAGCACCAGGGCTGACATTTTCTGCCAAATCACACCTTTCCTCTCCCAGTTAGATATGTTGTTCCCATGGAGAAGCATGATCAGAAAAATGGATCGTTGCCCTTCAGTGTAAAGCAGGGTTGAGAATCTGTTTTTTGAGCAGCTGCTCGGTGCTGGGTCGGGTGCTGGGGCTGAGTGCTCAGGGAGGGAAGACACTCCGGCACCAAGGAGCTCAGGGATTGGGGGCTGGGAGGACATCGGGGCAACACCCTGCCCGTTGTCCCTTAGAGGAGCGTGTGGGCAGTCGCTCTGGGGCTCAGCCTCTCCTGCCTCTTTTCATCCCACAGGGAGAGCCACGGAGCCCTCAGCTTGCCCTTTTTGCTCTGGCTGCTGGGATGCTCAGAGCACATTTGTGCCCAATTGCTCTAACTGTCCTTAGGCACGATCCTCTGGGCCATGTGCCTCTCCTGTGTGGCTTCATTGTCCTCCCCAGTTGGCTGGCTTTCAAGTCTTAGGAGCTGGGGCTAGAATTCTAAGGATGACACTTGAAGTCATTTTTGTAAATGGAAGGAAACACCTTTTCGGTTCCAGATCCTGGATCCAGGTGGCAACACTTCACCCCATTGATTTGGCGGAAGGCATGGCCCCCTTCTGAGAATCAAGCCAGGCGGTCTGTGCTGTCGAGTCGGCGGGCTGCCGGTGTCACATGGGGCATGGTGTCCGGTGGGGTGGCAGCGGCTGCAGCCAGGCGGGGGGATGACACACCCTGCTGGAATACCGAATCCTGACTCGGGAGCCGCGGCCACCACTGCCTCTGGGGCCTGGGCCCTCAGCCGGGAGGGGGAGTATGGGCATGGGGCCTCCCAGGGGCTGTGGGGGGCAGGGATGTCCTCGGTCAGGTCCCCGGGCTCCACCTGGCCCACCGTGAGACCCCGAAGAGAGAGGACAGCTGTGTCCGCTGGCTTTGCTGAGCAGAGGGCCAGGGGCCCCTTCCATTCCGGGTGCAGGTGGGGCCCGGACTCAGAGCTCCCAGGCCGGGGCTTCTACCTCACAGTCACCTCGGGCTTCCCCGGGGAACGGGGGCGCCACACCCTTCGATATTCGAGGAGACAGCTCCCCGCTTGATTCCTGGGCTGCTGAGAACAGGGGTCACCCCCCACCCCCGCCTCTGCTCCAGTTTCCTCTGGAACAGACTCTGAGGAGCAACGAGGATGTTTAATTAATTGCAATTACAATCTTCAAAGGAAGCCGAGAGTTGAAAGTTGTTCCTAATTACTGTGTTATGATGTCGGCCAGCTCCCCAAATTGATTGTGTTAGAATTTCCGATGGAGGATTAATTGAGTTGCCGTGAGGACCCACTTGTGTCCCTCGCCCCCCCCCCCCCCCCGGTTAGATGAAGCCCCTGTTCCGCCTCAGAGAAGGCACCAGTCTGGAATGACAATGAACCCTGGGCTGGTGGAGGCGGCTGCCTGGATGAAGAGCTTACCTACCGTCAAGGTCAAGGTCGAGGTCAAGGCTGTGAGGCATCCAGAGCAGCTCCCTGCAGTCACTCACTCAGTTCACCTTCCGGAACTCCCCAGGGTGGGCCTGCTCCCCTCTCCCACCCCGGCGCATGGTGGGGGCGGTGGCCACTGCTTGGTCACGACCACTGCTTAGGTGCCATGACATCCGTCCCCTCTGGGCTCATGTATTTACTGCCAGTGTGAGTCCCTCTGCCCCGGTGACTGGTGGTACTGGGCACGGTGGCTGCCCCATGGTCCTGAGGCCCTGGGCTGGCCTGGGGGCACCCACAGCGCTGTCCCCTGGTGGGTCTGGAGCAGAGGGCGGACACGAGAGCCTTGGAACGCACCTTCCCGTGGGGGTGGGGCATGAGCCTGGCCCTCGGGGATGAAGAAGTCCCCTCCTCAGTTGTGCAGCACACACATGCCCACGGGACAGACAGGGGCCTGCGTCATCGGGGGTTAAATTTTCTTGCGGCAAATCGGGAAGCGTGTCTGAAAAGGGCCCCTCGGGTGTGTGGAGTCACAATGCAGGAGAGGTTGGGAAGAAAGGTCTGGAAGGCCTAGAAAGATCATTTGGCTGCTATGAGTTGAAATAGATTTGGGGACTGGCACCAGCGGAGGCTGAGCCGCAGGGAGGATCCGGGCGAACCAGCTGGAGATTGGAGCCGAGTGGGTGGGCCGCAGGGTCCCCTGAAGGTGGGACGGAGGAGGAGGGAAGTGGAGGAGGGAGCAGTCAGGGATGCCCAAGTTTGGGCTGGGGCAGCGGGAGGGATGGGGTTTCATCTGCTCGGGTGGGAGTCCGAGGAAGGCCTCCAGGCTAAGGGCATGTGCGGGACACGGGCTGAGTCACTCAGTGGCCCTGGAGAGGTGCATGTGGAGCCCCCTGGCTTGGTGGGCCCTCAGGCTTCTCATCTGTGAAATGGGCCCACTGACACCTGTCCCTGAGCGCGGTTCTCTGCAGGGTGGGGACTGTCCCTGGTGGAGCCGCGGAGGCCTGGTGCAGTCCCCAGTGCTGGGCCGTTACTGGAGCGGTGAGTTCTCGTGTGGCCCTTTAGTCACCGAGCACCACTGAGCCCTGAAATGACATTAAGAAGAGGAGCTGCATCCCTTCTTTCCCCAACAGGGGAGACTTGACAGGAAGCTCGGGGACAGAGGGGGGGGCCAGGGAGGCTTAGAGGGGCCAGGCTCCACCTGCGGGAGCCGGGAGGTTTCCAGGGTATTCTGCCGTTCAGGCATCGCTGGGCTCACGTGGGCCCCGGGAGCCAGATGTGAAGGCAGGGGCAGGGGTGCCTGAGAGCATCCCCCGCCGGACCAGGTGGGGCCCCATCATTCCCCAATTTCTCGGTTGGGGAAACTGAGGAATGCCACGAGGGCTGGGAGGAGAGTGACCCAGCAGGTTCCGGGCTCCCAGGGCCGGCCCTGCACGGTGGCCACGCTCCCTGACCTTCCGAGCTCTGGTGTCCTCAGCTGTGAAGCTGGGCGAAGGTGCGGGGGCTGAGGGGCCGATGTGCGTCCAGGCTCAGCTCAGGCCTGGCTCAGCCAGGTCTTGTCCAGGCGGCTCCGGGCAGCTGTGTGGCCCGGCGGGGAGTCCTCCATGTGGCCCGGCGGGCCGCGGTCCCCTGACCCGGGTCCTGTCCGGCATCGGGGCCCCGCCCACACCTCAGCTGGTTCCCAGGCCGAGCCAGGGCTGGAAAAAGTCCCAGGGAGCCTCCCCCACTCCCCTTAAACGCACATTTGTTCCAGATCCATGAATATGCGATCGTCGCCCACCTCCTCCGGGGAACCGTGAACTTCCTCCACTTCTGTAGTCAAGCTCTACATTAATCACGGCTAATTGCTAGCGGGAGTCGTTTATGTCAAGAGCCTGATTCCTGGGAATAAAGGGGAATAAAGGATGGCCCCTCTCAGGAAGCTCCGCGTGGCCCGGGAAGGAGCAATGCCAGGCCCGGACAAGGCCCCCGGCCCCCGGCCCCCTGCCAGCGGCCCCAACCGCCGGTGACAAACGCAGGGCCTCTGGCCTTTGCTGAATCTTCAGGGAAATGAGCACATTCATCATGTTCACGCGTTTTTCTGAAGTTGTTGTGAGTTTCCTTGAAACCGTGGAGGGTTTTTTTCTTTCTTTCTTTCTTTCTTTTTTTTTTTCTCCTTTTTTTGGCAACAACAGCTGGGAATAAGTTGACACTTTCTAAAAACTGTCACTTATTGCTTGGGAATGGGCAGGGGAGGAGCCGTGCTCGCCAAGTCCCGGGCCCAGATCTGAGCTTTGCACACCAGGACCGGCCCTCCCCTGGCTCTTCGGGAGGCCGTGCCGGGAGGCCGGCAGCGGAGCGGGTCCCAGGCCGGTGCGGGGTGGGCTCCAGGGCAGCCTCACCAACCAGAGTCCCGAGGACGGAGCACAGGGATGATGGAGAGGAGTTTCTGTGTGTGGCTCGTTTTTGTTGGAGCATGTCCTGCCTCAGTTTACTGACTGCAGTATTGGGTCATTATCTTCTTATCACCAGGGGGTGTGTCTGCTGTCTGTTAACCTGACGGAGGCCACACCTGTGGAGACCGGGGCGTGAGAAAGATGAGTGTGCAGAGCTCCGAGTGCCGTGTGCAAGTACTCACTTGTGTCGGTGCACATGCACCTGTGGGTGTGTGTACACGTGTGCACCTGCCCATGGATGCAGTGGGCTTGCTAGTGTGGATGCATGTGTGTGTGTGTGTGTGTGTGTGTGTGTGTGTGTCTCGGGGCACCTGTGCCTGCCAGGTTTTTTGTATGCAAATAAACCCTTGCGGTTCTGGAAGCCCCGCCCCCTCAGCCCCTCTCTTGGCTGCTCTGTGATTCGAGGACCATTTTCCTGACGAGGAAACTGAGGCTGAGCGGGACTGGGGGACTTGCCTGGGGCTCCTGAGAATGGGCTCCTCAGGAGAATGTGTGCAAGGCCCACAGGAAGGAGCAGAAGTGGCAGAGGGGTGGGTGTGTAGGCGGAGCCATCACAGGGTGCTCAGGCCCGTCCTGCCTCCCTGTGTCTCCCCCTCCCTCCGCCCCCAGGCTGGATGCCGGGCATGCCCCTGCAAGCCCCACACGTGGCTCAAAGTGAGGTGTGGTGTCTGTCCTCCCAGGCCCGCTCCCCCGCAGGGCCCCATCTCCTCGCGGGCCTGGGGGTCCCTGGCCTCTCCCGCACCCCCACACCCTGAGCACCCCCTGCGCCCCTCTTCTCCGTCCCTCTGGCTCAGGTTGTCTCCTGGTCGCGCCTCCTCTAGACAGCCTCCCTGGATCCTCCCGCACCCCAGGCTGGGATCCCCCAGAGCTCACTCTCCAGGGACATTCCCAGCCTGAGTGACTGTCACGCTGCCTCGTGCCGTCTGCTGCTGGCAGGGCTGAGGCTGTGTGTGCACAGGGGCCGTGTGTGGGGGAGGGAAGCTGGCCCCCAGAACCCCGGGCTGGGGTAGGGGCCCCATCTCCTGCCCTCAGCGTCCCTGGGGGTCGGCAGACAGGTTCCCACCATGACTGGTGCCGGCTGGGGTTGAGAGACGTGCGGAGAAGGGCCGGACGGCACATCAGTGCAGTCAGGGTGTAGACAGGACCCCCAGAGGACTTGGGGGCCCGGGTGGGGAGCCCGGTCCTGCCGCTCGGCTGGGAATCTCCGGGTCCCCAGGCAGGCTGGGCCACCTCCGCAACGCCTCGGAGTCTCAGCGAAGGACCAGATGGCGTTTTGAGCATTTTAATAAGAGCTATTTGCAGTGTTGCTGCCGTAAAAAAATTCCTGCTTAATGAGCAAATGCACGTCGGTAGCGAGTTAAAGGCGCTTGGATGTTTTAAATATTATGTACGTCGTGTTCGTGTTAACAAACCTGATTTTTAATTACACCTTCCCCTGCTGCCTGGCGAGGCTGAGGGTAGGGGAAGGGAGGAAAAAGTCAGGCACAACAAGTGTGGTTTGCCGTTAGAAGCGACAGCCAATTTCTCGAGATCCCCCCTGTGTAGACATTCCACGGAAGGCCACGTAGACACTGAGCCTGGCCGGGATTCGGCGTGGCGTCCCTGAGCTCATTCCCATTCTCAGTAAAGCCGGAGCACCTGCGCCGGCCACACGCTGACCTCTGACCCCAGTCCCAGCCGGAGTCCTGACCTGACTCTCATGCTGCTCCCAGCCCCCGGTTGGGGAATGCACCCTGATCCCGGGTTGAACACTGAGTCTAATCCTGGTCGTGTACTGAGCCCTGGTCCCGGTCAAACACTGACCTCTGACCGAGGTCATAGTCCTGACCTTAGTCATAGACTGAGCTCTGACCGTGGGGACTAAGGGAGCCTTGACCCTAGTTACACACTTTGCCCTCTTCCTGGCCATGTTCTGATCCCTAATCCCAGCCGTGGACAGAGCCTTGATCATGTTCACAGACTAAGCCCTAAGCCCTTCCTCGTGCGCTGCCGACCTCAGCCCCCTCTGCCGGTGCCTCCCAGGGCAGGTAATCGCGGTGGACAGGGCACGCAGGGGAGTCCGGTGGGCCCGGGGAGGCGATCTGGGCCTGCAGGAAGGTGCTGCTGGGACGGGCTCCTTTGCTGACTGCTGACATGACCCTTGGCTTCCCGGACGCCCAGACCGCCCTGCTCTGCCTGCAGCACTGCCTCCTGCTTCCCCCCGAGGTCTCGAGTCCCTCAGGAGCCCTGCGGTCTCCTCACCGGGGCAGATGGCATGGTCGCCGTTGGGCCGTGTCTATCTGGCTGGCCCCTGCGGGAGTTCGCGGCTGATTCCTCCAACACCCCCCGCAGTGGTTTTCTTCTCTCCTTTCACAGATGTGAGACGGTGGCCCTGGGTGGGAGGTAGGTGGCCCGGCCACTGTCAGCTTCACCCGGGCCCGCGCAGGGTCCTTCCAGGGCAGGGCCCCAAGGTGAGCGGTTCCCAGGAGACCAGGCCGCTCAGTCCTGGGACGGAGCTGGGCAGGGACGAGGAGCTGATGCAGGGAGAGGTCCCTGGGCAGGACAGGGACAGCCCCACGTACACCAAGCTTCCCCACCCCTGTGTTGCTGGGGCAGTCCTGCTGAGGAGGGGCTGGGGTGGGGGCAGGGGGCTCCGTCCCAGCACCGCCCATGTGTCCTGAGAGCTGTCCCGGGACCGTCTGTCTGTCCTGAGATCTGTCCGTGCACCGTCTGTGTGTCCTGAGAGCTGTCCCAGCACCGCCCGTGTGTCCCGAGAGCTGTCCCTGCACTGCCCGTGTGTCCTGAGATCTGTTCTAAGAGAGTGGGCTTTGGGCAGAGAGGCTTTCAAAAGTTCCCTCTTGCCGGCTGTGTGAGCTTGGGAGGCTCTAGGACCTCTCTGTGCCAAGGTTTCCTCCGCTTGAGGGTTACTAACCACGCCCTCCCTCATGTGATGGTCGTAAGTGTGAAGGCAAAGCAGCCGGGTGACCCATAAACAGAGCCCAGCCCTGTAGGGGTTCAGTCCCTCGGGGAGCCTGTGTCCTGGGCTGTGAGTGCCTGCACGTTCCTTGTGTCCCCGGGTCCCCAAGTATGACAGAAAGGCTGTAGGGGCTGGAGTTGGGTGTTTCCCTTCTGGTAAAACGGTTTCTCCTGAGGGCGGACTTGTTGGGGAGAACGAAGTGCTTGGTGGAATTTCTAGACGGTTCTTGCGGGGCTCCGGGTTGGGGCTCTGGGGCGGGGCTCCTGCGGGCACAGTTTCTGTGAGTTTTATCCTGGTTCCCGCAGCAGAGCCAGGCACACGTGGGTCCCCACGAAGGAACAGGTGCTTCCTGCCTTCCCTCCCTCTCTGTTCCTCCGTCCCCAGGTGCTCATGCAGGCAGTGCTCTGTGTGGCCAGCAGTGACGGCAGGTGAATTTAGAATAGGGTGTTGGGTGCGTCTGCCTGGGACCAGCCACCCAGGGCCCTCAGCCTCCGTTCTCCACGAAGGTGGGCTCGGTCCTTCCGTGGGGATTTGCTCATCACCGACTGTGAGCCGGCCCTCTTGAGGTCCTGGTGACACGCTGTGGATGAGACGCAGCCCCCACACACCAGAGCCCCGCCCAGTGGTGGGGGACGTGCGGGTCTGTCTCTGCCGAAGCCCCCAGACAGTGGTGATGGCCAGGAGGACCGATGAAGGCTGCAGGGGAACCTGATGATGGGGTCTTGCAGCTGAGCCTCAACAGGCAGAAGGAGGCACTGGGGCCCCAGCATTCGGGCCCAGGAAGAGCAGGGCGAATGCCCAGGGAGGGTGTGTGGCACCGGGCTGTACACTGCCAGGCTCCGGGCTGCGTTTCCACAAGTGCGAGCGGGGCTAAAACTCACTCAGCAAGCGCCTTCCACATGCCGGGCACTGTGCCAGGAGGGACCAGAGCAAAGGTTCTCGAAGCATGGCCTGTGGAACCCGGGCGGGTCCCCAAGATGCTTTCAGGGCACGCATGGCCCAGAGCCCTCTTCACAAGAGCACGTGGAGATGTTTGCCTCTTTTAAGTTGACGTTTGTGCAGAGGGCGGTGGCCGGGTTTCCAGTCCCGCACACCCATGCAAGCCCCAAACCACAGTCCCTTTGCTGCCGAGTGTCCGTGCAGGGGCGCGGCCCATGAGTGCCCGTGCTGGTGCAGGGGCGCCGCCTGAGTCTGGGCCCTGAGTGCCCGCATGTGTGAGCTGCTGGGTGCAGCTCTGGGCTGGGTCCTGGCCACTGAGACGCTCCTCCCCGGGCGAACTGTGCCTTGCTGGTGTGTGGTGTGGCCTCGGCGGCCAGGAGGCCAGCCCTGCCTCTGTGGCCTGGGTCCAGGGGCCGCGGAAGGCAGGCCAGCGGGCAATGGGAGGGAGTGGGGACAAACCCACAATCAAAGCGACCTGCACTTAGGCCTGGCGGCCCAGCAGCCCAGCGACCCTGGCGGGTTCTTCCCCCGGGGACCCTCTCTGTGTCTGGAACATGGGATACTTACACCTTCCACCAAGGTCAGAGTGTCCAGTGCCCGGCATTTGTAGAGGCTCTAACAATGGCCCCGGGCACACTGGGAATGTCACCCTTCCTGCAAACCTTAAGGAAAAGACCCCAATATCTGTTTTTAAGAAACGGAGGCTCAGAGTGGCCAGCTGTCCTGCCCGGAGCCCTGTGGTGGGCGAGGACTGCGGCCAGGCCTGCCCGATACCCAGGCCTGTGACCCATTTCTTGAAGGTGCCGGGTGACCCTCCCTGCCGGCTGTTCCCAGACCCGTGGGGTCCCCCCACCCCACTCTGGTTGGCCGTTCAGGCCTCCGCAAAACTGATTTCTCTGGTGACTCCCCCTCAGAGCTGGCTCCTCGGCCGTTGCCATGGAAACCTCTTTCTCCTCCCCACATGCTGCCGGCTGCTGACGGAGGCCAGGTCGGATGGGCAGAGGGAAGACGGGGCTCAGTGAGCAGGGCTGAGGGGCCGGGAGGGGGCGGCTTCTGGGTGGGCCTGAATGGACCGGTGGTCTCTGTGTCAGGGACAGGCTGGGACAGGCTCTCAGGGGCAGGTTCGGGTCATTGTGCGAGGGTAGGGGCTGTGCAGGCTGACCTCGAGGGGAGTGGCCGGCGCGAGCAGCTGGCTCGGGACATCTGGGTCGTTGTGGTGCTATGCGATTTCAGCCGGGGGCCCAGGAACCCCCAAAGCCCACTCGCCAATTACTGCAGCCCCCACCCCCACGGATGGCGGCAGGGTGAAGACGGAGGAGCCACCTGGTGGCAGCTGCCCAAGTTCTCCGTGACCGGGCAGGCTCCGAGTAGAGGCAGGTCGCTAGGACATGAGCCCACATGGTGAGGAGGCTTGCGTGCGTCCGGGGGCCGAGAACCGAGGCCACTGAGATGGGAGTCGTAGGACGTGTGGCCACGGGACAGAGCCCACGAGGGGCGGCCTGTGCAGACGTGCTGCAGTGGGCGTGAGCTCAGGGGGGAGCGGGCAGTCCTGCGCACGGCGCTGAGGGGCCAGGCCATGGGAGGCCTTGTTGGCGGTGCGGAGCTTCGGATGGGCAATTTTAAAGGGTCACCAGGCTACTGAGGTGGGGGCGCAGAGCAGGGTGAGAGCGGGAGTGGGGCAGGGAGCCTCGTGGGTGAGGCTCCATGGAGAGGGAAGGCGGCAGAGCGCGTGGGGCAGCGGGGACAGCAACAGCAGCCAGGCGCTCCCCACGACTGTGTCATGGAGGCCTCTCCCAGTAGCCCTGATGGTGGCCTGGAAGCAGGCGGGGGCCGCCGGAATGGACAGACCAGGGACAGGATGGATTCAGGACACCAATGCGAGGTGTCAGAACCCGGGCACGGATGCTCGGTCGATTAGAGGGGAGGGGGCAGGAGGCAAAGGGACGGCCCTCCACGCGGGCATCCCACCCAGGCGGGCCTCACACCCGGCCGGGCGGGGCCGTATGTGGGAAATGCATCTGTACCCCGTGGGAAGCCCTGGATCCCAGATTCCCCATCAATCCCAGGGGTGTTGCCCTGCCCCTCACCCCCTGGGAGACATTTCCATCCCCTTCTGAGCCCCAAGCACCTTTGGCCAAAATAGGGGGCCGGCCGGCTGTCCCCAGCGGTTGGGCAATCGGCCTGTGTCGCCCCAGAATCATTGGTGGGGGGGGCTCCTCTTCCTCCTGTCTCTGGACCCAGCACACGCATGGCTCTGCGTTGCCGCGGAGTTGAGGCCACTGGCTCAGGACATGGTCCTGAAGGCAGCGTGCGTGGTGAGAGGTCCTGTGTTGACTCTGCTGGTGACCTTGGGAGTGACCTTGAACCCTCGCTGCCCAACAGGTGGGAACCTACCAGTGAAGGGCAAGAGAACCTGCCAGCCCTTCCAGCCTCATCTTCTGGGATTTCAAGACATCCGTGGGGCCTGAAATCCCACTGCCCCTCCTTCTGGCCATGATGGGGCAGGGCTGGCTCGTCCCTGGGCGCCAGAGCTGCTGGAAGATTCTCTCTCAGAAGAAACAGACTGAACAGAAATAGCAGCCTGGCGCCAATGAACATATGCTACCTCCAGGGGGTGGCGGGAGGGACCGAGGCCCGTTGACGGGCTCAGAGCTGGAGGCCTTGAAGCTCCAGGGGAGGGCGTCTGTGTTGCTGGCACTGACGTGGGAATGGCAAACGGGAGCTGCTGCTTATGAGGCACCTACTGTGTGCCAGATGCTGCCGTACGTTGTGAGTCACTCCCCAACGACCTGCCAGGCAGGTGCTGTTGTCCTCTCCTCCACGTACGAAGACTGAGTGGAGAGAAGCCAAGTACTGCTGGGTCACAAAGAGGAAGGGGCAGAGCTGGGCTGGTCCACCTGACCCCGAGGGAGATGGTGTGCTGTTGGCAGGGGTGAGACAGACTCACTCATTCACCTACCCGCCCTCTCACCACCCATCTGTCCACCCACCCATCCATCCACCTACCAAAACCCACCCATCCATCATCCATTCGTCCATCCATCCATCCATCCATCCATCATCCATTCATCCATCATCCACCTACCCACTACCCATCCATCCATCATCCACCCATCCATCATCCATCCATCCATCCATCCCCCACCCATCCAACATCCATTCATCCAACATCCATCCATCCCCCACCCATCCATCATCCATTTATCCATCATCCATCCATCACCCACCCATCCATCAGCCATTCATCCATCATCCATCCATCACCCACCCATCCATCATCTATCATCCATCCATCCATCCATCCATCCATCCACCTACCTACCTACCCATCCATCCCTCCATCCATCCTCCATCCATCTATCATCCATCCATCCATCACCCACCCATCCATCATCCATCGTCCATCCATCCATCCATCCATCCATCCCCCACCCATCCATCCATCACTAACCCACCCACCACCCATCCATCTCCCACCCACCACCCATCCATCCATCCATTACTGGTCCAGATGCTGAATTCTCACCTCAAATTGGCCTTGCTTATTGTGTACCCTAGGCCATGCCACAGGGCTCTCTGGGCCTCAGCTTCCCCATCTATGAAATGGAAGAGGTTGACTCTCTGTGCCTCATTTTACCCATCTGTCAAATGGGGAGTTCCCACCTTAGCAGGTGCTGGGAAGATTCAGTGAGGCTATGGACCTAACATCCTTACAGCAAGCCTGGTCCACACGGGGGCCCACAATGTTAAGATCCAACATCTCCTGGGCCCAGGAGGCCCAGGCACCCCCAGACTGGTCTTCTAGGACCTCAGAAGCATCTGGACCCAGTGAGGGCTGGTCCCAGTTCTGGGGGCCGGGGATTCAGAGGTGACTGACCCTCACTAGGCCCCACCTTTGGGATCTCAGGTCCAGCCGGGAGCCTGACAAGACGGGGGACCTCAGCAATGCAGTGTGGTCAGTGAGTGGAGGCCAGGCAGGCAGCCCCTGCTCGGGTCAACCCTGCTTCATCTGGCCCAGGCTGCCTGCAGGGCTCAGCGTTTAGAAATGGGACTTTGTCTTGGTGAAACCTGGGCAGGGATGGAGAGCTGCTCTGGCTGGGCCCCCCTGGAATGGCTCCCCGACTCTGCAACACACTTGGAGGCATGGGAAGTCCCTCCGTCCGTCTATCCCGGCTTCTACCTGCTGCAGCTTCCATCAGCCTCCTCTTGGGAAGCTCATTGCGAGCTGGGGAGCATGGAGCACATTCTGGGGCCTCCTTTCAAAGGCTCTTCCAGGGGCCCCCATGGCTTGAGCTGCTAATGAGAAGCCAGAAGCAGCACCACAGGGAGGGAGGCAAGGCCTTCCACGAAAGGGGCCCCCTCCGCAGCTTCCTCATCCAGAAGGGGGTTAGGAGGGTGAAGGAGGGTGGTGTCCTCTGTCGCTCCCAGCAGAGGAGGCTCGCAGCGGGCAGGGAACTCTGAAGGAGCACCCTCGGTGTCTTCACAGCCTGTCACCACCTAACCACCCCCCCGAACCTCCCACCTTCACCTTGGGGGACGTGGTGGCCCCGGGTCCTGACTCACGGGGTGGGGTGCTCAGGAGTACCAGAACACCCCCTTCACCCAGGCACCCCCAGACTGGTCTTCTAGGACCTCAGAAGCATCTGGAAAGATGATTTCCACACAGGAGGTCAAGCTGTGGAGACCTTGGGCGACGTCTCCAGCGTGTCAGGGCAGACGGGTCCCAGAAATCACTGGACCCCAGGCCTGCATGTTCTGGGCTGGGGCGGGGGCGGGGACGGGGCCGGTGCTCGGTGGGCTGACCAACTGCGGGGCTGTGTGCAAGCCCAGCACGACCCTCACACGCAGGGCCCCGGAACAGGAAGGCCCAGCGTGTCAGAGCAGGGGCGGGCGACACCTCTCAGATGGGGAAACTGAGGCTTAGAGGGCAGAGGCCTCTGGAGGGGACTGTGCCCTTCTCTGGGGGAGCGGTGTGTGTGTGAGCTGAGCAGGGGGTGGGGGCCTCCTCCCGCGTGCCAGCAGCTCACGGCCTTCATCTTGGTTCCTCGGCGACAGTCGGGGGAGACAGGTGCCCTCACGTCCACCTTCTGGGTGAAGAGAGAGAGAGCCGGGGGCTGTGATGTCCACCCAAGGTCACCCAGCTCTGAGCGGAGGACAGAGGGAATGTGAACCCAGGGTGGCCAGGCCCCGAGCTTATGCCCCTTACACACATAGGCACACGAACACACGCGGACACACGCACACGAATGTGCACTCACAGCTCTGCACATGCTGACACACGTGTGCAAAATTAACACCAACCCACGCACACACGCGGCATACACCTTCACAGCCACACCCACTCATATGCGTGTGTGCCGTGTTCAGGTGTGTGCGTGTGTGTGTTCACGTGTGTGCACTCATATCCAAGTGCACACAGCGTGAACACGGCACTCACACACACAGGCAAACTCCACGGCCTCCGCGCGTCCCCAGCTCAACTCGTGGCACGTGAATTACACAAACACACACATCTCATTCAGAAGGTGTGGTTCGCATGGCACACATGCCCAGAGCACACACCCATCCCCTCAGACTGCAGAGGCCCGGAGGGCCACCTGGCTGAGGCTGCAGGTGCCCCTCAGTGAGCGGAGGGTTGGAGGACAGCACACCCCCCGTGAAGGTGCCGTGGAGGTGGTTCTGGCCGGGGGGCCTCACCTTCCTTCCTCCCCCCTCCTGTGGACTTTGTTAGAGACAAGTGGGGGAGGGGCGCCGGGAGGGGGCGGCCTCACGTGGCCCACGGCTGCTACTTCCTCCCTAACAGCTTCGCCTTTGTCCTCCTGCCCCTCCAGTGGCAGCTCGGACCCCGGTGGGCTCCTGTCTTCTGGAGACGGCGGGTGGGGGGCAGACCCGGCAGGAACCAGCCTCGCGCCCGACGTTTGTCACCCTGTCCCTTGGTTTTTAATCAGCCAGCTCTGTGGAGGCTGGGAGCTGGACGGGGAGTCCGTTTGGGGGGCACATGCCCCCAGCGTCCTTTCGGAAGCCGACACGCTTGGAAAGAGCCGGAATCCATTGCTGGTCACTGACCCTGTTCACTGCTGGAGGCCAAGCTGCCGAAAATGCGAATTTCTCATTAAAATAGGACTTAATCCTCTCCCCCAACTACCCACTATCTCCCGCCGGATGAGCCAAAGTTGGATGCTGCTAATTAATATAATCGCCCGTTAGGTTTATTTACATAAGCAGATATAATTCACACGGCTTTGCAGGAGCTGATGGAGAAGCTAAACAAATTTTTTTTGGAGTTAAAAAAATTAATTACCTTGATCCTCCCTCTTGTATTCTAATCACAGACTTGCAGGGGTCCCTCTCTGGTGCGTCCCGGAGCCCTGGGTTGGCACCTGCTTTGATGAGCTGGGAACTTGTTCCAAAGGCAGGGGAAGCAGAGAACGGCCGCGGCGCAGCTCGGAGGGGGATGCGGCGTCCACACATGAAAGCCCCGATGCGTGTGATGATTATTTACGGTTCCTGGTGCTGGGAGCTTTGTTACCCAGTTAGACAGACTCTAAACACCACACTGAAGTCTTGACAAGTTCCTGGCAGATTAATAAATCGTATTAACCGCTCTGGCTTCCGGAAGGTGCTCAGGGAGGCCTGACTGTGTTTGGAGACTGTGCCTCCAGTGGTTTCCCTAGAGGGGCTGTGCCTGGGGGTCTTCTGGGAGAATGCGCAGGGCTGGGGGTGGGGGCCCCTCTTTGCCTGAAGACTCAGATGCTCAAACAAGCCACCAGTTGCTGGGGGGGGCGGGGAGTCTTGCCTAAAGAGGATACAGGAGTTGTGTCCCTACAATGAGATCAGTAGAGTTGGTCCGTTAGTCGATCATCAAACATCCAGGGGACGGTGCTCCATGGGGCCCGGTGGGCAGCACCGAGCGACGTACACCGGCTCCCTGACTGTTGCGGGTTGAACTGTGCCCTTCCCACAAGCTGCATCCAAGCACTAGCCCCAGTCCCTGTGAATGGGACCTTATTTGGAAATCGGGTCATTGCAGATAGAAGCCAGTTGAGCGGGTCACACCCGTCAGCATGACTGGTGTCCTCGTAAGAGAGAAACTTGGACCCAGACGGGGCGGGGGGGGGGTGCTAATGAAGACACAGGGACCCAGGGAGAACGGCTCGTGGGGACCGAGGCCGAGCCCGGAGTGAAGTGTCCAGAGCCCGGGGACGGCTGCACCCGAAACTGCCAGAGGCAAGAGTGTCCGGAAGGGGCCGCCTTCCCGGCACCTTGATTTCAGACGTCAGCCTCAGGCCTGTGAGAGCATCAGCTTCCGCCCCAGGAAACCACCACACAGTCCAGTGACGGAGACAGACAGACAGTACGGACGCGGATGCGCAGGGAGCCTCCCGGGCGGAGCTCGGGGTGCCTGGCCCGTGGAGGAGCCCAGGGCACTGGGCCCAGCTCACGGCTCAGGGAGGGCTTCCCGGAAGAGGGAGACTGGGCAGAGGCTGGGCCCCAGGTGGACGGGCTCCGAATCCCGTCCTGCTCCTTCCCAGCCCCACACCTTGGCCTCGGCCACACCCTCCAGCTGGCCGCCCTGGACTGACCCCCCGCCTGACGCAACCTTGTCCGAGAAGCTTCCCTGAGCAAGGGGCCTGGAGGGCAGAGGCGGCGGGGGGCTCTCCTTGCGCATCCCCCATATCCCCAGGGTGTCTGCGCTGTGATTTCCAACTGCCCTTCCCTACCGCCTCCCAGCCGCGACCGTCTGTCCCCCCAGGCACAGGGGTGCGGCCAGCCCCACGGCCCAGCAGGCGCAGGAACCGGACTGGCTGAGGGGCAGGCCCGCTCTGCCCAGCACTGGGCACCAGCTTCGAGGAGGCCTCCGCCTTCTGGGCCTCGGTTTCCATGCCTGCGACGCGGAGGTGGTGCCCCCGACCTGTGCGCTGCGGGGCAGGGTGATGGGTGCAGGCCGTGGCCCCTCCCTGGCTCCTTTCACCCCTGCCTGGGAGGACACCTCCGGGCCCGCCCACCTGCTGGTCTGTGTCTGGGCCGAGCTTCTTCGCCGTGTGCCCTGAGGCCCCGCTCCAGAGAGCCCCACGGGGTGAAGACGGAAGGGACTGCTCTCAGGGGACGAAAGTCAGAGTAACTTTGAAGCCCGGCCCCCCTTGCTGAGAACAGCTGCAGAGTCTCAAAGAATTTCCTTCCCCCACTGAGACTTTGGGTGTTTTTTCCCCTCCTTGAATGAGGGAAAGAAATGATGCTGAGTAGCAAGTAATTACCCAAATTGAGGCGGAAGTCAGCCATGAAAGGGGACAAATGAAGAGGAAGCGTCCCCCCCCAACCCCCCTCGGCCCTTCCTCTCCGCCCCACCTGCGGCCCCACCTGCCACCCCAGGCGACAAGGACGCCCTCGGAGGCCCCGCCCACCGCTGGCGAGCCCCGCCCCTCGCTGCCCCGCCCCCAGGGCCTGCGCCAGGACAGAGCGTCCCAGTCCTAAATAGTCTTAATTAAATGGTGGCACCTGCTATTCTGTTTCCTGTTACGCTCGTCCCACAGACACCCACCGTGAGGCCACCAATCCCCGCGCGGTGGACGCCTGCGGTCCCCGAGGCCGACCCGGGTGTGGAGCCCGAGGCTGTCCGCAGGGGTGAGGGGACACGCTCTGGAGAAAGCTGGCGTGTTCACCGTGCGAGGGGCGCGCTGGGCAGGCCCCTGGGAGTCAGACAGCTTAACTTCGAAGAAACCAGCTTAAATTTGTCTGAAGAAAGCTGTTTAACATTTAAAAAAATAGCTTTATTGAGATACACTTGAGGGAGGCCACACGTCCACCCATGTAGATGGCGCAGTTGAGTGGATTGTGCGTTTCCAGAGCCGTGCAGCCCTCACGTGGGGCAGCTGGAGAATGTTGTCATCACCCCAAAAAGGACCTTCGTTCCCTGAGGCCTCACCCCCTCGACCTGTGCCAGGCCCCCACCCACTTTGCATGCACGAGTCTGCTGGCTGCCTCTGTAACTTTGCCCATCTGGGACATTTCAGTGCCTTTTGTGGCTGGCTCGAGCAGTGGCCCTTGTGCCCTGAGCAGCAGCCATTGCCCCTGAGCAGCAGCCGTTGTCCCCTGAGCAGCAGCCGTTGTCCGCTGAGCAGCGGCTCTTGTCCCCTGAGCAGCGGCCCTTGTCCCCTGAGCAGCGGCGGGCCCAGAGTCCTCCCCCTCCTGGCTGTGGTCTTTGTCACTTTGACAGGCCAAGCCTCGGTTTCCCCATCTGTAGAACAGGCCTCAGAGGCTTGTTCTCTTAGGCTGGGTTCCCCTAAAAGCACGTTCTGAGCCAGAAATCGAGGGCACGGTGCTTATTTTGGGGTGTGCGGGGCCCAGGAAGCAGCGGCAGAGCTGCCATCGAGCCGTGGGCCTGCCTGCTCAGCGGTGTCTGGGAGGCTGGCCAGTGAGGGCAGAGCTGGCCGTGCAGCTACGACAGTGTCCCGTCCCAGGGAGGTGGCCACAGTGAAATTCTAGGTGCCGAGGTGGGACATCCGAGAAGCCTTCACGCTCTGTCTCATTCCCGGGCAGAGGCTCTGGGGCGGGGGACAGAAACTGCCGGAACCCCAGGTGGGGGACATGGAGGCGGAGGGCGGTGGGGAAGAGGGCGCCGGTGGGGAGGCCTCCGGTGGGGTCACGGGCAGGACTGGCCTTGGGGGCCGCGCTCACGGAGCCCATGCCTCCTGGACCAGTGGCCAGCCTCAGGGATGGAGAGAGCACGGCGTCTGTTTCTTGCTCAGGCTAGGTGGGCAGCGGGCCTGCAGGGGTGCAGCTGGGTCCCGCAGGAAGGACCTGCAAGTCGGCTCCTGGCTGGTCTGGGCTCGGGCCCGAAGTGACATGGCATCTCCGCAGGCAGCCCGTGGGGAGAAGGGGGAGCAGACAGAACGTTTGGGAGGCTCCCCGCCTGAGTCACACCTGGCGGCCCGAGCCAAGGGCTGCACGGTGGGGACACCGTCTCCTGCCGAGGCTGTGTGTGCATTCAGCGGGTGCTTGATAAATGCTCAGTGCCCAGCACTGCGCTTGGGTGTGGATGGGGGGATGAGGAAAGGGCTTGGCCCTGGGGCTGCAGGTGCCTGTCACTGGGGCTGGGAGGGCCGTTCAGGCTCCTCTCCAGAAAGTGACATTTGGAAGGAGGTGGGCCTGGGGCTCACTTAACATTTGAGTGCCACCAGTGAGTGCTCCCCGGGGCCAGCCAGCCGCGTTCGCGGGGACATTAGCGGGGCCGCAGGAGCTGGTGCAGAATGCACAGGCAGGGTTCAGGGGCTCCAGAGGTGTGCTTAAGGCTGGCGCTCCGGCTTCATCCTCCTGCCCCAGCTCGGAGGCGGGGAGGGGTGGGGAGGGGGGGCCGAGGAAAACGGCCTCCGATTCTGGCCCTCTCTGCCGTCTGCGGCCCTGGACCCCTGTACCTAGGGGCCGCGTGTCGGGTCAGGGCTGACACCCCAGCCCCACACCCAGCCAGCTGTCACCCCAGCCTTCCACGTGACTCCACGGCCTCCTCCCTGCAAACCTGGCCTTCCCCTTGCGGCTGCAGGCAGCTGCTCCTCTCCCTTCTCCCACTCTTTGGATCATTGGGGGTCGACTCAATGCTCAGCCCCAAGCTCAGGGGGTCCCATCAAGATGCACCCGCGGTTGTAGGTGGGGGTGAGGCGGGGGTGGGGGGACTCTGCTGCCTCTGCGTCACCTCTGCTGGGACACATGCCCCTCCCAGCTGGCAAGCAGGGCCAGGCATGCCTCGTCTGTCCCCAGCTGAGCCCCTGGGACTGGGGACAAGTCCCACCCCGTCGGCCCTGCCGCATGAAGGTCTGGTGGGACAGGCATCACCCTGGGAAGCCTCTTCCTCTGTGCATCCCAGGCTGACTGCCAGTCACTGCCAGTCACCGCCGGTCACTGCTGGTCACTGCGGCCACCGCGACCTCACCTGTATGTCCAGGGCCTCCAGGCGAGAAGGCAGCATTTTGCACAGACCCTCTGTGGGGTCCCCATAGTGGGTCCAGAGGCCCCCAGATTTGTTCAGTGACAGATCTGTCACCTCTGCAGTCAGCTTGGGTCAGCAGGGCGCAGACAGCCGCACACCTAAGAGCTAGGGACACCTTCCTGGGCCACACAGCATTCAGGGGCCCCATTCCTGTCCCCAGCGACTCTGCCCCTCTGCTCAGGCCCTGGTGTGGCCTCAGAGTGCAGGGCTTGCACCTCCCTCCTGTGACTCAGTGGGCCCGCCCAGCCCCTGCTGTGTCACAGGAGGCCCCACCCCTCCCCTGCAGGCCCACGAGAAGGGCCAGGCTGCCCTAAGCCTCCAGGCCTTCTTCCAAGCGGATCTCTCCGCCCCCAGCATTGTCCCTCGTCCTCTGCCCACACAGACCAGCACCGGGGTCACTGCCGTAGGAGGCCTTGTCCTGGCACCCGTGTGGGTGGACAGGTCGCTCTGCGTCCTGCACGTCCACAGCAGGGAGCCCTGAACAGCGAGTGGCCCCGCTCTGCTGATGGCACTGCCTTGCCCACCGCTGCCCGCGTCTGGGGCCTGGTCTGGATCCTCGCGATCCTGTGAGTCAGGCGCTGGCCCAGGAGCTGGGAGGGCAGGCCAGTGAGTGGGTAAACAGGTAAATGGAGTCACGTGGAGGATCCAGCGCGCAAATGAGCAAGGATTCCCCAGGCAGCGGCCAGTGCAAGCAGGAGAGAGGCAGGGCGAGCGGAGGGGGTCGGGGAAGGCCTCTCACCTCTGCCCCCCCGCCAAGCACAGCCTGCACGCAGTAGGCGCACAGGACGTGCTGTGGAGTGGAGGCTGTGCCCTGCCAGCAGGGCCCACCCGTCTGCCTGGCACCAGCCAGGACCCCCTGTGCTCAGGGGCACCAGCTCCCTGCCTGCTTCCTTCCTGCAACCTCCTGTTTCCTGGGACCCAGGCCACACCTTGTCCTCCTCAGTCCTGGGGCCCGGGCCATGCCCTGTCCGCCTTGGCTGCACCCACGTGGGACTCCAGAAGAGCCCAGCTGACCCCTCCCGGACTTGTGGGGTACGGCTCTGACCAGCTTCTGCTTGCTCTGCTGCGGGGCCCCCGCTTCTGCACCTGCTCTCTCTCTCCTTCTCTCTGAATGGTGTCCCTGCCGCTCCTGGGGCCCCCCGGCCCCAGGTCTCCCACGGGCTCCCTGGGGACCCCCAGGCCCTCCTCCTGCTCCCCCCCCAACCTGCCTCCTGGGTCGTCCTCGACACGGAACCACATCTAAGTGGGCGGCCGTGTCAAATTGTCTGCTGACTCATTCCCCAGTTTAACCTGAGCACCTCTTGAGGTGAGTCACAGAATTGCTTTGTGCATTTCTTGCTCGAGGGGACCCTGCACACGTGACTCAGAGCGTGTGCGTGGCTGGCGGGGAAGGGCTTGTCCGGCTCCGAATCCGGGACGTCGCCCCTGCTCCTCATGTCCCCTCCTCCGTCCCTGGACCCCTCGCCTCCGCTGCTTCCTGACCTGGCCCCCCAGGGACACGGCTACGGGACCGTCACTCCAGCTGCCCCACCCCACAGGGGCTGCGTGGCGCTGGCTGGCCCCTTAGATGCTCCCCAGGACCCCGGGAGGAGCCGAGGGCGGATCCGCGTGACCTCACGGCAGCCCCTGGGGTACTCAGTCACTCAACCCACGGTCCGTTGAGCTCTTGCTGAGAGCCCCCAGCCTCCCTTCTTTTGCTCGGGGCAAAAGTGTCTGCTCCCTTTTGACTAGTATTTGAACTTGCAGAGTGAATGTGCTCTCCTAACTCAAGCCAAATGTAAGTAATAGTGACTTGGAACAATCAGGTTTCACATCCTACACTTCGGTGGGGGCTGATTTTCGTCTAATTGTGTGACACCCTCACTCCCCAGGGAGTGAATGCTGTGTGCGTGAGTGCATTTGAGCGTGAGCCTGCATGTGCATGACTGTTGTGCATGTGCACGTGCAAAGAGGGAATAGTGTGTGTGTGAGCGTGGGTGTGAGCGTGCACACACCCAGGCGTGTGGGTGAGTGTGCACAGGTGTGCAAGCGAACAAGGAAGGACTGTGTGTGCCTGAGCTGGAATGTGTGAGTGTGTGTACACATGGGAGTGTGTGTGGGCACACGCCCCTGTGAGCGCATGTGCACTCACGTGTGTATGTGCGGGCACACACCGCAGGGCAGAAAGCAGTGGGGGGGCTCCGTGGAAGGGGCAGCACCTCCAGTGGGCCTTGCAGACGTGAGGGGAGGCATCCCAGGGGTCAGGAGCCGTGGGAACCGAGGTGTGGGGTCAGCACCTTTGGGAGAGTTTTATCAGCAGGCGGACAGGGGACTCCGCTTGATCCGCTGGAGCCCCTTCCTCACTGTCCTCGCCATCGCTGTTCCGGTCACCCACGGGCGGCCCTTCCCAGGTCACAAAGGGGGTTTGCGTCCGCTGTCCCGTTTATGCGTGCTCCTGTCGGCCAACAGAACCAGCGGGGAGGGGTGGGGAGGGGGGCCGAGGAAAACGGGCGCCACCCCCACTATATGGATACAGGCACTGACACGACAGAGGGGTGACACGCCATCCACGGGTGGAGGGCCCCCGGGCACCGTGCTGGGCTGCCTCGCCGATGGGCACCGAGAAAGGACGGATGGAGGTGACATGCTGTCCATGGGTGGAGGGACCCTGAGCACCGTCCAGGCCAGCCTCACCGATGGGCACCGAGAATGGACGGATGGACCCAGGAGAGCTTCCTGGAGCAGGTGGCCCTGGAATCAGGCAGCTAAGAGCTGAGGCTTTCGAACCTCGGCTCTGCCACCCTCCTCTGGGGCTTTGAGCAGTGCTCTCCGCTCTCTGGCCTCAGTTTTATCACCTGTAATGTGGGCATGACTTGCACGTTGCCAAGGTTCCTCCTGCTCTGGGGTTTTGTGACCCAGCCCTGGGCTGGTGAGATGACACAGGGCCGGCGGGGGGGCGGGGGACCAGCCGCGGGCAGCGGGGCCATGGCACCTGGGAAGGGCCAGTGCGGTTGTTCTCCGGAAGCTGCTGCCCTGAGCCGGCTGGGCTGGGCTGGTCCCCCACCTGGTGTCTGTGGGTCGCGCCGAGGATGGGGAGGAAGGACGCCCCGGAGAGGCGCCGCGAGGGAATTCTGTCTGCTCTTTGCAGCTGGCGGCTGATTGCCTGGGGACGCAGGTGGCCGGGTGGCGATTGCCTGGGGACGCAGGTGGCCGGGTGGCTGACCCGTTCAGCTCCCCCAGGGATCTTCCCACCGCCATAGAGAAGATTGAGTGCAGGCGCTGGGGCCACCGGTGTGGCTCTGAATGGCTAACTTCAATTTGTGGGGTGTGAGCAGACCCAGTAGGGGGCACTGTACAACCCATCTCAGGGGGAAGAGGTCTGGCCGCCGTGCAGGCAGAAAGGCTCCTGGTTGGTCTCAGGGCTGGGCGAGGCTGGGGAGGCCTCTTCTCGCTCCCTCGGGGCTGGACGCTGGATCAGCACACAGAGCAAATGTCTGTACCGTCAACAGAGTCTTGGTGACATTGTGTCGGACTGCCACGTGCAGTCGCTCAGGTTGTATACTTCACCATTCTAATGTGAATAACAACCCCTGTGCCTCGTGGCCGTATTTTGTACGAACTTGGAAACCAAGGGCGGACACGTATTCTCTCCTTATTCTGCTGCGCCCGTCAGTGCTGATGCTGCCTTGCGGTCTACTTGAGGCTCACCCAGCTCGAATGTCCCCACGTCTGGAAGCTTTCCCAGAGTCCTCTGGGGAAGGCTATTGTTTGCTACGTTTATTTATTTGTTTTGAGAGAGACAGAGAGAGAGAGAGAGCGGGTGAGCGCACGAGTGGGGCAGGAGCAGAGAGAGAGGGAGGAAGAATCGCAAGCAGGCTCCACACTGTCAGTGCAGAGCCCGATGCAGGAGGCTCGATCCCACGAACCCAAGCCAAAATCAAGAGTTGGACGCGTAACAGACTGGGGCCACCCAGCGGCCCCAGGGCTAAGTTTTTCCTTCTCGATTGTGATAGATCAAAAATGGCCACAGATTTCCTTTCCTCTTGTTCCCTCACCCCTTCAACGTGACCTTGTAGCTCAGCACGTCAAGAGGCAGCCAATGTCTCACCACTAGAGTCTGGTCTTGGCTCTTTCGTCAGCTCTGGTTGACGGGACAGTAGCAAATGTGACACAAAAGAGGCTTGAAAAGTGCTTGAATATTGGGCTGCCCTCTGTTTGCGCTTTTGGGGGCCCAGAAACTACCACTATGTGAAGGAGCCTGGGCCAGCCTGCTGGGTGACGAATGACATGTGGCCCCCAGTTGGCTCCATCGTCCTGGCTGACTGCCAGGATGTCACCCGTGGGAATGAGGCCAGCAGCCCTCCCGTGCGCAGGTGAGCCCACGGAGCATCGGTGGCACAGAGCTAAGCCTTCCCACTGAGCCCCGTCCGTTACCAGCTCCAGGGCTGTGAGCACATGAATGATGATTATTTTAAGGCACTTAGTTTGGGGCTGGTTGTTACACAGCAGTAGCTGACTGGTACATCTGTGTGCCCACAGCACTTTGCTCTTCGCTGTTCCTGCTTGGACAAGCCCGTGGCAGCCACAGTGTGCACCCTGTGGGGAGTCAGTTAAGAGGACAAAGTCAGAGTCGGAGAGACCTGGAATCACAGCCTGGCTCCGAGAGTCCTGGCCCACGGCCTGCGTGTGTCACACACACAGTGTCTCTGAGGTTCACATTCCCCTTCTGAAACATGATGAAAAGGATTACGTTCCAAGCTCGTTGGGTTGTTGTCATGATTCAACGTATATGCAGAATTGACAGGTTAGCGCAGTCGGCACTCCGTGGACGGTCACTGGCACCCCCCTCACCGCTGTCACCGCGTGCCTTCGCGTGGTCCCTCATGGCTTGTCCTGGGGCCCCATGACGGGACGGGGACAGGGACATGTCTGGCCATGTGGTGCCCATGGCTCGAACCTCCTGCTCCTCTGCGGCCCCTTCCTCTGCGTCCCTGGGGGATTCACGCGGATGGGGAGCACTGCTTTCCCGCGATTTCTGGGAATATTTATATCCATCATTCATCTTGGCATTTACGGTTGACATTCCAAGAACAGTTGCACAAGATGGATGTCCCATCTCTAGGACCACAGTCCGCCTGCTTCCCCTCGCTGTAAATTCAATTCTACCTGTGGCACTGCGCCGGGGGGCCCGTGCCCGGGTGGAGGGGGCGGCGGAGGCAGCCCTGAGCGGGAGCCTCAAGCTGCTGGCAGGAGATAAAGCCCCACAAACAGACGTGACCGCACCCACCACTGTGGAGCCCGTGGCCCTGGCTCTGCCTGTCCACATGCGGCTGTGCCAGCCCGTACCACACGGAGCCTGGGGCCCGGTCAGCCTGTGCCGCCTGGCTCGTGGCCAGACACCTGGCCCTGTCGCTGCTCTCTCTGACCTCAGTTTCCCTTCCTGTCAAATGATACTCTGCTGCGTGCGCTTAGTGGCTGCTCCCTGAATGTGGCTTCATGTCCCCTTCTCAGGCTGGCCAACCCCCCCCCCCCCCGCACAGGTCCTCGCTCCTGCTCACCTGCGGTGGGCGATGCTCGCTGCATGACGTCCTGCGGCTGGTGCCGGGAGCAGGGGGAGCGGTGGGCGATGCTCGCTGCATGACGTCCTGCGGCCGGTGCCGGGAGCAGGGGGAGCTGGGCGCCTCGTGTGGCCCCGGTCTGGCCCGGGCCCGCTGATGCGAGGCAGACCTCGAGGGATTCGTGGGTCCGTCATCCCACCGGCCCTCCTCACCGCCCTGTGACGCCCACAGCAAGGGATCGGACAGGGGCTGTGGGTGGAGCGGGCTCCTCGAGCGGCTGTGTGCCCTCAGGCGGGCGGCTTGGCCTTTCTGGGCGTTGGTATCTTTATCCATAAACCGTGGTGACAACGCTGTGACGAGAGGCGGAAGGGGAGCACGTGCCGCAGGCTGCACGAGTGCTGCGCTTGGTCAGAACCGGGTCTGTGCATCGCTGTCCCTGTTTTCTAGACAAGGCTACTGAGGCTCAGGGAGCGAGAGGCTTGGTCCAGGGCCCTGGCCCACGTGGGCGGGGAGAGGGTGTGCTGGGCGGAGGGCAGATGGCCGCAGCCAGGACAGCCAGGGAGGGCTTCCTAGGGGTGGCAGCGCCCGGTGGAGCCTTGAGGGCCCGTCAGGACTTGGCTGCACTGGGAGGTGGTGGAGGGCGCTCCTGTCCGGGGGAGGGAATGAGCTGCATGCTTGGGAGCCCAGGCTGATGACAGATGTCGCTCTGGCCCATCCCCCACCAGAGAGGAGCCCTAAGTGCCCGGCTTCCCAAGAGGAGTAGGTAAGCTGCTTGCATACCTGCAGGGCCAGGAGGTTCACTACTCCGCAGACAACCCGCTGCCTCTGAACGTTGCTGGACTGCGAACGGGCCTCTCCATGGCCCTGGCCCTGCCCGTGGGAGCACCCGGGGGGCAACCCTGCCCCGGAGCCGCCTCTGGACGGCCTCCCAGGCTGCTGGTCTGGTCCTGGTCACCTTCCTCCGGGCACGACCGATGAGCGGCCAGGTGCTGCCCTCAAGGAAGCCCCGACCTCCCCAGCACCTTCCTTTATGCACCCGCTCACCTCTTCCTGGGCTGGTGGGGCAGAAGTGCTTGTACACACGTGTGCACACACACGCACACATGCCACACATGGACACAGACACACATGCACATGCAGGTGCACGTGCACACACACCACACATGGACACAGACACACGTGCACACGCAGGTGCACACGCACATACGGGCACACGTGGGCATGCACACGCAGGTGCACACGCACACATGCCACACATGGACACAGACACACACGCACACGCACACACATACGGGCACACACGTGAGCACACACGTGCACATGCACACACATGCACATGCCACACACAGACACACATGCACCCGTGCACATGTCACACATGGACACAGACACACATGCACATGCAGGTGCACACGCACACACACCACACATGGACACAGACACACGTGCACACGCAGGTGTACACGCACACACGGGCACACATGGGCATGCACACGCACACAGACGTGCACACACCACAATGGACACAGACACGTGCACACGCAGGTGCACACGCACACGCACATATGGGCGCACGCACCTCTGTGTGGGACGCAGGGGTGGCCCTGAAGGCAGAGTTGTGTGTGCACAGCTCAGTACCCATCTCCCAGCTTCAGTGGCGGCGGCCTTTCAGTGGGGTTTTCGGGGTGAGGAGCCTCTCCCCCCACGACTTCCTTAAACGTTTCCCGGGGCAAAGACGCCGGCTGTCCATCCGCGGCTGAGGGCTCGTGGGGACAGGGGTGGCCTCCTGCACCGTCAGACGTGGCTTTCCCGGCCCCGCCCACTGCGCCGCTGGCCCCTGGGCTCTCGCTGAACCTGGGCCCGTGCAGGCTGGCAGCTGATGTGTTTATTTGCCCGGCGGTGGGGGCGGGCAGGCAGGCGCGGCGGTAATTGGTACATTTTGTAAGCAATCATCTCCTGGCACCTTCTGCTGCAGCATGTGGGCTGCCCGATCCTGTTAATCATGGCCCGCAGCCCGGGCCCCCTCGCCTGACAGCCTCATCTCTCTCCCCGGGAAGCGTGGAGCGGCTCCGGCCCCTAATGGTGTTATCTGTTATTCCTGGACACACCGCTCTCTCCTGGCACACGGACAGCGCCGGGGCCTCTGCACGAGGCCCAGACGGTGGCTGAGGGGTGGCACCGATCCCGGCGCCCGTGTCCGGCCAGGCCCGGGCGGGGTGTCAGGGACCGCACCTCGGCCGGCCCTCTGCGCAGCACTGCCTCTGATTTACCGGCAAAGAGGCGGGCAGGGAGGCCGACGCCCGGGGCTGGGCACCGCCGGGGTGGGTGGGATTGATCCCAGGTCGCCCGGGTACAGGCGCGTGCAGTCAGAGGAAGCCGTGGCGCTTCGGGGCCCACCGCAAACTGAAAACCAAGGCCCATTGTTGAAAAATCATCGATACTTTCAAGAAGGCAACAGCAGAGAATTAAACCAAGCAATGGATCTTTCTGACTTGGAGCCTCGTGTGACTGCACTGGTCACACATACATGAAACTGCCCCGTCCAAGGCTTTCACACGCCCTATGCGCACACACCTGCATGCTCACATGTGCGCGCATATGTGTGCGCATGCACATGGCATCGGGGAGTGCTGCGAGTGTCAGGGCAGAATGATCCGGCTTCAGGTCCCGCTTACTCGGAGGTCATGGGCAAATTCCTCCCTGCCCTCAGTTTTCTCACTTCTAAGAGGGACCCAGGGCGGAGCCCAGGGTCAGGGATGCGACGTGGTGCGATGCAGGGAGTGGCTCCAAGCAGGGCTCTGGCAGGAAAGGAGGCCTGGTGTCATTATCAACGTTTTTAATGACAGAAATGATGGCCACGTATGGCAAGGACAGCAGTAAATCAATCCTCATGGTTAATGAGCAGCTCACAGTGTGCCAGCTTCATTCCTGCACCGATCCTGCCACACACTCGCTCTCAGCACACACAGCACCCACTGGGTGCCAGGTCTTTGCGAGGTGCTGACTCTACCTACCTAGCATTCCACGGAGGCTCACTCAGACTTCTGCATTCTAAACACTCATCCATCCACCTACCCATCCACCCATCCACCCACCTCCCTCCACCCATCCACACACCCATCTACCTGTCCACCTACCTACCCACCCATCATCCACCTAGACATTCACCCACCCATCCATCATCCATCTACCATCCATCCACCCAACCATCCACCCACCTACCCACCCACCCACTCACCCACCCATCCACACAACTATCTACCTATCCGCCTACCTACCCACCCATCCATCCACCTACTCATTCGCCATCCAGCCATCTATCCATCTATCCATCCATCCGTCCACTCACCCATCCCTCTATCCTTCCTTCCTACCCTCCTTCCTTCCTTCCTTCCATGCACTCACCATCAATCCTTCTATCCATCCATCCGTCCAGCCAGCCAGCCAGCCAATACTCATTCCTTCGGCAAGAATTCACCAAGCTCCCACTTTGTGCTAGCACCTGGGACCCAAGAGTGAACAGTCTGCGTGAGCTCTGCCCGAGAGGCCATCCCAGGTGGGCGGTGGGGTCAGTAGAGTGAAACATCTCTCCCATCCCTCAACTCCGTGCTACCACCAGCGAGGTGTGTTTGGTGGGCTATGGGTGTGGGGGCTGGATTGGTGAAGCAACTACTGGTTGAGGAGGGGGAAGGGCTCACTGAGGAGACATTTACTTGAGTCTTGAAAGGTGAAGGGGAGTTTCCAGCCTGGAAACAGCAGTGTGGACAGAGGGACAGAGGCAGGAAGAGACCTAGGGTGGGAAGGGTGGGGACTTCAGCTCACCTGTGCACATAACCTGGCCCCCAGCCTGTGGCTGGGCTCAAATCCCGGCTCAGCTGCTCATAGTCCTGCCACCTTGGGCAGGTCACATGATCTCTGTGCCTCAGTTTCCTCATCTGTAAGTTGGGCATAATTATAACACCTCCCTTTCCAGGACTGTTCAGGATTCAAGGTATTAATTCAAGTCAAGCACTTAAAATGGTGCTGGGTACATTGTTAGCACCGTGTCAGCATTAGAGACACAAAAAACTTCCAAGTAGATCTTTTTTAAATTAAAAAAGTTTTAATCGTAATTCCAGTATAATGAACATATAAATTGATCTTTTACATTTAAAAATATTGCAGCTTGATAGGATGATCTGTCTGGGCCCAGCCCAGGTTCTAGTTAAGAAAGTGAGGTGGGGGAGGTTATTCAATATGAAGTGACGTACAGGAAACCCTCCCAAGACAGGCAATGAGCTGGGGCGCCCGGGGGGCTCAGTCGGTCAAGTGTCAGACTCTTGGTTTCGGCTCAGGTCATGATCTCATGGGTCGGGAGATCGAGCTCCAAGTCACGCTCTGTGCGGACAGTGAGGAGCCGGCTTGGGATTCTCTCTCTCCTTCTCTCTCTGCCCCTCCCCTGCTCGCACTGTCCCTGGCTCTCTCAAAATAATAAATAAATTAACTTAAAGAAACAGATAGGCAATGAGCCAAACTTTCTGAGCCATCGATCCCAAGAGTGGCATGGCCATGTTTCTGGGAGGTTCTATGACACACCAGGGCTGGAATACGTCTTTAACTAGTTCATGAACTAGCCGAGCAGAGTGTAAATGCTTGAAACCCGCTGAGGTTGGGCGGTGATGGGGGATGAGGAGGACACAGCACCCGGGGGGCTCGGAGGAGAAGAAGCCGTTTCTGTTTGGGGGTCAGGGAGAGACTCAAAGGTTCGCCCAAGCTGTCGGCAAACGAGGAAAGGGGGCGCTCCTGCAGGAGGAGCGGTATGTGCACGGCTGGGAGGTGAGGGAGGCTGGCCGCGAGGTCGTGCGCTTTCCAGCAGAGACAGCCGTGCACGCAGCTGGGTGGACAGAGGGGAGGACGGGAGACCGTCATGCATGCGGCCCCCACTGCCACGATTCGCAAACTCTCCGAGGCAGTCGTGCCGCCCCACATCTGAGAACGACCAACTGCGGTTCGGAAAGGTCGGGTGGTCAAGGAGGGGCCAGAGCCCTGGGGTCTCCTCCTGGGCCACAGAAGGGGGTGGTTAATAGGAGCAGAGGGAGAGGGGTGGGATTTACATCTCTGGGTGACAGGGTTCCCGACTTCCAGCCTATGGTGTGGGTGGCAGCCAGACCCCTTGGGAGGTGGGGTGGCCGGGTTGATGGCCCCCAGGAGCCTTGGCTGAGGGGCCAGCGGGGACACAGCTGGGGTTCGCATCTCCTGACGACCTTTCTAGTCTGGGACAATGGCTCCTGGGGTCCAGTCCAGGGAGCCAGCCTCACGGGGCAGCTTGGCTCCACGGGGCTCGTGGGAGGCTGGGGCCGTGGTACAGGCAGCCTCTCCCCTCCACGGTGCTGCCCAGCACCCTTTTCCAGGACAACCCTGCAGGGTCCCCACTGGTCACTCTGCTTCCAGTCTCACCTGTCCCCTCTACCTCCTTCACAATCAGCTTCACCTGCTCAGACCACTGTGATGCCATCTCTCTGCCCTAAGATCATCGGGGACTCCCCGCCTGCACCCACCTGGCGCCAGCCCAGGGCCTGGAAGAGCTTCTCTCCCCGGCCACACCCCCCCCCCCGCCCCGTTCTGGAGCCCCTGAGCCCGACTCGCTCACCCGCCCCTGCAGCGCCTGTCTGTTTTCTGAGGGCAGACCACGTTCCCTTCTCCCCGATGTCATCTGTAGCTCCTAGTGCCCTGATCCTCAGACTGGGCCTGGAGGGACTTCAGTCTCATCCTCCATCAGCGCCCTCGAATCCCACCTCAGGCTCCTCATACTGTGCTCTGGTTGGGGGAGGGGGACGGACACTCCCCTGGGGGGGGAGTCACTGCCCACCCCACGCCCTCTTGGGGTTTCAGCCTGGAGCAGTCTCTGTGCACCCGCACTTCGAGTCCCACCTGACTCGGGACATCCCCCGAGCTTGGGGCTGCGCTCTCCAGACACATGAGAGGCATGCGGTTGCTGGGTGTCTGTGTTTCTTGGCTTGGCCCCTCACCCTGGCTGCCTGGGTTAGAGGCCCCCAGAGATCTCTTTGTCTGAAGCCGAGTCAGCATGTGAACCAAGGGCCCCTGCAAATTCCCACCAGAAACAAAGGGGTCCCAGTGGCCTCAGGCGTGGGGTGCTCCAGCCCTCTAATGTGCGTGAAGGTGCCTTTTAGCTTGGGGACAACCCACTGTGCACGAAGATGCCTTGAGTCCCAAGCTAGGAGGCAGGTCCCTCAGGGTGCCTTCAGCTCTGGCTCCGTGCGGGGTGCTGGGCAGCAGCTGACCGACCAGGTCCCAGATCTGCTGGCTCACTCGTGTGATGGGAGCACGTGCCCTGAAGCCTGGCTGCCTGGGTTCAAGCCTTGGCTCCTCCACTCACCACTGTGTGGCCTCAGGCAAATTCCTTAACCTCTACGAGCCTCAGTTTCCCCATCTGTAAACTGGGCAATCTCTCTTGTTGTGAGTTTACAATTAGTTCATGAACGTGAGGTGCTTGCTCAATCTACAAAAGGCTCCTGGTGTTTACTTGACTCTGCACCTGATGTTTGTGTTACCCCCTCTCCTAAAAGCCGTGGTCATAGCCTCCCCTTTGGGGCTTTGAAAAGGAACATGACCTCTGCATCCTTTTGTAAAAGAGCAAGGCTCCCTAATATCGATGGAGCCTCTGCCACAGTCTCAAAGAGATATTGAACTGTCACCGACACGCATGCCCTCGGCAGCACATGCCCCTGGAGAGGGAGATGAAAGCCTGCCCGGGCAGCCACCCTGCGCTCTCGCTCAGTGTTTTGACGCTGTAAAAAGGATCGCTCCAGGATGTGAGGTCCATGGGCTTTGGGGACGGCTGCTGCCAGGCCGTTTCTGGAATGCCCGGGGCTGATTATGGGGGCCACTGCCCCTCACTCCTGGGGCCACGAAAGGGACGGACCCGGTGGCCTGCATGGAAGGAGAGGGGCTCCGCCGGTCAGCACCACGCACAGCGCCACAGGACGCCGGGAACGCGCTGTGGGCCCTCCTCCCACACGATGCGATGCCAGGGCAAACAGAAGGGGTAGGGCCAGCTGGGCAGACAGCTCATGGCGCTTCGCAGGTGTAGAGACGCCGGGCAGCCAGCTGCTTGCCAGATGACCACTGGGAGGGATGGAGCACCCACATCCAGCAAGGGGTCCCTTGAGCAGTGATGCTGGGTGGGTGGGCCAGCCTGCAGGGCTGAGGGAGGAAGGTGGGCGGGGGACCCCAGGCCAGGGGTCTCCTGTGTGAGGAGCAGTGTCTGTGTGAGGACAAGCAAAGGGAGAACCCCCTTGGCCAGGGCACGGTCAGGGCTCCCTCGGTGTCTCAGCTTCTCTGCCCGGCTCTCCTGGAGGCCACGGGAGAGTCAGCCTTGCATATGGGCAGCCAGGAGGGTGGGGCCATTCACCCCGTGGAGCAGGGCCCCGCCTGTGGGGCAGGAGTGGACCGGCAGATGCCCGGCCTTCCATTTCCAGATGGGCACTTTGCTGGGCTCTACTCCCGAGTTATGGCCTTTGAGCCACCAGGACTTGTGTGTTCAAGGTGACCCCTCACTGAACTTAGCCAACCCCTCGCTCATGGCAACGGCGAGGGTCAGATCAGCCCGACGGACGGTGTAGGTGTGAATGTACCAGCTGGGCATCCGGGCCCGCTTTCGGTCTCTCTTAGCCTTGTTTGCTGCATCGGTAAAGTGGGGGTCTTATACTCGGGCTCCCCCAAGAGTCCCAGCAGCCCCACGGCGCGGAGAACATGCCTCCAGCAGTCCTGGCGTGTGCACTGTGGTCTCAGAGCCTCAGTGTCCTCCTCCGAGAGTGGGGCACTGAGTTGGCGGTGGTGGTCTGAGCAGGGAAGCTTCCAGAGCACAGGGCCTCCTCCTGGCCCCCGCGGTCTGGCCAGGCTGGGCTCTGGGCAGGGTCTCGGGAGGCAGGCCTGCTTAGATGGATGACCCGGCCACGCCAAGCCTGGAGTGGGGCCCACGGGAAGATGGAGAGAAATACGGCCTCTCAACTCGACGACGGCGTGACGGTAGCAGGGAGCATCAAACACGCGGGACGTTTATGTGTCCTCATAAAACAGGGGCTGTAATTCTCTCTCCGTCTTGGGCAAAGCCTCCGGGACCGCGTGCTCTCTGAGTCACCTCTGGGAGGGATGATTCCTCTTTGCAGATCCTTGGATCTGCGTGGCCTGGGGGGCTGGGGACTCCAGCTAAGGCAGGGTCCCTTCATGTCCCAGAGAACGGCAGGGTCAGCAAAGGGGCAGGAGGCCAGAGGGGAGCTGTCTGGGGAGGTTGTGGGAATCTTCCAGAAAGCTGATTTGAGGAGGGGCCAGTGGGCACTGGTGAGGGAAGGAGCAGAGGATGCAGGGAAACTGTGGCCTGCTCAGTGCAGCGGCCAGTGCTGGGACAGACCTGAGAGTGGACAGCGTGGTCTCGGGCCAGTCCCCTCCCTGAAAAGTGCCAGGTCTGATTGCTACCCTGCTGACGAGGCCCAGGTGGGACCTGGGGTGTGAAGGGCTCTTCCTGAGGCTTGCAACCCACTCGGGGACCCTGGGGCTACATCCGGTGCCAAGTCAGGGGGGGGGGTCCTTCCCCGCTGGTGCCCCTCGACACTGCTGGGCATTGTGTGGTCTCAGGGGGACATCTGGGTGTCATTGGATTAGATACATTTGAACAGGTGTCTCTCCTGACGTTCTTACTCTTATGTCCCTTGTGTCTCTCCAAGAGAGGAAATTGCAGGCAGTGTTTTCTAACATCTATTTGACCTAGAATCTTCCTCAGCAGCATCTCCTGGGGGCTGTGCTGTGAGGCAGGAGTCAGGCTGCCGGGAAGGTGGTGCTGTTCTTCCAACTTTATGGAGCAGTTGCCCAGAGAGGCCGTCAAACTGTCCCAAAGTCACATTCTGCGTCCTGCACTGACAGCCGTGTTGTCACCACCGCAGGGCTGGGAGACCCTCGGCAGGTGTGGGCTGGGACAGCGGGGCCTCAAACCTCAGGAAATGTTCAAACAGGACAAACACAAGGTGGGGGGAGGGCTTTCAGGGCCCTGCGTCCTCAGGTGGCGCAGCCTGGAGCCTGCTGGCCAGGGGCAGGAGGTGACCTGCTGTCCAGGGGAGGCCCCTGCCTAGGACCCAGGTGCCACCTGGGCGCGGTTGTGGGGTCAGAGACCCCAGGAGGGATGGACCTCACCCACGGAAGGTTCCTGCAATGCCTCGAATGGCCCCTTCTTAGCCCACTCTTCCAGAAGAGATGGCTGGGGCTCAGGGGCTGGGCAGCCTTCCTGGGTCACACAGCCAAGGGTGGAGTGGGACCACAGCCCAGCTCCGGAGAAGGACACCCCCTCGGGCCAGACCCCTCAGCCTCTGCTCTCCCTGAAGTCCTCCCCTGCTTCAGGCTGGCTCCTGCTGCCCCTCCTGTGTGTTTATAGGGTGAGAGAAAATGTGCAGAGGCCCCTGTGCGGAGGCCCCTGTGCGGAGGCCGGCTGGGCTCCCTGGGCGATGCGTCACGGGAGCTGGAAAATCCACGAAGCTCCTAGGGGTCATGAGGGATGACTGGGGTTTCTGGGAAAAACAGAGCCCCCCAAAGACACACTGCATCCCTGTGGCAGCCAGCGTTTATGCCACGGCCGGGCTTGGGCTGGAGGCGAGGGTGGTGGCCCAGAAGCAAAATACACCCCCATCCCCACCACGTGGGGGCTGGCGGTGGGATTTGGGGGAAGGGGTTGTTGTTCAACGGAAAGTTTGTTCCTCAGTCTGCTGAGGTCTAACCCGGGAGCGCTGGGGAAGCCCTGGTTACGCGTCCGCCCTCCCCGGCCGCGCTCCTGCAGACCCGCCTGCACGCGGGCCTGGGACGCGACACAGGTGCCGAGGGCGGAGGTGTTCTGGCTGAGCGTGTCCTGTGTGCCCTGCCCAAGCTGCCCGGGGACGTGGCCTCCCGGAGCCCCGGGGGGGCGGGGGGCGAGGCAGGTGCCTCTGTGGGCAATGTCTCCGGGTGTCCGGACCCTCTCTCCTTCGGTGTCCCTCATGCGCTCCAGCCTTTCCTCGGCTCCGTGGCCACGGCTGCCCACTCGTGTGTGTCCCTGCCTCCTCTCCCGCTGCTGGTCCGAATCGGGGCTGGTCCTGGGACTCCGCCCTCCATCCGCTCTCTCCTCTTGAATCAGGAGCTCAACCAGAGAGCCTGGGGAGGACTCCCAACCCTTGCTCTGCCGGCTCCGCGGGAGCTCCCCATGCCGGTGTCTTCACGGACCACCGTCCTGCCCGAGCCCCTGACGGCAGCCTGGGCGCCCTGGCTCCAGATGCCTCCTGCCGGACACATCCACCCGAAAGCCCCCTGACACCTCACGCCCCCTTCCCTTCCCCTCTGCCTTCTCCATGCGCTGACTCCACTCTCTGCAGCTCCCGCCCCCCCGCCTGCCCCATCCCCTGCGCTGGAGTCCTCACTGGGGCCCACGGCTCCCCTGCTCAGGACCTCCCAGCCTGCCCCCTCCCTCCACACCCACACGAGGCTCCCGTCCTCCTCACCCTCCCCTGCCTTCAGCTGCAGCCTTCGCCTTCTTAGAAGAACTTGCTGGACTTTCTGTCCCCCTTCCCTGCTAGGAGCACATGTCTGCCCAGCTGCTTCCCCAGGGGCTAGGAAGTCCTGATCCGCACACGATCCCCTGGGGGGCCCTGCTTGGCATCAACAGCTCCCAGGACCCAGCCTACTGTGGAAACTTCTGGGTCCTAAACTTCCTTCCAGGGACACAGGCGTGGTCTCATGGCTGGAGCCGGGTCCCAGTCCCCAGCTGGGCTCAGTTTGGCAGAGACGCGTTGCAGGCGGGCCAGGGCTGCTCAGGGCTCCTTCCTCAGAGACGGGGAGACGGGGTCCTCAGACTCCTCCAACAGCGGGTCACGAAGACTCCCTTGAGTCCCCCCGGGAGGCAGTGGCCTGCTGTCTGCGGTGCCCTGGCCCCCCGACCTTGCTTTTACAGATTCCAGGGACATTGTGGCGATGGGCGCCTGTGCTGAGGCCTGAGACAAATGCCGACGTGGGGGCGGGGAGCAGGGCAGGGAGGGAGAGAGGGGAGCAGTGGTGGGATCACTATGGAGCTGACACTGGCCATAAACTTTAATCAATTTAAAACCTATTTTCTGGGTATTAAACTTCACAACCCATTTAACAGCCCTAGCAGGTCGGTGTCTCTGCCCGAGATCCCCCCTCGGACGGACCGGGCCTGGGGCTGGTCAGGGTGCCCACGGGTGCCGGGGACTGGGGCGAGCCAGCTCGAGCCTGAGACTGTGGCGGGGAGTGGATCCTAGGACCCCCCTCCGTGCCCCAGAGGGGGGTGGGCGGGGCCAGAGGCCCTGGGCGAGGCGGCATGTGACGCTGCTCTTCAATGATTCCTCCCCACCCCTGCAGGAGCAGGGGTGCTGTCTCTTCCCCTTTACAGATGGAGAAACTGAGGCCCTGAGATGCTATGGGGGACACAGGTCCCTCAGTTGTAGGTAGCAGATTCCAGGCGCTCCGTGGACTCACAGCTGGGACACAAATCGGGGTGTCCACATGGGTCCTTCCCCACCTCAGCCCCTTCCCACCCGCCCCCCCCGGCAGAGCTGAGCGTGGCAGCTTGCTGGACACAGGGCCCTCTGCGGGGCGGCAGGGGGGCTTCTAGAGAAAACCCCCAGGCTGCTCACTCCCGGAAGGAGCTTTGCGGATACAGGGGGTGCCTGCCCGCCCTGCTGTGGTGACCTTGCTTATTTCCACCTGCGTGTCACAGCTGGAAACAACTTTGTGGACAGAGCTCGACTCAGCCCCGGGGGCTGGGCTGGCGGCTGCTCCCCATGACCAGGGGGCCGTGCTTCACATGTTTGGGGGGTTGTGGTGTGTGTGTGGGGTGTGTGTGTGGGGTGTGCGGTGGGACAGTTTCCAAACCCTGGGCACTCATCAGGCTCGGGGAGGCAGCTGCAAGATGCTCCGTGGGCCCCAGTCCTTCCTTCCTTCATGTAGCAAGCATTTATTAGGCACCGCCTGTGTGCTGGCCCTGTGACAGGTCGTGAGTAGGGGACGCCCTGTCCTGGAGGCCAGGAGGGAGCACAGCAGTCCTGGAGGGGAGAGGAGCCTCAGTGGGCAGTTCCAGCAGGTGCTCGTGGGGGCCCAGAGAGGCGCTTCCCTGTGGCGGTGACCGCAGACTTGGGGAACGAGGGCGAGTGCACGCTCGTCAGGGAGAGAAATGGAGCGGTGTTCAGTGCACAGTGACCAGTCTGTGCAGGGGCACTGAGGCAAAGCAGCTCTGGGAGCCGTCCAATAACCCCAGAAGAGGGACTGAAAGAGGGCGGGTGTGCTGAGGGAGTCCGGGGGGTGGGGGAGAGATGTGCGTGGGAGTGAGCGTGCACTAGGGAAGGCTTCCTGGAGGCGGCGACTCTAGCGTGAGGCCCTGAAGCTTGGGGAGGGTCAGAGGTGGGCGTTCCAGCCGAGGGACTGCGTGGCCTTGCCCAGCCCCCCACAGCCTGCGTCTCCCTGAAGGACCACGGGGCCGCCCCCCTGCTGTCTTTGTCAACGCACACGCTGGTGGGGCTGCATTCGAGTCTCCTGGACACACAGACGTCCTGCCCTGGGGACAGATGGAGCGTCCCTCCCCAGCCCCAGGTGCTGAGATCCCGAGGCTCGGGCCATGGGGGCCCAGGCCTGGGGACAGACGTCCTTAGAGGGGTCAGGGCCCAGTCGTCACAGCTGGCTCCGTCTGCAGACGTTTGATCGAATGACAGTCATCACCACGGGAGCAGCGTGTTTCTGGGGCCCCTGCCGTGGCCGGGCCCGGCGGTCTGTTCACCCCACTGCACTTCACAGGCGAAGAAGAGGCTCAAAGTGGCCACGGGGCTTGCTGAAGGTGCCAGACCTCTGGGCAGTGTGGTTGGGACCTGGAGTCACTCTCTGGTGGCCAATGCCACGTGGCTTCCGGAGCAGGACGCTCAGTCCGGGTGGAGCCCCTCTTGCACAGAGCTCTCGTCCCCAGGCCTCAGTTTCTCCATTTGTCAGGGGGAAGGGGCTGACCTGCCTGCTCTCCGTGCACCCTGCCGGCGCCCATCCGCCCCTCGCACCCCGGGCGGTCCCTGCCTGGCCCCTGGCCCCCTCCTGGCTGCCGGCCCAGCAGCCTCCCCCGGGAGAACAGTTGCGCTGGGCTCCCTTCAGAAAACTGCCCCGGGGCGAGGACAAGGCCGAGCGCCCCCTTCCAGACACCCTGACACCCTCGCGCAGAGTCGTGGAGGCAGACGGGCCCCGACGGGTGCAGCAAGTCAGGGCACGCTCACTGCGCAGCAGGCGTCGCATCAAACAGCTCGAGGCCCCGATACACGCCAGGCTGCGTGTCGGGGACGGAGCGGCTTTTCCAGGGTCCTCGGGTGGCCGGGCCCAGTGCCCCGCGCCTGGGGCTGCTTGCAGGGGTCGCAGCCGGAGGTCCCCCGAGGGTCTGGGCACCAGGAGTGAGGAGGACGCGGCTCAGAGAGCCCCAGGTCACGGCCCCTGCCCCGCCCCCACGCGCAGGCTGGCACGCGGAGCCTCTCCCGGCGTGAGGACGCTGTGCCATCTCGGGGTTCCCGGAGCGGGCCTCTGCCCGTTCCTGGGGACTTCTGTGGGCCGGGACTCCGCAGGGGACCCTGCTCCGGACAGCTGGGACGGTGGCCGGACAGAGGGCTCGTCTTCTCATTTCGTAAGGCGCTCGCCACGTGCCCAGCCTGGTGTAAGCGCTTTGCGAACGCGGTCACGTTCGGTCCCGGGCACCCCTCCCTCGGCGAGGGCGCAGCACCCCCACCTCGCGGATGAGGAAGCCGGGCGCGGCGAGGGCGGGTGACGTGCTCGGGGTCCTGGCGGAGCTGGCGTGTGAACCGCTGCTCCCAAACCCTGCGGGACGCAGGCAGGAAGCCAAGAGGGACCCAGCGCGCCCCGTGGCGGGCGCCCAGACTAGGAGCAGGAGCAAGCGCTGCTCTGCTCTCTCGGTGGGCAGTCAGGGCGGGCCTCTCGGAGAAGGCGGCGTTTGGGCAGAGGAGGTGAAGGGAGAGTGGGGCGGAGTGTGGAAGGTGGCCGGGGGAGGGCTGAGCCCTGAAGGGACAGACGGGTCATGGCCAAGAGCCTGTTCACCTTGCAGCCCCGACCCCAGATCTGGTGACACGTCCCACCTGCGGCCCCGTGTCCCCTACTGGACGACGCCCGACTTCCTGATGGGGTAACCTGTGAGCTGTCCTCTGCAAACGCCCAGCCTCATGACCCCCCGTTAGGACCCCGTAACCCTGACCTTGCAGCTCTGCCAGCTCAGGCCTGGCTGCTCCCTCTCTCCAGGGTCTCCACATTGAGAAAACTCAAACTCACCTGACTTCTCCCCGCCCCTCGTGCCTCTCCACCCATTCCTGAGGCCACCTCCTCCAGGGAGGCTGCTGGAACACCCAGGGGAAGGTGACTTCCGCCTTCTATGCGCTTCTATAGCATTTGCACTGGGTTTATCGCCCTCTCTTGTCAAGTGTCCCTTTCTGGGGCAGTGGTCCTCCTTTGCTTCTGGGGTATTTCTTTGGGGTCCCTGAGGCAGCCAGCAGCCGTTCTGCTGGCCCCACACCCGGGCCCCGGGTTGGGTGCAGCTGAAGAGACGTGGCCAGATTATACGGGGAAGGAAGGTGCCCGCGGCCTGGAGGATGGCTGAAGGGCAGGCGGGCGCCGGACAGACCCCAGGGAGCCGGGCGGGGACCGGGCGGGAGGCCTCCGCAGGCAGCGCCGAGGGTGTGATGCGGATTCACACCGGGAGCAGAAAGATGCCAGCCGGGACCCACGGGCTAGAAGCCAGGAAGATGCTGATCTTCAGGCCGGGGGCGCAGGTCCAAGTGCCACCGGCGGCTGTCAATGCCACTGCCATTGCCCAGGAGGCTGCTGTGTGCCCGGGGGTCTCCCCGGACGCTTGTCACTGTAGCGGACGACGGTGACAGCTCCTAGAGCCCCACATGAACCTTTCGTTGAGTCACCCGGGGGAAAGGGGCAGAGCTGTGTTTGGACCCAGGTCCCTGGCTTGGAGCCGGAGCCCCTTCAACCCTGCTCCCGGGAGACCCCGCAAAGCCTGGAGGGGTCAGCTTTGGACGGGCTGAGTCTGGGGTGCTCCCCACACCCCTGGGGGCTCGGCTGTCTGGGTCTGGAGCCCTGCAGGGAGGGCTGGGCTGGAGACAGGAGCCCCCACATGGGCCTCAGAGCCCTCAGAGCCCTCGCCAGCTCTCTTCTGACGCTCGCGCGCTCAGGCGCCTGGCGTTGTGTCCGCGAGGGACCCCGATCCTGGGGCCTGCGCCCGGCGGCTGCCGCTCCCGGGATCCTCGGTTCTTCCCACGTGGACCCGCTGCAGAGGCGGCTCCGGGCTCTGCGAGTCGTGGCCCACTGTTGGCGGTTCTCACAGTTTTCGAACTCAGTTCCCAGAAAGGGGAGAAAACGGATGGAGCTGGTGGTGTGGACTGGCTGGGACGATGTGCCTGGACAGGCTGGCAGCCTGCTTCTCCTCCCTTCTCAGGGCCCCAGGGGGCACCCCAGCTGGGCAGGGGATGGGGGTGGCCAGGCAGCCGAGGCCATCGGGGACCCGCAGGCAGGGCTGAGCAGGCCTCTGCCCCTCGAGCAGACGCAGAATGAGTGCGGGCATTGGAAGGTTCTGCCGAGCCCCAATTTTCGGCCAGTTTGGTAAAATTTCTCCGACTAGAAATGTGCCGTGGAAACTGAGCCCTGATCCCCCTTAGATCCTCAGCCCTGAGCCTGGCCACAGGTGGAATCTTGATCCTTTCTTCCCAGACTTGACAAAGAGGTCACAGTCTGGCCACAGGGATGAGGTGACATTTAGCAACATAGGCTGGATCAGTCTGTGCTTAGGAAGTCCAGGAAGTCTGCGATTGCCATCCATTCAGGACAACCCAGGAGGGCTTTCTGGAGGAGGACCAGTGGTACGGCAGCTGAGGCCTGAGGGATACAAAGAACACCCAGCTCAGTGACAGGGGGCGGTGTGTGTGTGTGGTGGGGGGTGGGGGGAAGCAGGCGGGGCCCCGGGGAGACTTGGGGAGACCCCCTGCGTGGCGCCTCACCTCACTCGAGCTCCCTCCCGTCTCCCAGGTTCTGTCAGTGTCTTGAGCTCCTAGAGAGGTTCCTGCAGTGGCAGTGGGCGTTCTGGTGTCTGGGCGGCTATAGCTCCCTGTTCCTGCTCTGCCGCCCCAGCCCCCTGGGGGACCCCGCACACAAAGTCTTAGCGTGTGTTCTGACTGCGCCAGGGCCTCACGGCAACATGGCCCAGTGCTCGGTGGACCTGGCAACAGAAGCTGCCCGACATGGGGGCCTGGTGCCTAGAGAAGGATGGAGGAGGAGGCGGCTTCAGTTCTAGCTTGATCCAGGCACACACGCAGAAGCTTCAGCACCCCGTCTCTGCTTCTCTAATCTTCTCCGGATTACGTTCATCCTTCGGATCCCAAGGAAGCAGGATGAGAGTCAGTACCTCCCAGCCCGATGCCTCCCAGATTGCTGCTCATGGCAAATAGAGAGTAACTTCGTGAGAGCTGTCCTCAGTTCCGGGATTCGGCTGGGGACCCGGGCACAGGCCCACCCTTGAGCCCGCCACTGCAGCGAGGAGGACTTGGTGCTCCTACTGGCTCAGGTCAGGTGGCCCCAGAGACGGAGGGGGGGGTCCCCAAAAGGAATAGAGGGGATCTTTTTCTGGACAGTGCTTTTTTTTTTAAATTTTCTTTTAACATTTTATTTATTTTTGAGAGAGAGAAAGACAGAGCGCCAGCAGGGGAGGGGCAGAGAGAGAGGGAGACACAGAATCCGAAGCAGCTCCAGGCTCCAGTGCTGACAGCTCAGAGCCTGACGTGGGGCTCGAACCCACGAACCATGAGATTGTGACCTGAGCTGAAGTCAGACGCTCAACCGACTGAGCCACCCACATGCCCCTGTTTGCTCTGCCCACACAGTGCTGTGGATCGTTCCAGGCCTGCCTCAGTTTCCCCTCCCCTGAGGCCCCCCAGGCTGCAGCAGTTCTGCTCCTGATGAGCAAGGGAGGAACAGGCAGGACGAGGAGGCGGGACCCAGGCCGCAGGGGTTGAGGGCCCTCTGCCCAGAGCCGCGTGTGGGCCCAGGCTCGCCGTGGCCTCAGAGGGACGTGGCCCGTGGCCTCAGCTCCAGCCCCTCTGGGGGAGCAGAAGCTTCCGCCAGCTGGAAGGGCCTTTTTGTCCTGGGCCTTCTGCCCTGGTCACTCACAGCGACATGGAGGCCCAGGCCGGGGCAGGGACGGTGGCACCGCGCATGTGATCGCAGGCCTGGCAAGGCCAGCTTACGCATCAGCCACAACACCCGGTTCCACGTGCCTTTGAGGGATCCACGGACAGGTTTTAATTTATTTTTAAACAGGAAGAGAAAAAAATACCGTTTAAGTCCAAGAAAACATTTATTTTGTGATATGAGTATCTTTGTCATTGCACCGACACAGTCCCAAAGTATTTTTAATTTAGTTTTTGTGGAGGAAGGCCCATAAGCACCGGTGTGGTCCCAGGCACAGATGTCGGGTGGCCTGGAGCACAGACCCCCTGGCGTGGGGCCAAGGGCAGGTGCTCTAGGTCAGCGGGTCTGCGGAGCAGGTGGGGAGGCCCCTGGGAGCTGCCGTGGTGGGGACACCTCAGGCAGGGTCTGGACACCCATTCCGGCCTGAGCACTGCCCTGGCTTCTTGGGCGGTCCTGGGAGAGGCACCCACAACCCCTTCTCGGGCCTCGGTTTCTCCTCTGTCTAGTGCAGGGGTCAGGCCTAGGGCCCCCCAGGGACCCAGCATCATGTGGACTCCAGCAAGTCCCCGGAGCTTGCCTTCCCCACTGAGGGAGGGGCCGCGTCGCCAGGCGGGGGCTGCCCAAGGGTCCACGGGGCCCCCGTGCGTCGAGGCTGCCTTTGTGGGGAGCTCTGGGTCGGGCCTGGCTGGCCTGGCACCTTTGCACCTCATGGCCGCTTCGGGGCTTCTGTGTCCTGCTGCTGGAGAAGGGACAGGCTGGTCCCACCCAGAAGCACAGAGCTGAGGAGGCCACTCATGGGGAGAGAGGGTGGGGGATGGGAAGGGTGCATGGGAGCTGGGGTGGACTGTGTCCTTGGGGGCTGATGGTCAGGGCCTGGGCCACAGTGGAAGTGAGGAAAGGGGCTGAGACAGAGACACAGAGACCGAAAGACACCAAGAGACAGAGAGAGGCGGGGGATGTGGGGACAGGGGTGGATACATGTGCAGTAGGGGTGGGTCAGGTGGGTCGGGGGGGACAGGAGTGGATGCAGGTGCAGTAGGGGTGGGTCAAGAGGGGACAGGAGAGGATACAGGTGCAGTAGGGGTGGGTCGGGGGGGGATAGGAGAGGACACAGGTGCAGTAGGGGTGGGTCGGGGGGGGATAGGAGAGGATACAGGTGCAGTGGGGGTGGGTCGGGGGGACAGGAGAGGATACAGGTGCAGTAGGGGTGGGTCGGGGGGGATAGGAGAGGATACAGGTGCAATGGGGGTGAGTCAGGAGGGGACAGGAGAGGATACAGGTGCAGTAGGGGTGGGTCAGGAGGGGACAGGAGAGGATACAGGTGCAGTGGGGGTGAGTCAGGAGGGGACAGAAGAGGATACAGGTGCAGCAGGGGTGGGTCCGAGGCTGGGGGGGCAGGAGGAGGCGGAGCCTGGCTGCCCTGGGGAGCAGGGAGAGGGCGCCGGCCTGCTCAGGGCAGCACTAATTACAGGGATGTCCCGGAGCAGGCTCGCTGCTGAGCCCTTTAGCGTAGAATCTGTCAGGGAAGAAAAATGTTGTGTTTTATTTCTAAGACCTTTCCTTGATCTTATCTTGCAAGGAAGAGAGAGAGAGAAGGAAAGAACAAAGGCGCCCAGAGCCCGGGAGATTCGGGAGGGATTTTCTGTGGGAGCAGCAGGGGGCAGGGCAGTAGGGGCCCCCCACCCCACCCCTGCTCACCCCGACGCCCTTTGTGGAAGGCCCCTGCCCGGAACAGGCAGGCCCGAGGGCAGAAGGCAGGCTGGTGGTGGCCAGGGCCAGGGGCAGGGGCAGGGGCCACGCAGTGGTCCGGGTCTCCTTCAGGGGTGATGGGAATGTTCTGGAACTAGGTAGCAGTGGAAGCCGCATGGCACTGTGAGCGGAGTAAGCGCTGCTGGACCGCTCACGTTCTCATGGTTAATTCTATGCTCTGTGGCTTTTGCCTCAATACACAGTGTTCGCTGTCGTCCTTCCTCACCGGCCGCCCCTCAGGGGCTGGTCCAGCAGGGGACAGAGGTGGACAGGGCAGAGGCCTCTCTGATGCCCTGGCTGCTCCTTATTCGCCCCATCAACTCCTGCACACGTTTACGGAGGCTCCGTGGTGACACTGGGCACGTCCTCGAGTGTCCTCAGCTTCCCTCTGGCTCTCGGCCTTGCCTGCCTCCCTGCTGCCCCAGCCGGACCCCAGGCTGTCCCGGGACACCGGCCACCTCCCTCGTGTCTTTCCTCCAGGGGTCCTCGGGGTTGGGCCCCGGGGGTGCCTAGAGGCTGCCGGGTGGATTGGACTCAGTGTAGCTGGTAGCAGGCCGGGCCGTCCTTCCGAGACCCCAGCCCCAGCCCTCCATGCCTCCTGCTCCGAATTTGAGGGGCTGGGACCAGCTCTGCCAGGGACCCCTGAGCCCCTCCTGCTCTGGGCCTGTTCTGTGGCTCCGTGGCTCATGCCGTGGCCGTACTTAATGTACTCAGCGACTCCATTCTGGGAAGCTGGGAGGCAGGGACGGGTGCTGCGGGCCGACTAGCAGCCCCGCCCACGAATCCTCTGGCCCCTTCAGCCCGGGGCTCCAGGTCCCGCCGTAGTGCCTGCCCTGAGGGCAGCGGCCTGGGCTGGGGGGCAGGACGGGCACTGTCAGGTGGGAGTGGGGGTCTGCATCTGAGTGGTTTGGGTCTTCGTGCGCTCGGCGGCCCCTCCCGCCCCCCATGCCTCCTGCTCCGCCACCTTGCGGCCTGCCCTGCACTCTGGGCCGGGGGACTGTCCAGCTTGTCCCACTTGCAAGGGCTAAGGATCTGTAGGCACTAAGCCGAGGGAGGGGCTGGGTGGCCCAGGGCTCCCACAGAGAACTGGGTAGACAGCTGGTGCAGGGATGGCCAGGCCCCTCCCCCGGGGCTCCCAGGCACGGCTGAGCCACTTGCCCCCTGGACCACCACGGGCCTGGCTGGGGCTGGTCCTCGCTCCTGCGTCCTCCACCTGGCTGGGGTTGGTGCTCCGTCCTCCCTCCTCCGCCCGCTGGGCTCCCCCCTCCTTCCTGTCCACTGAGGCAGCCGCCTGGCCGACCCCCAGGCCGTGGTTGCAGCCAGGAACCATAGGCTGACGCTCCCCAGGGGATTCGTCCGGAACCTGCTCCTAGTGTGGCAGAGCATCTCTCCATAAACCTTAGGGTTTGTCTCCACCGCAGACCTGCGGCCGATCCCCGTTTTGAGTCGTTTTCTTTTCTAGTCACAGGAGGACAGCGTTGCGGAAGGAACAGGACAGGAGCTTTAAGAGATGGTTTGACCCTGTTGCTCTGGGGCTGACGTGCCGTGACTTCCCCCGAAGGCTGCAGCCTGTCCCCTCACCGGGGTGGGTGCCCCTGTCCACACTGGGGACCCCACCCGGCGGTGAGAGCTGCTGCCAACAACCCCCCATCTCCCCCCTGGCACGGGGACGTTCCCCCATGGACTGATGGACACAGGTGGACAGAGGGTCGGCCCCTGCCAGAGGGGACCCAGGCGTTGAGCTCCTCCCAGGAGAGAACACAGCCCGGGGACACCCTGCAGGGAACCAGGTGTACGATGCGGGAGCAGTGGTGGCCCGAGGACGCGGATCGTGAGTGGGGGGCTCTGGGGGTGGCTGTGTTGCCCACGGATTGCAGTACGGGTCCGTGGCCGGGGCAGGTCCGGTGGCGATGGTCACCGAAGGCTGGCGCTGGGACTGGGCAGGCAGGCGGGCGGGGGCTGGCGCTGATGCAGGTCCCGCATGGGGGCTTTGGGGGTTCGGGAGAGGCCCCAGCTATGAGATCCAGGGGTAGGGACATTGGTAGCCGTTGCTAAGAGCCATTGACGGTGGAAGACGGAAGATGACAGGCTCGGGCCTGTTCATCGATTTAAGGCGCGCTGGGAGGAGCACAGGCCGGCCTTGGAACCATGTGACAGGAAGCCCATTTCCTGCCGTTGCCGTGGGGGCACAGCTGGCCTGGCAGGAGGATTCCTCAGGCTATGGGTCCCCACGTCGTGGGAGGGAACGACTCTGAGGTTGGGGGATCTCTGGGAGACGCACGGAGGACCCCGAGCCCCGAGGTCCCGCTGGAAGACTCGGCGGAGGCACCATGTAGGGCAGGCACCTGGAGGTGGGGCAGGCCCTTCTCAGATCTGCCCCCAAGCATTGGCTGAGGCCTCGGGGAGGCTGGCCGGGGTTCCTGCAGGGGCTCCCATAGGGCAGAGTGGGGGTGGATGGCATCGAACTGGGTAGGGGCTCGCCAGGCTGGGGGCACGCTCCTGGGATGCTGGGTTTCAAGCCCTGGCCAGAGGGCCCCCCATGTTCCCAGAGGGCTCTCGGAGGGCTGAGCAGAAGCCGATGTCAGTGGCTCTGAGACCAGAGCAGGTCCCCAGACCAGAGCTCGTCGGTGTCAGGCGCCGTGGGGTCCCCGCGGGGAGGGCGCCGTGCCACACGGCCGACGCCCACAGTCCTGGCGCCCGTCCTTCCCGGGGGTCTGTGGCCACTCATGAAGGGTCCTCGGGCGTTCGGAAGGGGTTGCTGTGGGGTTGGACGATGCTGGTGCCAGGCTCCCCGGTCGAGCACGTGGGGCCAGGCACTGAAAGCACCCTCGTGTCCACGCACTCTGTGGTGGGGGCACTGGGGCCACCGTCTGCCCACGGGCCCATGGCTCGTTTCCTTACTTTCTGAGTGTGGACGGCGAGGGGCTGCCGTGTCCACCAGCAGACACAGGTCCGTGGCCACCGCAGGACGGGCCCGGGGCATCAGTGGCAGAGCAGAGGGAAGGGCTGCGGGTGGGCGCAGCCACGTGGGGACGGCAGGATGGGACTGAATTTAGCAGGGGGGGCGGGAGGCTGCAGAGCCCAGCTCGGGGCCCCCCCATCCGGGTCCGGGGCTGGCCTTGGTCTCTGTCCCCAGCAGGGCCAGGTGGAGGACGAGGAAGGAGGTGGCTCGGGCACAGAGCCGGCAGCTTTTGGGGACCTGGCTTCCTCACCCACAGGGGGGCTGACGCCGCACAGGGCAGCACTGGAGCCACCTGAGGGGCCTTTCCTGTTACCGATGTCCAGGTCCGGGTCTCGCTGAGCGCTCACCCTCGCCCCTGCAGGAGGCTCTGCTCTATCCCGTTTTACAGACCAGAAGCCTGAGGCCCCCTGGCCCCACAGTGGCAGAGGCAGGACGGGGCCTTGCCTTGTGTGACTCAGTCCTGGGAACTGAGAGAGGGGCAGACGCCAGGCCCCTGCACGCCTTCCTGTGGGGCCAGGGCTCCAGTTTGGCCCTGCTGGTGCTCTCCATGGGACCCTCATGTCCCTGAGCCTCACTTTCCCCATCTGAGCAAGGGGGCTGCAGGATCTGGTTGCCTGTGGGGAAGAGACCCCCGGCAACTGGGCCCCCAGTCCAGGAGCTCCCCCCCATCAAGGTCCGGGCAGGGGCGCCCTGGGGTGGTGTGTGCCGCCCCTGCCCTCACCCCTGCCCGCGCCCAGCTCTCCTGTGCCCTGGGAAGACATTCATTACGCCTCTGCTTCTATGCAGTGACATTTAATCTACGCAGGGGCTGGCGGATACTTTATTTTTGGAGCCGGCTTTGATTTGGGGAGGGTATTGTTAGTGCCCGGGAGGAGATTTAAGAGCAAATATTACTGCTGCTTATGAGCGGCACCTAGGAGCCTCTGCAAAGTCACCTTCCGTCTCCGAGGAGTCCAGACCTGGCCTGCTTGGCACTGGCCCGAGGAGAGCCTCTTTCAGTCTCTAGGAGGAGGGAGGGCGCCCTGGCCTGGGGGCTTCCCGCCTGCTCCATCCGGACACGCGGGGCGGCCTCGGTTTCCCCATCTGACACGGGTAGGGGTGGAGGAGGAGGTCTCTCCGGCCCTGCACCTCCGCTGCCCCCACCCCAGAGGGAAGAAGGATGAGGAAGGCTCTTCCCCATCCGGTGGGGTGGTGTGATTTGCATGTGATTTGCATGAATATGCATGTGGATTTCATAAGGGACTAGGTCCAGGCATCTAGAAAAATTCCAGCTAACGACCCGGGGCGAAATGCCTGTGATGTCCCGGACCCCGAAGGCGGCTCCGCCCTCCAGAGTGTCCTGCAAGCCGCGTGCCTGCATTCTGTCACCTGGATCTCTGGTCTGAGCACCAGGAGGGGTCTGGAGGGAGCGTTAGCGTCCCCCTGGTCTGGCCGAGCCTGCTGTGCCCCTGACCAGCCTCAGGACTCCCTAAGCGTTTCCCAGCCAGTCAGGACGGGGGCGGAGTCATGGGTGCCGGGGTCCCATGGGTCCCTGAGCGGCCTCCAGCTGCAGAACTCCTCAGTCAGGAGGCGACGGGGTGGGAGGTGGGGGAGGGGGCTGGGGGAGGGGTGGGGGTAGGGGGCTCAAAGCCGCCCTCTGGGTCCTTCCCCACCCACCCCCACCCCCACCCCGTGCCTTGTCATGCTCTCCCCCCAAGCTGCTCTCCCGTTTCCCCCTTTCCCCCCAAACACCACGCAGTTTAAACAAAAAGCCCAGATCCTCCAGCGGCTTCTCTTTGTTCAGGAATAGGGAGGACACGGCTTGTCACCCAGGTCCTCTGCGTCTCCCGCCTCCTCGGACAGCCTGTGCCCCCAGACCGACCCCTCCTCACTCCCCAGCTGACCCGCTTCCTTACTTCCTGGGGCGTTTGCACGTGCTGTTCCCCCTGCCGCTCCTCCTGCAGTGCTCTGCTCGCACCCCTGCTCAGCGGGGCCCGAGCCGCTCACCGCCTGCCCCCCCACCCTCGCCGGGATCTTGCAGCCGTGGCTGTGGTTTGGTCGTTGGTCGGTGTGTTTGCTCGGTCCCTGCCTCACCTGGGGACAGCGAGCTCCACGGGACAGGGACCTGGCCTGCCCTCGGCTCCCCACCCGTGCCAGCACCTAGTAGGCGCTCAGTGAGCGAACGGATGACTGACTGTGTGCACATTTGCTATGTTTGTGTCCGACCACCACGCAGAGGCGGACTCCCTTCGGCGGGGCCGGGTCCCCTCCGTGGTGGCCCCACAGGCGGAGCGCACAGTAGGGCCAGCGCAGTGCGCAGGGAGCCCGTCTGGACACTGTGCACCCACGGACAGGAGACACAGCTGCCAGGAGCTTCCCGCCCCGGTCGGCGCGGGGGCACGTGCGTTGAGCAGCTTTCCTTCCTGCGCGCAGGTTTCTGTTGCGTCTGCCGGCAACGCAGCAGTGCTGGCCGACTCGAGAGACCCTCCCCCCGGCGGGAGGGGGCCCTGGGGGGCCGGCGGTGCGGGCGCAGGCGGACTGTGGTGTCCCCAGCTGCAGGTGGTGCTGGGGCAGGCGCCCGGGAGGACGGGGAGCCAGGGCGGGGAGCACCCCTCTGCTCGGGGAGGATTACTGAGCGCCCTCGTGCCCTGGGCACGTTGAGTGTGGGGTCAGGGAGGACCCTCTGAGGGAGGTGCTTCGGCGAGCCAGACGGTGGGACCAACATGTCTGGACGGGATGTCCCAGGTGCGGCAACCGTGCCCCTACCGTGGGCAAGTGGGGGGCGCGGGCCGGTGGCAGCTGGCCCAGTGCACACCTGGCTCACACGCACTCTCCCGGCCCCAGGGCGGCCCCTGCGCCCCCCCGCCGCCTTGGCCCACGCAGCGAGAGCAGAAGGGACGCAGGCTGCCGCCGGGCAGACGCTGGCCGCCTGTGTCTTCTCGGCTCGGCCAGCACGGGGCACCCGGAGCGTGCCCTGCGTGGGCTCCGGGCTCCTTGTCGCTGCAGCGTGAGGGGGCCACGCGGGCGGGCAGAGCTGGTGCGGCCCAGGCGGGGCCAGCAGGGGGTGGGACAGGCCAGGTCGGGCAGAGGGGCTCCTGGCTGTGCTTGGCCCGTGGGAGGCCCCGGCGGGAGACGGGGGGCCCTGCACCGCCCCCGCCCCCACCCCGTGCGGACTGTGAGTGGGGTCCCCCCAGACGCCCCACCCCGTTGGGCTCCTCGAGTGTCAGCCGCGGGTGTCTCCCCGGCCCCTGCATGGGGTGGGCTCTGACCCGCCCTGGCCGGGGTCCTCACCCTGCCTACTGCCCTGGGAAGAGCCTCTCCTTAAAACGCACAGCAGTGACTTTGAGTGTCCTCTTTCCTGCCGGCCACCGGGCCACATGCCCCGGCCATCGCCGTGTGTCCGGGGGGCTTCCTCCGTCCCTGAGCCTGAGCCGGTACGTGCCTGGGGCTTCTCCGGAGCCGTCCCCCCACCCCTGCTCCTCAGGGCTCTGTGGGGAGGCGGCGGCCCGGAAGGGAAGCCTCACTTCCGCGCGGTGGCGGTGGCCGCTTGGGGCCGAGAGGGCTTTTCCCTGGACGAATGGGGGACTCAGGAAACGAAGGGCAGGTCAGAGCGAGGCCCCGGGTCTGGGACAGAAGAGCGAGCTCGGAGGCCGGCTTCTGCCGCGCCCGCCGGGGGAGCCCTGAGGGAACCGGGCCAGAATGGCCACGCCGCTGCCACCCTGGGCCTTGGGCCGCCTTTCTCTGCGCGAGGTGAGACGCGCAGACCCGACTAGGGAGCAAAGCCCCGGTTCTTGCCTGCTGCACCTTATTGTGCACCAGCAAATGGAAAGAGTGACCCTTCGTGGGGTGGCATTCAAGGCCAAGGTCAAGGTCGGGGGTTGGAGACCCTTTCCTGTGAAGGCACAGACCCTTTCGGCTTTGTGGCGTCCATAAATTAATGCGCATTGCTGTCTCAGTAATGCTTTATTTATAAAGACAGACAGGGGGCCCGATTTGAGTTGTAGACCCATGGCACAAAGGGGTTGTACGTGCTCAGCCCCTGGAGAAACAACTACCACCCTGGGCCGTCTTGCCTTGACCTTGTCAACAGCACCTGCCAAGTGCTCTCTCATGAACAAACTCATCTTGGGGCGTATGTCAGGGAGGGCTTCCTGGAGGAGGTGATGTCTGAGCCGCTTTCGAGATCTGAGAGGCATGCTGCCAGCTGGAGGGGAGAAGCCTGTGCTAAAGGAAGGGTGGTGGCAGGGGGAGGGGCCGCAACCTGCAGAACTGAGCGCGAGCCGGCTGTCCAAGCCCCGAGACCGTGATGAACGTGCCTGGGCCTCGCGTGCCGGCCCATGTGCTCCCGAACCTCGGTGATTTATGACGGCTGAGCTTTTTCTGAAGCAAGTGCTTTTCAGAGAAAAAAGAAAGGTCACCGCGAGTTAGGCCTCACGTACCTTATCTTGCCGTCCGCCAGCCGGCCGTTCCCTCCGAGCCTGGCAAAGCCCAGCGAGCGTGTCGGCTTCCCGGAACGGGCATTAAGGTCCCACAAACAGGACTAACCCCCATAGCACGGCTGGCTGAGCAGTGGGGGTGGGTCCGAGCAGGGCCCCAGGGCGCGGGGGGGGGGGCCCAGGCTGAGCTGGAGGAGGGGTCCCCGGGCCGGAGGGGGGAGGGCGAACACTGATCCGGGCCAGTCCTGTCTGCGGCCTTTACCTTCGTTACGTCTGCAAACACGCTCCAGCCGGAGATCACAGTCCGAGAGGCTCGAGGTGGACAAGTCTGTTTCGAGGGGACACTACACGGGGACAAGGCGGGGCAGGCGGGGCAGAGAGGACAGCGGGTAGAAGCAGCTAATCTGGGGGAGACCCGTCCTGCCTCCTCCAGCTTCGGGGGCTCCCGGCGCTCTGTGGCAAGCGGCCGCGCCCCTCCCAGTCTCTGCCACAGTCTCCACGTGGCCGCTCCCTTGTCTGTGTGTCTCAAATGTCCCCCTACCTTTTCCTTATAGGGACATTTGTCGTTGGATGTAGGGCCGCCTGGAAAATCCAGGATGATCTCAAGATCTTTAATTTAATGGCAGCTACGAAGACTTTTTACAGACTTTTAGGGCCCGGGCCTGTGTTCTGGGGGCCTCCAGTCCCCCGGTGGCAGGTAGGCACTGATCACCCCCTTTCGACGGCGGTGAGTGGGGCCGGGGGCCTCCCGACGCTGAGCGGGGGGACACGTAGGAGGCACACTGGGGGTCAGGGGAGGTGTGGGCCGCCCCTCTGTGAGCAAGGCCAGAAGTGGGGAAGAGAGCACTCGGTGTTCAGATCCCTGAGTGGCGTGACCTTGGGCGAGTTCGCACACTGTTCCGTCTCCTTTATGTTACGCTGTTTTCTCTTCCTTGATGTCTGTCTCGTTCCCAAGAGGCCGAAGGGGAGCGATCGCGCATGGCAAGGGCCTGGTGCCAGGACGGCCGTTAATACCCGACCGCCCACCTACACCGAGTGGGGCGCCCTCTGGCCTCTCCTAAGACCCTGGGAGGAAAGTGGGGGTCGTGGCCGTGCCCTCGCCGCTGCGCGTGCGGGGCAGGGCTCGTCCGCCCGTCGGATGGGTGCCGGTGCTGCGGGGCCACGGCTGTGAGCGTGGGGTGGGTCTCCCCTGAACACGTCCGTCTCCAGGAGAGGCAGGAAACGGGCTCCGAAAAGGAGGCTGCCTGCACCTTGCTCTCCCAGTCCTGACCGCGGTGAGCGCCCTGGTGGCCGGGCCGAGAGGGGGTCACGTGTTCAGGCGGGTGGGGAGGGAGAGAGGCCTCACAACCGACCCAAAAGGCTGCTGGGAGGTTCTGGGGAGACGACGAGTTTGGGGGGTGCGTGGGCCTCGGCTGCGCTCTGCGGGGTGCCCGTGGGACACGGCAAAGGAACGCTGGCTGGCGGGGTGGCCGGCAGCGCCCAGATGGGGTGGGGGGCCGATTTCTGAGGGAGTGAGACAGGCGGCTGGCCGGGGATCTAGAGCTTCCGCGGGCTATGCCCCGAGCAGCCCTGACCTGAATGCAGGGGTGTGAGGGGCGGTGACCAGGGCAGGTGGCAGCGCACAGGGGGAGCCCGCCTGAGGTGGGACAATGGGGTTAGGCGAGGCCAAGAAGAAGGAGATGCGGCATTGGGTCACATCAATAGAGGTATGGCAACAGGAGGGGAGAGCCTGCTTTACTGTCTCTCCTCAATCAGTATGTGACTGTTGCACCGAGGTTTGGTTATTCTCTCTCAAAAGGACATGTCCACTCATCCATCCATCCGCCCACCCGTTTGTTTCCAGAAGAAAATCCAGCAGGAAGTGAGGGGAAACAGGAACTGATCCTAAGAAGGGAGTAGAGGATCTTCTGCAGAAGACGGGGTCAGGGCTGTGTGGCCAGTGGCAATGGCTGGGCGCCTTGGAGCCCCTCCTCTGGGCCTGACCACCTGCCCTGCGGTGGCCGTGGCTGCTCCAGGGTCCCAGCCCTGTGCCCGTGGCCTTCTCGCTGACGTGTCATCCTCACTGCCACACGGACGCCTAGCTCGGGCTCAGGAGTGAAGGGACTTCCCGCGATGGCACCCCCGTCGCGTGGCCTGGGTCCCCCTGCGCAGTCAGCGCCGGTCCCGGCAGTGGCTCCCGGGCCAGGGGGAAGCAGAGGTGTCCCCCCCCCAGAAAGTGACCTGTTCTCCCACCAAAGAGGCGGGTCCTTAGCAACCCAGGGTCACTTCCTTTCTGAAAGTTGAAGGGGACACAGGTAGACGGTGTCATGGGCCGAACCGAGTCCCCAGAGCCACACCCGAGTCCTACCCCAGGGCTGCAGGGTGACCGTGCTCAGAGGTGGGTCTTTGCGGAGGTGATGGGGTCGAGGAGGGCCCTGGTCCAGGCTGACGGGTGTCCTCACAGGAAGGGGAGAGCAGGGCGCAGACACGCCTCGAGGGGCGGCCGCGTGAGGACACGGGGAGGGGACGCCGTCCACACCGCAGGGAGAGGCCTCGTGGGGACCCGCCCTGCCCACCTGGGTCTCGGGCCCGCAGCCGCTGGACCCGCCAGCAGGGAGGCCGCGTGTGTTGGGATCAAATCCGGCTCGTCCGCCGCCTGACTTCCGAGTGGTCCTCTGTGAAATGGGTCCGCAGAGGCAGGCCTCCCGGGAGCTGATGCGGAAGCCGAGAGCCGAGCGGTCCTCCGCCACCCTGGCGGCCTCCGGAAACGCTTGCTCCCTTTTGTCCTTTTGCCGCGGAAATTCCAACGCCAGCAGCCTCCTCCATGCAGCCTGGAGGTATTGTTTCTGCTGCTCATGACCCTGTCCCTTGGCACCAGCGAGGCGGCAGGCTCCTGCCTGGCGGAGCGCCAGCTGCAACAGGACGCCCCCCAGCCCCGCCCCCCGGCTGGCGCTCAGCCTTCTCCCCCACCTGCCCGCCGGGTGACGGCGCATCGTCTTCTGGAGGCTTCTTCATCCCTTTCCTGCTGCGGGTTTTCAGCATCAGGGCAGGCACTCGGCGGGGCCGGAGCAGAGGCTCCGAAGCTTCCGGAAGGGCTTGTCTTTGAGGGGGGTGCTCCCTCTTGCTCAGGCACAGGTATGTGTTAGGTCTGAGAGGGCCCTCGGGCCCGGGACTCCTGGGGAGGCTGCGGCACAGAGAGGCAGGAGGCCGACAGCGCCTGGCCGTCTCCAGCCCCCCACGCGTGATGAGGTCCTGCAAAACAGGACAGGTTTGTGAGCTGCTCTGGCCCAACCTCTGTTCCTGCTACGGGGACTGTGGCTCGGAGAAGGGGGGCGCCCAGTGCTGCACCCCAGCTCACAGTCCGCCGGCCTCACCCCTCGAGGGCTGTGCCCCCTTCCGGCCGCCTGTGGATCCACGCGGCTCCTGCCCGAGGCTGGATCCTGTCCGCGCATCACCTGCACTGTCCTTGTGCTGACACTGGGGGGCACTGAGGCTCTTGGGGGGGCCTTCTGAAGTCCCCAGGGCCGGAGGAGACACAGGAGAAATTCCAAAATGGAGTGAAGAGGGCCTTCAGCCCTGGGGTAGGAAGGAGGTGCACCCCCTCGCCCACCTGGGGGCTCGCGGTGCTCAGGCCAGGGGCTCCTGGGCCCCCAGGGCTCCGCTGGGTCCCTCCCTTCCCTCGCCCCTCTCTCCCGTGGCTCCCGTGGGCCTGCATCGGAGGCACCAGGACTGTGGACGCCTCTCTCCCTCAAGGTTCAGTCGTGACCAAGTGACGCTTGGCCGCTCGCCTCCCTGCGCCTCCCGCGGCTTCCTGGCGGGCTCCGGAGGCCCACACCTGTGAGGTGCAGCCTTGGGGGTCCCCCACCCCGCCTGGCCGGGATAAGAGTGTGGGCGCTGCCCATAAAAATACCCGAGTGGACTGACTGGACCGCAGCAGAATCAAGTTAAGAGCTGCGGCTCACCGATGTTTAAAAAAAACCCAGCATTTAGTGCGAGGCAGGGAGTTGAGTGCTCTGCAGGCTCCTTTTCCATTTTTTGGGTGCGTTTTATTGATTTCTGCGCTGAAATAGTCCTTCAGCGTTTTAAAATAGAACCCTAGGCGAAGGGATCCCAGACTCGGGAGTTAAGTGGAAATCGACTGGGCTCTTCATAGAATCACCTTGAAAGCAAGACACTCGGCCTCGGGAGCTGGCCCCGCGCCTCGAGCCTCTCCACTTCCTCGTAGGCCCCCATCCCCGCTCCCCGTCTGAAAAGGTCCTCGGGACGGCTGCCCATGTGGTTCTCGCGTTGAAGTGTAGACGGTTGTCTCTCCCCCCTGCTGCTGGGCGTGCGGGCCGGGCCGGACGGCTCGGGTCTAGAGCCCGGAGCTGCCCGTGGGACGGCGGGGCTGGACGGCTTCTCTCGGCGGCAGGCTCCTCAGCCCCACGGGGTCCGGTGCCGGCCTCCATCCGGGCTCCTCCCCACACCGGGCGCCCCTGCTCCCGGGGAGACCCGGGGCTGTAGGACGGCTTTCGTGAGGCCCCCACCGCGGGAAGGCACCCAGGGCTGGGCGATTCGGGTCCTGATCACTTCCGGTGGCCCCATCACTTTGGGCTGCTAACACTTGTCTGTCGTGCCGACCTGGGCCAGCTGTGCTGCTGGAGGCCTGGTCACCGTCCTGCGCGTCTCCTGCCCCCTGCGTCCCCCTCACGCCCTGCGGCAGTGTCCAGGCCTTGGCCACAAGGGACCACGGAGGGCGGGGTGGACTCTGGCGCTGGCTGACGGCGTGCACTGATCTTTCACAAAGTCCTGCTGTTTGCGAGGTCCCATGCAGAGCGGTGCTGCTGTGGCCCCTCCTTCCCTAGACGGGGAGCCCCTGCTTCCCGGTCCCCAGGCTGAAGCCCCTGCCCGGCTCCTGCTGCTGGAGCGGGTCCTGGCCCACCTCTGGTCACGCGGGCCCGAGTCTGCGACCTGGGGAGTCTCTAGGTCCCCAGGAGGCCCCTGGGCAGCTGGGCTGTGGAGGGAATCACCCGGCCCTCCTGTGGGACCCGTGCTCAGGCCCCACGTGGGCACCTCCATACCTGCGGCACCCACCCCCTGGGCCTCCTCACCCCTGCCTTCCTCCCTTGGCTTTTTCCTGCTCCCGCACCTTCGCTGGCTCCCCAGGGCCGCAGAGGCAGAGGTGGCCTCGTGGGCCCTACACGTGACACCTAGTTCGGGTGCCTCTGCCTGCGGTGCCCCAGCACAGCCACCCTCCCTCCATCGGGTCGGTGTCCCCAGTCCACTGGCTTCCTCCATCCACACCCCATGGCCGGGTGGCTCTGCCCCTGGGGGGTGGGCTCCAGACCGTGCTTACCTTCCTCGAGGGAAGCCCAGCTCAGCCCCTGCGCGGCCAGTGCAGGCGGGACTGGCCGAGCTCTAGAGGGCGGGGAATGTCCCTGTGGGCCTCTGCATGGCCCCGAGGGGGTCGCACGTGTCCCTGGATCTAATGGATTCTTCCTGCTGCCTGGGAACTGCCCCTGCCTGAAGACCCCCAACTTGAGCCTGCCCCATACGCCTGGGGGCCCCTGTCCTAGAGCCCGCTGCTGCCTTCCCCTGCGCTCCCCCTCCCCAGGGCCTGCTCCCTGCCCGTAGCCCTTCTGCCTCCTCCAGACCCTCCAGCCTTGATCTTTGTCTTCACCTCCCCTTATGGCCCTTCACCTTGGGTGAGCCCTTCTGGGGTCCCCATGCAGGCTCTGCCCATCCGCCCAGGGCATCTGCCCCCTGAGTCCAGAATAGGCATGAAGGTCACAGGAGGAGAGGGGAGGGGTCTGGGGAGCTGGGAGTGAGGGGGCAGGAGGGGGTGCAGGAGGCGTGGGCAGAGCTGGGGACTGAGAACAGCAGAGGTGGGGGCACAGAACATGCCGATTGGGGGAGGGGAGAGAAGGTGCTAAGGGGGGTGCTGGCCCTGCTGAGGCCCCGGCCTGTGTGGGGAGCCCCTGCCCAGGCTGGGCTGGGGGATGGGGACATGCGAGCCTCTGGAGGAACTGGGGCTGAGCTGGGGTGCAGGGCCTGGGGTGGAAGTCCAGGCCTCCTCTGGGGACGCCCCAGGGCCCCCCGGCCTGGGGCCGCTCCTCACCGCCCCTCTGCCGTCGGCCCTGGTTCTCAGCCGGCACCGCAGGGAGCGGGTGATTAGTGCCGTCAGCTGGGAGCACATTTTCTCAGCAGATGCGGCGAGAAGTGAGCTGTTCCGGAGTTGGGGGTGAGACGTGTAGACTCTTATTTATTTTTTAAAATTTACAATGTCCCCCCTTTTTGTCTTCCAGCCGGTGAGGAGTAGGGAAGGTGACCTCTAGGCCCGGCCACCCTCCGCCCTGCGCCCGGTGCCGGAGGGGTGGGGCTGGAGGCCGGGCGGGCTCAGAGAAGGGGCTGAGCAGAGTCACGTGGCCCCATGTGACAGGCAGCTGGGCCCACAGGACACTGAGGACTCCAGCAGGCGGGCCTATTGGCTCCATTGCTTCCGACTGAGTTTTGTGACGATTATGATTTTCAAACATGGATGTTCTTGTGACTTGTCCAAGGTCACGGTGTGAACGGAGCCCTCCTGGGGTTCCTGGCCCTCACCCTGGACTCTTCCCAGAGCCTCCAGGCTAGAGCCCGGCCCGGCTCTGGGGCCTCCTGACCTACTTTCAGCAGAACACCCGCACAGAACCCATGGACAGTGAGGACGGGCGAGGACGTGCCCAGCTTCTGGTGTTTGCCGGCCATTCCGGGAGGAGTGTCCAGGAGGGAGTCTGGACTCAGAGGCCCAGAGGGGCCGAGAGGGTGGTGCTGGGAAAACCACCTCACTTTTGGAATCCCCCTGCCCCTGCATGAGGACATGAGGTCAGGAGGCAGTGGGGCCCCTTTCCAGCCTGGAGCACTATGGTGTGTGTGAGCAGGTGGTGGGCGTCACCCCAGCTCCCTCTGAGGGACAGTCACGCTCTGGGGAGGGGGCCCCCTGCTCCCTGTGGGGCAGCGTCTTTCCCTGCTCTGGGAAGGGAAGGGGGGTTGGGGGCAGGCCCGCAGGAGGGAGCCCCACGCTGTCTAGCAGGGGTGGGGGCAGGCCTGCAGGTGGGAGCCACATGCTGTCCAGCAGGGGTGGGGGTGTGGGGCAGGCCCGCAGGAGGGAGCCCCACGCTGTCCAGCAGGAGTGGGGGGTGGGGGGCGGGCCCGCAGGGGGAGCCCCACACTATCCAGGCCCAGGCCCTGTGTGGCCGCTCCAGCCCACGGGCCGGGCCGACAGCGGCGAGGCGGGGTCCCTGGCCCGAGGAGCAGGTCGTGCGGGCGGTCGCTCTGAGCCCGCGAGGCAGTTTCCAGCAGCAGGAGCCGCGTCCGGCCTGCCCTGGCCCAGTTCCCGAATTCCAGTGGTTTCTCCCGGCTCTGCCCTCCCGCTCCTCCGAACCCCCGTCGCTTCTGCTTCCTTCTCAGAGCCGCGTTCGACTGTGTCACCGCCGTAAAATAGACCAGGGCGGCCGCCTCCCCGCTGCTCGGAACATGAGGTTTTCTCCCTGGCGGTGGGGGGCCTGACGTCTCATTAGGAACGGAGCGTGGGCGTCAGGGGACCAGCAGCCTCAGGGACCAGGAAGGCCTGTGCTTCTGAGCCGGTACTTCCGCGCCGGGAGGCGGGCTCTGTGTCCTGAAGGAGGGGCCTATGGGAGGGGTGGATGGGGTCAGAGGGGTCCGTGGGAAGGGTCCCGTGGGAGTGTCCCATGGGAGGGTCCGTGGGAGGGTCCCGTGGAGTCGGTCCTCCTGGTCTGGAGGGCTGAGCAGGGCATGTCCTGTCAGGGGGCACTTCAGGATGACCCTCTGCTGCAGGCTGGTGAGTGGGGAGGGGCCACTGTCCCATCCTCTGGCCCTGATGGGGGAGAGGTCAGGGACTGGCCTAGATGCTGCCTCCCAGCCAGTGTCAGGGTGTCCCGATGCCCCGGGTGGCCGGGCCTCCTCTCTGGCCTGGGCACCTTGTCCCACAGCTGGCCAGGCCAGAGGCAGCTCTTGCAAGGTCTTGGAGCCAGAAGACAATTGTGTGGTCAGGTGGGGAGGGCAGGTGGCTGGGGAGGATGGGGAGAGAGGGGGGCACCCCCAAGCTAGCCCCCAAGATGGGGGTGCTTGAACCCCACCTGCCTGTCTCACTCCCTTCCTGGTGGGCTCCTCCCGGCCCCTTGCACAGGGAACAGGGAGCAAGGAGGCGGGGAGGGTGGGGACCAGGCTGTGGGCTGATGGCTGGGGGACCGTCCCCCCACCCCAGGTGTCACCCCAGTGTCTGCTGGCCGCTGGTGCCCGACTCTTCACCCATTCAACCCGAGGGATGGCGATCGATGGCTGCTGGGGGCCAGCTGGGGGCCAGGACAGGAAGGGGGGAGGCCGGGAGGGAGAAAGAGGACAGGGCCAGCGTGCCTTCCCCACCAGTGCCCAGGAGGTGAGAGCTCCCCTCGGGGTCGCTCCCGGCTGGCCCTGGGTGTCCACGCCGGCTCCAGCTACGGCCACCTCGTGAAATACGGGACACTATGTTGCACGGCACACAATCGACGAATCGTCTTCCTAATATTTGACTTTGGGGACACACTTATACTAAACACATTCACGGGTTACCTGAAATCCAAACTGTCAAATTCCTGTCATTTTATTTGAATTTGCAAGCCTGGCTCCTCCTCCTCCAGGAGACCGGGAGGAGGCTGGGGAGAGGAGCTGTCTCTCCCCTCGTCCACTTGGGGCGTGAGGTCTGCGGCCCCACGGGGGGGGGGGTGTCCGGGCCTGTGCTTCACGCATATTCCCCCAGAGCGATGGCTCATAATAGGACCTCGAAACCTTTGTGGCCCCACAGTGAGTGAGTGTCCATCTGCTTTGGCCGAGGCACTTCTGGGAACCCAGCGGCTCTGGTGTTTCCTCCGTGCGTTTGGTCCCTGGGCCTAACCGCACGGTATGATCACTCCTTTTAATCCACTGGAACGGAGATGACCTGCTACCTCGGCCCCGCGGGCCTAGGTGACCTTGACTCCCTGCACGCTCTCTGCCCCTCCCCCTCCCCCCTGCTCCGCAGGTGCTGTGTGCCTTGCGGCACGCGGCTGCCCCTCTCTGATCTCCTTTCTGAATCTGAGGATTGGCTTGGGTGATCACGGGGATTTTCCCCTCCTCAGTGCATTGTCGACATAGCGGTCACCAGCCATGATCTGTGTTCGACCGCGGCTCGGACCCAAGGTGACAAAGGTTTGCCTTAAGGAGCCAGATACCTCAGGCCTTCGTCCTTGGAGGACGGGTGTATCTGAGTCAGACCACGCACAGGCCTCAAAGTCTGTACGGAGCTCTGGAAGTGTGTGGGGCTGCAGGTGGGGGAGGCCGACGGGACAAGCTGTCCTGCAGCAGAAGGGCCTCGCCCCTCCCCACGCGCCCCGAGGGCCAGCGAGGGCCGCGGAGCAGGACCGAGTCTGGAGGACTGTAAGGGGAGCTCCTGCTGGTCGAAACCAGTCCTTACGATTTCAGCCATCCCGTCATGACGAGGGGCAGAGATTCTCCGTCCCTTTTGGTGGCCAGTCGTCTACCTGGATGATTAAAGACCGTGACCAGTTGCAACGCTCGTGCATGCCCCAGCGGTTGAGGTATTCCTCAGTGAGTCCGCTCCCTCTGTTGTCATGCCCTGAGTGACAGGAACCTTCAGGTGGCTGGAAATACGCATTTGAGACAAGGGTCCTAAGTGGTGTAGACGAAGTGCCAGCCAGCCTGGGGTGGGGGGACACAGGGCACAGAGGGACTCTGGGAAGACGCCCTCGCCCTCCAAAGGCACAGGCTGCCATTCCACTTGCAGGAGACTGGCCCTGTCTCGAGGGGTCCCCTCGGGGCCCCCGGGTCCGGCAAACAGCCACCATGTCCCAGAGAAGGGAACAAAGCCGCTGGCCTCTCCCCGCGTCTTTACTGGCCAGGGCCCTGTGACACCTGCAGCTGCCTCCCCAAAGCAGCAGACGGAGATGACAGGTCAGTCACCGGAGTGTCACAGCATGTTGGCACGTCCCCGGGGGTGCTCGGGCGGTCGTGCCGATGCCCACTCTGCCCCTGGGTCCCGGACCCCCGGCTAATCAGAGTGAGTGGTGTTGGCCAGACAGACGGGAAGGGGCTGGCGGGGAGCCCCCCCCCCCCAGCTCACACCCCCCTGCAGAGGCCCCGGGGGGGCCTCTCGCGGGGACCGGGGAGCAGATGTCAGAGCTTCTGTTAAGGAAAGGGAGTTAATGACGTCGATGCAGAGACACTTGATCTCTGGGTTGGTTTTGTCTCTCCATGGTGCGGCCGTGTGCGGGGACCCCATGTACCGCGGGGAGGGGCCCCAGCAGCTCCAATCCCTGCACCCCCTCAGGGGTTGTGTGTGGATTTTCCCGACGTGTTCCCTGGCTGGTTGTCAGCCCTCACCGGGCCCTGGCGGCCAGCAGTGCTCAGCGAGCCTCTCTGCGGCCCCTCTCCAAGGTCCAGGGACCCCGTGCTCCCCCTCTCCCTTCTCCGTGGCAGCCCCGCCAGCCAGCATGGGCCCCTGGGGACCACAGGGAGGGGGACCCACCCCGCCAGACCCCGGGGGGTGCACAGAGGTCTGCAGAGGCTGGTGGGATGCGCTGGCCTCCCTGCGGTTTGACCTTTGTCAGGTGTCACGACCTCGGCCATGGCCTTGTTCTGCCTACTCAGGCTGAGCCCCGGCCTAGGACTGAGGTCCCCCTCCATTCCCCCTCTCCCCCGCCGGGCAGCCCCCTGGCCCCCTCCCCCCTCCCTCTTCCCCGCGGGGGCGGATGGATTCCTCACCCCCCGGGGTTTCGCCTGTCCAAGCTCAGTTTCTGAGCACCTGCTGGGGTGAAGCGATGGGGACAGAGGAGTCCAGCACAGTGGCCGCCCGAGTCCCTTCCCGCTGGCCGGGCCACGTGACAGCAGAGCCTCACACCCGCACGCTGCGTCCCTGTCCATGTGCCACACTTACCCGCGTGCACGTGCTGACGCATGGCTTTCCCGTCTGTAAAGCTCCGACTACCTTCTTACAGAACGAAATCTTGCTCGGGACCCACATGTGGGAGATGGAAGCAGAGCTGTTCAGGGAAGTGGCGTGGACAGGACTGGGCGCAGGCCGGCCTCTGTCCGTGCCTCAGTCTACCCTCTGGGATCCCCCGGGGAGTCTCCTGGGGCTGGAGGCCGAGTGATCCACCCTTGTCCCTGCCGTCCCGGATGCAGCAGGCACCAAGTACTTGCTCAGGGTGGTGGGTTCCCTGCTAATGCAGTTGGATGGAAGGGGGGGCTTCCTGAGGGGCTCCCGCTGGTGCTGCCCTCGGTCTGGGAAGGGGGCCCCCACCGTGAGAGGTCGTGGGACAGACTGCGGTTTTAGACCGCACTCCATTCGCCGCCGATGGCCTCCAGCCCGGCCTGGGGCTCAGGTGTGTTTACCTGGGTCTCCTCTGGAGGGCAGACCAGCCCCCTGAAGCGTGCATCCCTGGGCCTGGTGGGGGGGACAGGCTAGGGATGAGCGTGTGTGCCCCCCGGCCAAGGACGGCTATTTGTGGGGAGGGGGACCGAGCTTGGATGTGCAGGTTGGGACCGTGGGCCGGCCTGGAGGTTGGGTGTGGGGTAGGGAGAGGGGCGGGGGGCTGCAGGCTGGGTCCCCTTCCCCCATCCCCATGCCCCGTGTTCTTCACAGGAACTCTGAAGAGCCTGGGCGTCAGGGCGGCCCGAGCTGAAGGAGATCCTGGTCCCCCACCGTGTTGGGGTGTCCTTGCTGAGGCTGGAGAACAAACAGAAGAAGCTTCACTTAGTGGCTTGTGTCCCGACCTGACCTGCGGCCTGACCTACTTGGGGACTAGGAGGGTGGGGCTTGTCCTGGCCCCACAGCTGGGAGGGCGGGTCTGACTCTGCCCCCTGCTTCTCCCTCCCGACCCCAGACCCCAGAGGTGCCCTTGGTCACAGCTGGACTCCCCCACTGTCCCTGGCAGCTCCCGCAGATGAGGGGTCCACACTGACCTGTGGGTTTAGACGGGTGGGCAACCTGGGCTGCCCTGGGAGGACCCTGGTGGGGCGGGACCCGCTCGGAGTGTGGACAGGGGACACAGGACACAGTGCATCAGCCCCTGCACTGGCCAGCTTGGGCCCCCACAATGGACACCACAGCCCGAGGGCTCACACGGTGGGTATTCGCGGCTCTGGAGGCCGGAGGCCGGTGATCAGGGCCCCGGCACGGCCGGTCCTGGGGAGGCCCCTTCCTGACGCGCAGACGCCACTTTCTCACCGTGCGCTCACGCGGCGGGGACAGAGGGCGAGAGCTGCCTGGTGCGTCTTGTTGGGGGATCCCGCCCCGATCCAGCCCTGGTGACCTCGTGTAGCCCAAATACCAGCCCTTTGGGGCTCAGGACTTCAGCATGGATCCGGAGGGACGCCGTTGGGTCAGGCCGCCTCCTGCCCTCCGATTTGTCCTATCTTCCAGAACATCTCTGCCCCCGGGGACCTTCCGGCCGGCGACGCCTTCCCGTGGCTCCGAGCCTGAGCTCCCCGATGCTCCCTCCAGACCCTTGTGGTCGGCCCGGCTGCCCAGCACTGGATGCGGTGAGCGTGGCGGGGGACGGGGTCCGGCCCGCCCTGGGAGCCTCTCCCGGGGGTCAGCCTACAACAAACCGGGGAACCCGTCCCCGCCCTCCAGGGGCCTCCCCTGGGGCAGAGCGTTGCCGGTTTCCTGTCCGGTTCCTCTTTCCCCTTCTGTGTAAGAAGAGACCCAGAGTTTTCCTTGAGGAGCCTTCCCAGCCTCTGCTCGCCTTGGGTTTAGGGGGACTCGCCCCAGAGAGAGGGCTGGAGGGTAGAGCCAATGGCCTGTGCCCTGTGACTGGGGCAGGTGTGGCCGAGGGGACGGTTAGAGAGGCTCCCTGGCTGCCCCTGGAGGGGGTCTGGGGAGCCGCGTGCTGAGCTGAGGGGGGTCACACGGCCGCCGCGTGGAGCCCGAGGAAGCGGAAGGCTGGCCGCCGAGCGGAGAGGGCCTGGTGGCACCCCTGGACCCCTGGATCTAGCTGTGTCTGCATCTGGCATCCGGACCAACAGCACTTGCGCCTCTTCTATATTTTAAAAAAAGTAGACTTTAATTTTTAGAGCATTTTTCAGCTCACAGCAAGATTGGGGGGAGAGGTACGGAGAGCTCCCGTGTGCCCCGTCCCAGCAGGCACAGCGCCCCCCCCCCCACTATCAACATCTCCCCCAGGGGGCACTTGACACATCGCCGTCCCCAAGTCCACAGTTCACGCTGCGTGTCCTCTTGGTGTTGTGCACCGCGAGGGTCTGGACAGG
>CM053569.1:2065678-2105498 GCA_028646485.1 Cryptoprocta ferox | reverse complement strand
GACCACAGGTTGTTTCTCCGCTCACCTGCTGAAGGACCCCCGGCGGTCCCAGGGTTTGGGGGACCCTGAATGAAGCTGCTGTAAACACCGTGTGCAGGCTGTCGTGTGGACACGAGTTTTCGTCTCCTTGGAGTAAATACCAGGCAACGCGACTGCTGGATCGGACGGAAAGAGCGCGTTCAGTGTGCGAGGAACCGCCGAGCCGCCTCGCGGAGGGACCTTCTGCGTCCCCACGGGCCGTGCGTGAGCTTGCTGCTCCGCGTCCTCGCCAGCTCGCGGCGTTGTCCGCGCTCGGGAGTCCGGCCGTGCGCGCAGGCGTGCGGCGGGATCCTGTGACCGTTCTAACGTGCGCGTCCCCGGCCCGTGCTGAGAGGCGTTGTCTCCTGTGCTTACTCACCCCCTGCGTGTCTTCTTTGGGGAGGGGACCAGGCAGGTCTTTGGCCCATTTTTTAAAAAACTTTCTGGCGGAGAGAGGCAGAGGGAGAGGAGGATCTGAGCAGGACCCACGCTCCGCGCCGAGCCCACGAGCCTTGAGATCGTGCCCTGAGCCAAAGTCAGATGCTTAACCAGCTGAGCCACCCAGGTGCCCCCCAAAAGTTTTTTAGAGAGAGAAGGGGAGGGAGGGGCAGAGGGAGAGAGAGAGAGAATCTCAAGCAGGGTCCACACTCAGTGCAGCCACGTGGGGGCCGAACTCAGGACCTGAGCTGAAACCGACGGAGCCCCCCAGGCGTCTCCGGCCCGTTTTTCAACCAGGTTGTTTGATGGGCCCTTCCTGAGTTGGCCCCTCTGCTTCCTGCAAATAAATGAAGCCGCAGGTGGCTACAGGGGAGGGGGACACAGTGTGGCTTCGAGCCTGGCTCTGCCCTGTGGCCCCCTGACCCGCCCCCCCTCCCGGCTCCGTGTTTTCTCTGTGGAAACTTTGCAGGATTGACCCTAGGGGTGGAGGTGGAGGGGCTGAGTAAGATGATGTCTGTGAAAACAATTTGACTCATTCAAATTGTTGAGTAACAAAAGTCCCTGAGCCTGCATTGTTCATGCCTCCCGGTCTCCCTGCCCCGTCCGGGCCCCTCTACCCACGCTCTTCTCCCTCCTTGCTGCTGGAAACCCACTTCAAGTGTCGCCTCCTCCGGGGTGTCTGCCAGGACTCTTCCAACCTCCTCACCTGCTCGCTTCTATGCGGGTGCTCTGTCTTGCACGGCCCTGTGGTTTTTCACGTGGACGCCTTGAGCTCACTGTGGGCAGGGACGGGTCTTGCCATCTCCCTGTCCCTGGGGTTCGGCAGGCACACGAGGGGCATTTGAGTGAAGGTTGTTAGGGGACCAAACGCAAAAATGGGGCACAGGTGGCACATGGGGCGTGATCTTCTCCTAAGAGAAAGGACTTGGTGTTTACTGAGAACCTTTGAAGTTCAAGCTGCTTTCCCCACGCTGACGTGGGTCCTTGAAGAATTTCCATGCCCGAGGCCTGTGGTAGCAGCCCCACGAGGTGCTTGGGATCCTGAGGTCCAGGGAGGGGAAGTGACTGGCCCAAGGTCAAGCAGCCAGTGCGGGCACCGTGGGGCTCATGGGTTCTGTGACCTGATTGTTCGAGAGCTGCTGAGCCTGGCGTCCCGGCCTCTCCGGGCAAGGACGGGTTCACTAAGCCTTCAGCCAGCGGGGCCCTCGCTGCCTCTCTCGCTCCACAAGGGCCTCCGCGAGGAGAGGCTCCAGGCGGCGGCTCTCATCCAGGAACTTGGGTCCGATGTCAGGTACACGTGATGATTACAGGGTCATCCCCAGGTAACAAGGGGCGGCCCCTCGGCTGGCCCAGTAGCCCCTTGCTGTCGGCCTGGCAAACTGGAGTGTGTGGGGTGCCCTCTGGTTTCAGCGCGCTGGACAGGAAGAGCGGATTTCTGAGACCCTACCTGCCCCAGATAAAGGTAAATCCGAGCCACCAGCCGCCGACTCTTCCAGACCCTTCTCGGGCGCGGGGATGAACGTGCCGGAATGCTGGTCCGTGCTACAGCGATGTTCTGCAGACAGCCTTCCCAGCTGGCCCGCCTGGGGCGCGGCTGGGGCACCGTGGCTGGTGTGGCTGTCCTGTGGTCCCCCCGTCCTGTCCCTTGTCCCCTGGGGAGAGGGTCGGAGCCGCCCTGGCAGTCGGTGTGACACTGCAGAAGGATCACTGGGCAGGGAGTCCACTTCTGAGGGGCAGTTGGAGGCAAACCGGCTGGGACAGGACCGGGGCAGATGAGGCCAGAGGCACCCAGGTTACGTGGTTTTTGGCAGGAAACTTCCCAGGTGACATTTCTCTCCTAAACACCCACCGAAACCTCTGAGTCCTGAACCAAGGCATCAGGACAGCTGTGGACGGAGGCCAGGACTTTGAGGGGCCTTGGAGACTGTGTCCCTCGGAGACACTGGCGGCGTGAGCCCTGCCTCTTCCTTCTGCCTGTGACAGCAGTGTGGCTCCAAGGGACCCCCGGGTAGTGTCTTACTGCCGCGCAGCGAGGGGCTCTTAAGGAACCTCACCACCTAACGTCCCCGGCAGCCTCTGGAGAAAAGAGGTGCCCCTGCGACCGCTGCCCGGCCATGCAGGGGGGAACCCGGAAGGGCCAGGGTCCTTGTAGCCCCGGCCTCTCTTCTGCAAGAGCCGCTTCCCCGGGATGAGCGGGGTGATGTGTGGGGGGCAGCTGACGACCCCAGCTCAGGCCGGCCTGGCCTTTCTCTGTGTCACCTTGAGTCACTGACTTATGCTTTGAGCCCAAGATGTCCTCCTCTGCAAAGTGCGGGTGCAGGTGCCTGGCGGGGGAGGGCCTGGGCAGACTCAGGCCGTGTGAGGCTCTGTTCGTGGTCGGGGGCGGCAGGCCAGCTCGTCGAGGGGGCGCACTGAGCGCGGGTGGCCCACGGCTGGTCTGGGAGGAGCTTCCAGGGCCTGGGGAGAATTTCTGGGCTCCCTGTGGTCAAGGTCTTGGTGGACCCAGTCTCTCCCTGCGTCGCCCTGGCAGAGGCTGGTCAGAGAGGACCAGAGGGGCTGTTTCAGCTCCATGGACGTCCCACCGGTGGCCGGAAGGCTGATTTGGGGGCCTCCGGTGGCACTCCCGACGAGCCAGCCCCCTTCGGGGACGCGCAGCCGTGATTCCTGGTGGTGACACTGGCACCAATCCAAGGGGTGGAGATTTGGGGTTGCCCCGGGGGCCCTTGTAGTCCCGCTGCGGTAGTGGGGGGCTCCCCATGTGCCCCCCGTGCCCCAGAGCACCTCACGTCTTCTCACCTGGGCAGCCCTTCTTCATCCTCAAAATCCTGCGCCTCAAGCGTGGTCTGTATCTGTCACCTGATTGAACCGAACTGGAAGGCACAGGCTCCAGGCTCAGCTCTGATGGCGGGCGGGACAGTGGATGCACTGCGTGTGGTCTTTCCGAGCCACAGGCAGGCGGGGGCCGTGGCTAGTGAGGTACCTGACTGGGAGGAAGGGGCCATGGGCCTGGGGGGGCCCTGGGGGAGGGGCTGAGGTCTTTCCACCCGGGACTTTACAGCCTGAGCATTGCCTGGCCCAGCCCCAACCCCCCGCCCCAGCTGCTGAAAAGCACCTGGAAGTTTCCACCCCACCCAAGGGGAAACGCTCCACCCCTCTTGGCCAGGACCCTGGATGGGGTCCCTGCTGGCCATTCACCCCTCGGTGACCTTGGCCGTGGCCCTCGGTTTTCTCCAGGTGTGAGACAGCCACCTCCTCCTGTAATCGGAGATTGTCAGGGGTGTTAGGTTAGACGCGGGTGCAACTCTGGCTCAGACCTGTGCCTGGTGACCCTCCAAAGGCTGTCTGTGGTGCCAAAAAGTCCACCCTCAGTGTCCACAGATGTGACTTGCCTGGCCCACCTGGCGAAGGGCCCTCTGGCCGCCCTGTCCTGTGCCCACAGCCGCCTGGATGCCCGGGGTCAGCCTGCTCGGCTCCCTCTCCCAGCTCCGGCCACACTGCCCCTGAGCGCCTCAGTTTCCCCTCTCTCTCCTGGTCTCTCCGTCTCTCAGAGCCCGCGCTGGGCCGGTCCAGGCGCCGTCCTCCGGAATGGGTGTGTCTGCTGCCCACGGCCACCAGAGCCCCCACGTTCTCGGGTGAGAAGAGGCGAGATCAGATATTAATTCAATTTAGTTCAGGTTCTAATTGTCTGGAGAAACTTCTTACGCACTAACATTAATTTATTTCCACTTAGGGCCAGTTACGCTAATTCAAATCCGTTTTAAGTATTAAAATACTGACATTGTGATTCAGATAATAAAACTGAGGGAACCAGGGGAGGCGAGAACAGGGCGGTGTCAGCCTTGGGAAGAGGAGGCCCCATCCTCGCTGCCCCCACCCTGCGACCTTGACCTTGGCCGGAGGAGGTCACAGTCTCACCTCCCTCCTCCCTGCACCTGAGCATTGCAATCCACTACGTGACAGGCAGCTGGGACCACAATGTCTCCACTGCCGGCCCTCGACTTCTGGGGTGTCCGCCCATCTAGCTTCGTGGCCTCTGTGCCCGTGTCCTGGCCCCGGGTGGACTCACAAGGTGTCCTGCCAGGGTCTGTTTGGAGGGCCACCGGCGCCAGGACTGGTGTGGGCCCCTTGATCACACATGGGCCCTGGGCGCGGCCGGGGAGGACGGGGCGCTGGTGCCCGCCCAGAGGAGGTCTTCCCACAGGAGGGGGTCTACAGGGGATCTGTGAGGCCCCCCCAGCCCAGGACGCTGCCGGGTCCAACCCGCCAGCACGTGGCTGCCACCCGCCCGAGGGCTTCGCGCACAGCTGTGCCCTGACCGCTGTCTGGTGCGTTGCCACACCTCCCCAGCCTGAATGGGATCCAGTCCCCTGGCTGGGGCCGCTTCCCTGGGCCCCGGACGCTGTGGGCCCTCCGGGCAGGCCCGCGCCTCCTCCTCCCTCTGACCTGCCGTCTGCTCCCCCTTAGCTGGCCTGCCCTGTCCCCCGGCAGCTTCTGCCCCTTAGGGGCGCATGGCAGCCTTAGGGACGTTGCTTCCCAGATGGGGGACTCAGGAGGCCTCTCAGCACGAGCTGGGCCCTGACCCTGCTCAGGGACATGTCTGCCGACCTCCTGGGACCCAAGGGCGTTCTCGGGGGCCTTCTACTTGCCAGATGCTTCTAGGCCCTCTCCACGACGCTGCAGCCTCCTGTCCCAGAGTCTGCTGTCCCCGTGGTTGTGCCTTGGTGACGGCTCCCAGGGGGCCGGCCTGATCCTTCGCTGTCCCTGAGACCCGGGGCAGATCCTGGTGAAGGAGGCTCTTTCTGCCCGGGGCAGAGGCCAGCCTCTGTGCCAGCCTTCGTGTGCCCAGGGGCCCTGGCACCCCTCCTGTGCCTTATGGCACGGGTGCCTCCCATGAGGTCCTGGGTGTGGATCTCAGCGCCGGGCCCCACCGAGGGCTGGCTTGGGTCCATGGTCCCCCAGGCTGTTTGGGGACAGCCCCTGCAGGCTCACGGCCCTGACCTTCCACGCAGCAGTCTCCCAGGGCCAAGGAAGGAGGTGTCCAGCAGGCTCCGGTTCCAAGGGCCGCGGCCAGCCTGTCGTCCCTCTGTCTACCTGCCGCGGTCAGGGCCGGGATGCCGCCCCGGGGCTGGGGCGGGCCTGAGTCTCCTGTGGGCTGAGCCTCTTTTCTCTGGGCGGGGGTGAGGTTGATGGGGGAGCCCCCCCAGCGGTAGGGGTGCAGGTGTGGCAGGAGGCAAGCCCTACCCAGCCCGGGGGGCCCATCGAGGCCTAGACCCATGCTGGTGGAGACCGCAGAGTGGCCGGCAGACGTGTCCTGCTGGAGGGGTCACTTCACTGGGCCCCCGGGAGCTGTGGGCTCTGGGGGGCCAGTCGCTCCTCTGGGCCAAGGCTGAGGGATGGGCTACTCCCTGGGGGGTGGGGCCTGGGCTCCAGGGCCCTTGACCTGAATCCCGCCCACGAGCAGGAGGTGTCATCCTCGGCCCCCTCCCCACCCCGGGCCGGGCGGCACTCGCTCAGGCTGCATCCAGGGCTGGCTGAGGCTTCAGTGTGGGGGCGGCTGGAGCGGGGGCCCCATTGCCGGGGCCGTGACTCATCAGGTGTGGACAGCATGAGTCATCGGGGAGGCGAGGAGGGGGCTCCGGGCCCAGAGCAAGGCTGACTGATGGCACCTCCTGTAGGCCCCAGTTCCCCGCTCTGCAGTGCCCCCCTCCCCTCACCACAGCCCTCTCCTCCCCTCACCACTGCCCCCACCTTCTCTCACCACTGCCCCCCTCCCCTCATCACTGCCTTCCTCTCCCCTCACCACTGCCTCCACCTCCCCTCACCATTGTCCCCAGCACAGGCTGCTCTGGTGAATCCTGGGCTGGGAACACCATCTGGTCTTAGCACCCCGTTGTCCAGATAGACAGCCTGAGGTCCAGGGAGGGAGCAGTGCAGACAGGACGAGGACCCAGGGCACCACACATGGGTCTCCCAAATGGACCACACTGGGAGGACCACACAAGTTGGCCTGTCTGCTCCTTACCATCCTGTTGGGTGAGAACAGAGTCTGAGCTCTTATTTTTACCTACAACCTGGGGTGTGGGGGTGGGGGGGGGGAGAAAAAGTCCAGAGCTTCCGCCACCACTTCCTTGGTGGGCGAAATCCTGGTGTGGAAAAGTCCTGGTGTGGAACTGGAAAAGGGCAGATCTTGGGCTCTGGCGAGAGACATGCGAGGAGCTCTGGGAGGGGATGGGGTGGGGCGGTGAGAGCTTCACCACATTCAGGAATGACTTGGCTCCCCCTTACTGTCTCCCTCCCCCCAACCCTGCTTTCTCACGTGGGTAATGGGCAGAGTCAAACAAGTGTTGGGGTCTTGTCCAGTTAGACGTGAGTAACAGGCCGGGTGAGTGTGAACCAGGAACACGCAGGTGTATATTCAGCCAGTGTTCTTGGATGGATGGGCCTGGGAGAGGATGGGCAGGTGGACGGACGGACAGGTGGACGGACAGAGAGACAAATATGTGGATGGGTGTGAGTGGGAGGAAGATGGGTGGGTGTGTGGGTGGATGAAAAGGCATACGGATAGAGAGATGGGTAGAAGTTTGGGAGGATGAGTGGATGGACAGACAGATGAATGGATAGGAGGACGGATGGATTTGTGAGTGGGCAGGTGGATGGAGGTGAGGGAGGGATGGATGAGTTGCTGGGGTCTAGATGGGCAGTCTTGTGGGAGGGTGGGAGGGTGGGTGGGTTAATGGACAGACTGTAGGTGGAGAGGTGTGTGCGTGGGACGCTGGGGGGATCGAGGGATGGAGGGAGGCAGAGATGGGGGGACAGGTGAGGTGGATGGTTGGTTGGATGGATGGATTGATGGAGGAATGCATACATGTGTGGGCGCATGGATGTCTGGGCGCACGCACGTGTGGGCGCATGGACGTCCGGGCGCACGCACGTGTGGGCGCATGGATGTCTGGGTGAATGGGTTTTGGGTGAACGGATGGATGAGGTCTGTGGCTTTTGCAGGGCCGAAACTTAGGCTTCCTCTCCTGCTGATAATTAACTATTTGGCGGGTCACACGCATGGCAAAGCCGTGGACCGGCAGGTCGAAGCCTCGGGCTTCATTTTCACCCTGTCACTGTGGGACCTTGGGCAAGTCACTTGTTCTTTCTGGTCTTCATTTCCCTGTCTGCCAAATGAAGGGGTTGGGGACACCGGCCCCTAGTGTTTCTTGTTTTGGCAGGATTCCGGGCGCGTCCTGCCCCCTCTGCCCCTCCTCCCACCTACCTCGGGGGCAGAGGCCCACTCCCTTCTCCCTCCTGCACACCTCAGACTCGGGGCCTTCCCCAGGGCGGCGTCTCAGCTGGCCTGTGGTGAGGACCCGGCAGGCGGCCCCGCTGTGAAGCCTTCTGGAGTGGGGCTGTCCGTGCCAGCTCCCCGCCCGGTTTGGACGGGTGCCCAGCCCCGTTTTGAGGTTGTCACTTACACGCCGCAGGAAGCTGTCTGTCGGCACGACCTTTTCGGCTGAGGACGCAGGCCCCCTCCGGGGCCCCGGACAGCCGCCATCTGGCAGTGGCGGTCAGTCGTGGCTAATACGAGTGTGATTATTCTGATTTTGGTAAGATTGAAGCGTCAACGCTCCCCCGGACGCACGACAGGGTGCACTCCGGCACCTGCCGTTTCTCCCCACCGCCCCGCGGCCATGCTATCAGTCACGAGGAGCCTGTCCACACCGCACGGCGTCAGCGGGACGCGTTAGGAACAGCGGAGCGCTGACCTCCTCTCCGTGATCCGTGCCATGGCCGCGGGGCTCCGGGCACCCGGGTCGGCATGCTTGCAACAGACCTGAGTCCGCGGCGTTAACAGCTTGGGTTTAGGGGGCCCCCTCCCCAGCTGGCCGGGGCCCCCTCCCCAGCTCTGCTCCCTGCAGGTTGGGTGACCTCGGGCCTCAGCGTTCCCCTGTGTAAAATGGGAGCAGTGTTGCTCCTTCCAAGGTGGTTGTGAGGGTAAAGAGGAGGGAAGTCAGGTAAGGGCAGGAACGGCACCTGCTGTGGTCCTAACCACGATGAGGCCTGTGTCACCTCCTCGCAGCCTGCGTGGATCTGCTGGGCGGCGTTCGTGGACCCCCCAGCCGGGTCCCTGCACCCCGGGCCCTCTAGCCTGCTTGGAGCCCGGGCACAGTGTCGATGGTCACAGGCCCAGAGACCCATGTGTCTGATGGGCGGGGTCGTGGGCCAGGAGACCCTGGCTGAGTCCCAGGGACCCGGGCCTTCAGTTCCTGTTTGAACAGCATGTGGAAGGGCTCGTGTTACCAATGCTTCTCGGGTCCCTTCGCCCCGGAGCTCCTGGGTCTCAGCTCATCAGGCCCCTGCTGGGTGTCTGGGTTCCGCACCAGCCGTGCGGCCGGAGCAGCGACCCCCTCTGGGAGGTGTGCTGGCCAGGACTCCAGGACTCCCGGCACTGATGCCTGTCACCCTTTTACACTTAGCACAAGGCGCTGGGGGCCATGAGATGGCTGAGGCCCGCGGGGGGAAGTGAAGACTCGGGGTGCCGGTCCTTGCTGGTGAGCAGGGAAGCAGGGGCGCAGGAGATGGGGGTCTCAAGTCCTGAGGGCGCCTGGCAGCGGTGGCGGCTGCAGGGGGACGTCCCTCGCTGTCTCTCCTCCCAGGGAATGCCGGACATGCGTCTCCTCTGAAGGGCCGTAGCTGAGACTTGTCGGAGGCCCCGGGACCCCCCGCCCCACGCCCCTTCCTCCCTGCTGGACGCTGGCCTAGGCCGGCCTGGGGGAGGCCTGGCTCTGGCCCGACCACCCTTCCCGGGCCCCTGCTAGGTCTGTAATAAGAGAGGAGTGAGCGGTCCAGGCAGAGGCTGCCGGGCACCGGGGAGCGGACCCCCGGCCTGATGCTGGGATGCGTCTGGTTCCCGAGCAGCAGATGCGCCGTGATGTGCGGGTTTGGGGGTCCGTGGGGCTGGGGGGGCCGGCGAGCCCGAGTGGGGCACTTGGGGGGAGCCAGGGGTCACCCCGGGGCCCGGCTGCCGCGGAAGACGCATCCGCTGCCTCTTGCCCACCTGTCCCTAGAAAACCAGCCCCGCCAGCCCGTGCGCTGGGGATGGAGTAATGCTTTTGCCTTTATGGCTTGTTCCCCCCGGAGAAATGTGACAAACAGGCCAGGCCTTGCAACAGTTCAAGGAGGGAACTGACATTGCCCAGGCGGGTGTGCAAGTGCCAGCATGCAGCCCAGGTGGGCTGCATGGAGAAGGGAACAAGAACAGGAAGCGGAATGGTGAGGAGGTGGGGGTCTTGGCGCAAACTTCAGAGCATCTGAGGCTCAGAGTCTCCTTCCAGGTGAGGCTGCCGAGACCAGAGGGGGAGCAGGCCTTGCCCCCAGAGACCCCCACCCCAGCCCAGGCGTCTCCCCATGAGGTGGGGAAGCCACCCGGGGCTTGTGCTGTGTGGACAGATGGCCCTGCGGCTGTGGCTGCCCTTAACTGGCTCACGGGGTCCTGGGGGACTCTGCCCCCTCTCTGGGCCGTCGGCCTGACCCGATGCGCCGCGGCCTCGCCAGGCACCCCCTTCCCGGCTGTGGGCCTGGCTGGCCCGGTCGTAGGGTTGACCCTGTGCTGGGCGGCCTGGCTCCCAGACAGCCTCTGGGTGGCAGCGGTGGTCCGGCCAGCTCCCTGCGTGGCTCTGCCTGGGGCGGCCGTGGTGGGGCCGCTTCGGGAGGTGGCTGCCTGCTGACCGAGGAGGGCGCGGGCGGGGGCACAGGGGCGCGTGGCTGTCGCACACCTCCCCGTCTGCCCGAGCTCCTTGCACCAGGGGACCCACACGGCCCACCCCATGACCTGCTCTGTCTGCGGCGACTCTGCACTGGGCCCTCCGCCCCCCACCGAGCTGGGTGGGCAGCCGCGCCCTTGTTCTCGCGTGCGTTCTCCTGTCCCTGGCACCGAGCGTGGCCACTGGCACGTAAGCAGTCCTTCAAGAACCAGGGAATCTTGGAGAATATTCCTTGACATCCGTGCCGTGTATGCCTGCAACCTTGGCTGGAATACCTCCCACACTGGGGGGGGGGGGGCTCACTACCTTTTGCTCCCTGTAGCGCACTCCATACAGGGGCAGTCCTACCCTGTCACTGAACAAAGCGGCTACAGATTATCATGCCCACCCCTCCCCGGAGGACTGGACGAGGCAGCCTGTGCACGGTCAGGGCACACACCTGTCCCCTTTTCCTCGCTTTCCATTGTGAGAATTCCCCCAAAGAGCAAACGAAAAACTCCCTAACAGGCCTTGCCTCCCTCTTCTGGCACCAGTGACCCGCCCTGGCCCGCGGGGCTTACGCTCTGGCAAAGGGAGACACCTGCTCACATGCACACATTGTGGGGACGCTGCCGCTGTCAAGTGGGTCCTGCTGAGGAGCACAGGGTGTGGGGCGGGAAGGGTGGTCTTTCCATCGGGAGGTCAGGGACGGCCTCATGCAAAGTGACTCTTATGGGAAGGGGCCCTCGGGCGACATGAGGGCAGAATCTCACAGGTGCCTGGAACAGCATAGGCAAAGGCCCTGGGGCAGGAAGGAGGTGAGAGGCTTAGGAACCAGAAGCTTTCCTTTATGGCTGGGACTCAGCCTGTGAGCTGAGAGCACGGGGCCCAAGGGCACATTCAGGACTTTGGGCTTTGTGCTGAGCGCACGGGAAGCCACTGTGGGGACCAGGCACTGCTGGGTCTGCCCAGAGTCCCTTCCCCCTCGGCGACTGCCCCACGCTGGACTGTGGTTCTGCTGGATGTTTCCAGCCTCTCGACAGTGTTGAGGGTTTGACCACTGGAGACCTTCGGGGACACTGGCCGGTGGAGGGAGGGAAATGCCTGGTACTTCTCGCTGCAGGTTTGCTGCCCTGGTGGGGTCTCCGCTGACTCCAGTGCTGGCCGATGCCCCCACCAGTGCCCGGTGCCTGCGGGCAGCTCCCCCGTGTGGCATGGTCTGCGCCTTTGGTCTTCCAACGCCACTTCCCCGCCCCTGCCTTTCCTGCTGCTGCTGATCCCTGGGCGGTCGCCCGGCCCCCCCGCTGGCTTCTGGGTTCTTCCACCCCCGTGTCCACACTTCTCGGCATGAAGGTCCTTCCTTGGAAGGGCCCTGACATGCTTTCTGTGTCCTGACGGGGCCCTGTCTGGTGCCCCCTTTTGTCTTAAGCGGGTCTGGGTTGGGTTCATGTCACCAGCAGCGAGAGGCACCCTGACTTCTGTGCCTCCGGGGGGTTATGACGAGGGTGGACCGAGGTCAGCCAGCTGGGGTGAGGTTTCTGGGGAGCACGGCATGGTTGGAACGCGGGGAGAAGAGGCAACCCCTGCATTCAGGTGGCTCCCAGGCCGCGTCATGGAACCTTAAAACTAAGGGTCCAGAACAGGGGTTCACAGGGCAGGACGCGGCGTGGAGCGATTGGGCGCCCCTGCCGTCCGGGGGGCGGGGTCCGGGGGGCACGTAGCTGACATGTGTGGCAGGTTCCACATTTGTCCCTAGATGCGCCTTTCAGGTTATGTGTAAACCCAGCCTCCCGTGCTCCCCTGGCGCTCACCATGGCTCCGCCGGGCGGGGCGCACAGGTTTAGGTAGGGGAGCGGCGAGTGTCATCTGGAGTCCCGGGAAAGGGCTGCGGGAGGGACGGGAGGCGTCTTCCCGTCTGTCTGCTGCGCGGGACGCACCGCCCTGAGACCGCGCAGCGTAAACGGCAGGGCCTTGGGATTCCTCGGCTCCTTGTCTCCGCTGGGCCTTCTGCTGCTCCCCGCGGCATGGGCTGCGGTCAGCTGGGAGCTCAGCCTGGGCCGCAACGCCCAGAGGGCCTCACCCCTGACTGTGGGGCCTTGGTGGTGACAAGAAAGCCGGCAGCTTGGGTGACCTCCCTCCTCGTGGCTGTCCTTGGACAACGGTCATTGGAACTTCCCTGCCTGGTGCTGGCTGCCCGGAGGGCGACGGTGGGCGGCGCCATCCCCTTGAAGCCTGGGCTCTGGACCTCACGCGGCCTCACCCCTGCCACGTTCTGTGGGTCACAGTAAGCCTCGGCCAGCCCAGACCCGAGGGGTGGGGGAGCAGACCCCTCCTCTTAATGGAAGTGGCTACAAAGTACTATGGCCATGATTCCCCAGCTTCCCATGGGGCTGGAGAGACAAAACTGGCACGGTTACCAGGGGGAGGAGGCCCCACACCCTGCCAGCCCCTGGCGCGGCTTTGACATGGTGCTAAGGTGTGTGTGAGGTGCTCACAGCCGGCGGGGGTGCTGTTACGGGGAGGGGGCGGTGGCCCAGGGATTTCACTGGCATCCTCATGCATTTACTCATTCAGTACACATTTTCGCGGCCCCGACCATGGGCCAGACCCTAGGGAATAAGAGACGCAGCCCCTGCCAGTGTTCTGGTTCATGGGAAGAGGGGACAGACCCAAGCGTGTGATTCTGAGTGTTCGAGGAAGCAGCAGGGTCTGAGACAGGAGCGCCAGGCAGGGTGGTTTGGGAGGGCTGCCAGGAGGAGGAGATAAGGATGCAGAGACTTAAAAGAAGGCACAGGGCCAGTGCCCTATGAAGCCTGCAGGGAAAAGTACTCTGGGTAGGGGAACAGCATGTGGGGAGGCTCTGAGGTGCCGGCGCAGGGGAGAGACAGTGAGAACAGGGAGCTGGCGCAGCTCAGAGGCCGTCACAGCTCCCTGGTCACGTTTGGCCATGTTTCCAGAAACGAGTTTGTGTACGTTGGAGTTGTTTCCCCGGCACCGAGTCCAGGAAATCAGCTTGTTCCTCTGGGGACAGGGCCTTGTCTGGCCTCCAGCTGAGCTGGGCAGAGCTTGTCCTCCCCACGCCACATGTAGGGAGGTGGTGGTGATGCTCTGTCGGGGCTCAGGGCCAGGGTCCCCTGGCAGCGGCCAGGACGGCTGCGGGGGTGGGGGAGCCAGGTGAGCGGGGCCGCGGCTCCAGCTGTGACTCAGGGCAGGGGAGGGGCTGCTCGGCGGCTGCGGGCTGGGGGGCCTGGAAGGACGGCCGGGCGGCGCGTCTGGCTGCGGGTACACAGCCAGCGGGTCCCCGTTTCCGCCGGGTGCGGGCCACGCGGCCAGCAGCACGTCGGAGCTTCCGGGGCGCCGTGTCACCCCGGCGCGGCCGCGGCAGACGGGACTGTCCCCAGGTGTGTCTGTCTCTGTCGTGGGACCCGGTTTCTCCTGAGGGCGGCTCCTCTCCTCGCCTCACATCCGAGGTGTCTGAAGGGAAGACTGCGCCTCTGCTCTCCATGTTTGGCTGCGTTGGGGGCTGGGAGCATCTCATCTCCATCCAACCTGGAGATTTGATGTTGTTTCTAGAAGCAGCCCCCACCCCCACTGTCTTTCTTTTTTTTCCCCCTTTCCATTTTCTGTGAGCAAATCTGCCTCCTGCTGCTGGTCTCTTGGTTTGATTAGAGCAGTCACTTCTAAGCTTGAAAAATCCAAGTTGAGGGAAGAAGAAAAAACAAAAGAGAGAGAGAGAGAGAGAGAGCGAGAGAGGAAAACTCTCTGGCACGGCCGTCCTGACGGATGATTCCCTTATCTCCTGGCCACAGTCTGTGCGTCCGTGTGCGCCTAATAACCCCGCAGATCTTGTCTTTGCAGAACACACAGCCTTTCGGGCCAGCGAAGCCCTGGGCGGTGGGACTATTCTCCCGCACGGCCTCCCCCTTCCCTCCCAGGCTTCAGCCCCAGAGCCGCGTGGCTGGCGCGGGCAGAGGCGGGACCTTGTTCATCGACGGCCCACTCGTGGCCTGGCACCGTTCCAGGCACTGAGCACGCGCGGCGTGCGTATCCAGGGCTCCCAGCAGCTCTGCGGGGCTGGCCTAACAGACCCATTTTACGGATGGGGAAGCAAGCCAGACAGAGGGTGGGAGGGAGTATCCAAGATGGCGCACAAGGCCTCTTTCAAAGGATGGGGACCCAGAGTCAGAGGGCCTGGGCTAGGTCTTCGCTATTCTCTGGACTCAGTTTCTCCACCTGTATGGTGATGAGCAGGTAGGATTAGACCATTTCCGAGATTCCGGGGACTCAGTCTGAGCACGCAGAGAGGAGCCAGGGGGCCAGGCCCTGCATGCCATGGGGGCGGCTGTGGAAGGAGTGGCGTCAGGCGGAAATGGCCGGGTGGAGCGCCCGTCTGGCACCCACTGCCGGGGTGAGCTGTTGTCACACTTTTAATCAGTTGTTTTGCTGTCCTGCTGACTTAGGCAAGGCGCCGAATCTCTCTGAGGCTCACCTTCCTCATCCATAAAGTGGGGACAAGAAGACGGTCATGTGGCTTTGCCAGGGCCAGCACAGCGTGGGTGCCAGTGCCCGGGAACGGGAGTCCTACCCCTTGCTCCGCTGTGGCTAGGGCTCAACCGATAATGAAATCCTTGCAACTTTGACTTGCTTTCTCTTTGGGAGACGGATTTCTGTGCTGTAGCCCAGAGCACGCGGTGGTCTTCTGTGCACCCATCCCCTTGCCTGGCTGTCCCCTGAGCCTGGGGATACGGACCTGGAGAACAGCGGGTGAGAGATGGCCTGGAGGGGTCTTGCAGGGGTGAAGTCCAGACTGGGAGACAGCCCAGGAAGGTGGGCTGGCAAGGTACGGCTTCTAGCGCAAACCTGAGAGCAAGGAAGGGGACTTCATGTGGCCTGAGCCTCTGGAGAGCTTTGGGGAAGGGGGTGGGGACGGCTCTTCTGTCCCTGGGTGTCATGAGACATGACTGCGTGTGTGCTGTGTAGACGCAGAGGGTGAGGAAGGGGAGGATGCCCCTCCGAGGGCCGACGGGCAGCACGTCCTGGGAGGCTGGGGGAGCAAATGTCTGTCAGCACCAAGGACAGCGGCACCTCCAGGACGCGCCGTCTGTTACCTGGCAGTGAGTCACCGTAAATCCACCAGTGCTGTCTTCCAGAAGGTTCAGCCCATCTCCCGGCCCCCCTCAGGCCAGTGCAGGAGGGACGCCCCTGGAGAAGAGCAACTGGTGGTGATGGGGTTGTGGCGGTCGGGAAGCGCAGGATCCCACGGGAGATGAGACGGTGGAGAGACCATCTCCGGAGACCGGCGGTGAGTCCCGTCCCATCGAGGGTGAGCGTCTGCAGCTGCAGTGTGTCTCCTCCTCCTCCCTCAGAGCAGCCGGACGGCCACCTACCAGGTGACTCACTCTGGGTGGCCACTGGGCCAGAAGGCCACCAGAGCTGCATCAAGCACATCGCCAGCACAGATAACTCAGTTGCTCGTGGTAGAGATGGGACAACGGTGCCGGGCTTCCTGGGGGTGGAGGATGTCTGCATTTCTGTACGGATTCTCATAAGAGGAGAAAAGATGAAAAGCCCCGTGGTCTCAAGCCTCAGCCTCAGTGGAGGCCCAAGGGCTTCGCTCTTCCCATGGGCCACCTCTGGTCTGTGGACAGAGTGCCAGTGATGTGACACTCTTGGGCCTGAGGGTAGGACTTTGTTCATTCCCACTGAATTGATGCTGAGTGTGGTGTGCAGGTCCACGGGCTGGGATGCCCGAACCGCCCAGGCTTCCTCCGGGTGCAGCCCCAGGCCACTCAGAGTGAGAAGGAGGCGAGGCGGGTGAGCAGGAAAGCTGCGGGTCCCCCCCACGAAGGTCACCTCCGGGAAAGAGGCCCCAGCACATGTCAGAGCAGGTGCCCCAGGAGGAAGGCGCATGGAGACGTCTGCCAGCTCCCTCCACCCTACCTCTTGCTGGCCAGAATGACCCCCCAGATGCCATCCTAGCCCTCAGGGCAGCTTCCGGGGAAGATCCCAGAGCCCCCATGAGGCTTCATGGAGTCCAGAGGGTGGGGCAGCTGCTGATGGAGTGGGGTGGGTTCCGCTGTGATAGGTGACGGTGGCCACAGCCTGGACCTCTCTCAGGCCAAGCAGAGATGGCCATAGGGGGTGGGGTGGGGGGGCCGCTGGGCAGGGGCTCAGAGCCCAGGGCAGGCGGGGTGCATGAATCAGGGAGCCGAAGAGGCTGGGTCCAGCCTAGCGCCAACAGCGGGAAGCCTATGTGAGCAGCGGGGCTTGGCAGAGGAGGGGACCCTTGGCTTAGCTGGAGGGAGGAACAAGAGAGCTTCCTGGAGGTGGCGGTGTCTTCTAGCTTTGGCCCCAGACTCGTTTTCTGCCGGCTGCGGGGAGGTTAGCGGGCCCAGGGCTGCAGGCTGCACTTAGGAGTGCCGGAAAAGCCTGCCCTTCACGGCCCAGATGGGGGAGGACAGGGGGTCTGGGAAGGCGTCGGGCAATCTGCCCCACAGGCAGAGGACGCCTTAGCACAGGAAGCTGGCTTCGAGCTCGTAGGACTAGCCCGGGGTCCAGGGCGTGGGAATCCTCTAGCTCCAGGGAGCAGAGGGGACAGACTTGGGGCTGTTCCAGTCTGCCTGACCCCGGTGCCCTCTCCCGCATCCTCTGCAGTCGGCCTGAATGTTCCAGAGTTTTCCTAACGTTGCCGTCTACTGACTTCTGTCCCTGTGTAGGGTCCCGAGCATTTCACGTCCTGGGCCCCACCGCCTCACCCTCACAGATGCCCCCTGGCTGGCGTTGCCTCCTTTACTGTCGGAACAGGGAGCAGGACATTCAGAGAGTAGGGCGTCCAGCTGGCCAGCGAATCCCACTGCTGGTAATCGCTCCGGTGCTCCCCTCGCCCCAGGCAATCCCACCGCGTCTCCCTCCACTGCCTCCCCATGATCCCTCTTTTAAAAATAATTATGAATTAGGGTAGATAGTGTTATAATAGCAGTGATCATCATGGAAACTTCCCCGAGACTTCAGTCGAGAGCGCCGTGTGACAAACCGTACCCGCAGCCACCGTTCGAGCCGGGCCTGGATCACCAGGACCCCCCACCACGCCGCTCGACTATTTAGAGGCAAATCAGGCAAGTCCCAGACTTCATCTTATTTTATCTCTGCCTGATTCAATATGTGCCTGTAAAACATAAGATTCTTAAAAACAAAAACAAAAACCAAATGCACAACCATGATCGTTATCACCCCTAAAATAGCAACAAGTGCTTAATATTAAATATCCAACAGTGTCCACATGTCCTTGTCTCAGGGCTTTCTCCTTAAAGCTTATGCATTCTGGATCCAAAAGCGGCTAAATATCACATTTTCTGGCCCTGAGGTCTCTTGCAATCTATGCATTTCCTTTCCTCTCTGTCTTTTCTGAAGGAACTGTCTGGCTGTGTTGTGTCCCCATCCTGCAGGGCGGGGGTGGGACCCCTGTGCAGCGGCCCCGGGACCCGGACCTGGAGCCGTCGGACGCGAGTCTGTGCTGGGAAGGACACCTTCGAAGGTGGTGTTGGGCTCTAACAGCAGTGACACGTCAAGCCTGGTCTCTTTTGGGATGTTGGTGGCAGGCGTGACCAGTGCCCACGTCTGTTGATTCACTGGGCAAGATGGCAGCACCATTTCGTTCTTTCCCACGAAGAAAAGTTCTACCGAAAGTAACAGGTGAGAGGCTCACCTCTGCCTCCTCGCTTAGGTTTTGCGTGGTGCTCAGTGGCAGCGTCCCGCACGGTCCTTCCAGATCCTTCCCCAGGCATACGCCAGCACAATCCACGTAGACATCCAAGTCTGCTCTTTTCTTTACAAAACAAATTGGCTCATATTCGATGCATTGATCTGCAGCACGCTACGTTCCCTTAAAGTTATATATTATGGACATTTTCCGTGTCACCACACAGAAAGTACTCATTTTTTATCTGCAAGCAGCTCAGAGTGTATCTCGGAAAGATGCTGGCTTTTAAACTACCAGTCATGACATCATTCTCCCACCTGAAAGAAAGAACAATAATTTCTTAATATTATTCAGTGTCCGGAGTTCAAATTTCCCTGATTGCACCATAAAGGTTTTGTTGATGATTTTTTATTAAAATTATTTCAAGATTAGATGCACACACAGAACCGATGTTTCTCCGGGATCTCTCAGTTTATCTCTCTCTTTTCTATGTAGTTTATTTGTTGAAACCAGGTCTTCTGTCCTTCGGAGCCTCCCAGCCTGGTCTCTGCCGACGTCCCGGGTGTAATTGCTCCCGTTCCGAAGATCCAACCCGTGTCCTGCAAACCGTGGCCGGCGTCCGGGCGCCTGTCCGTCAGGAGGAACGTGGCACCTACTGTCTTCTTTGTGGTGTTCTAGGCCCTGGACATTTATCGCCCACATTCCAGCAGTTCCTTAGGGAATGACAGAACGTGGTGACAGATCCTGTCGTTCCTTCTGCACTCGTTGGCTGGAATGCTCCCCCCCAGAGAAGCATCTACTCGTCAACCGTTGGTCACTGGGATGTGCAGTTTGAGAGGAGGGACAGTCAGGGGACATGCTCGAGTCTCTGCCTTTATTTACCAGTTTTCAAAATAACGACTTGGTTTCCCTGCCTCCTCCAGTGACTGCCAGAGTCTCCCCCAGCCACTGCCCACTCAGGAATTTGGACGTATTTGCTATGTTTCCATTGGCTACAGATATAATCTGTATTAACGCTTAAACTGTCCTGTCTTTGGCTTGTGGGAACCTCTTCAACTAGATCCCCGAGTCCTTCCTCATGGCTGGGGGTCTCCGACTTCTTTCTTGCCATCTGGTGTGCCGTTCTCCAGGCTCCCGGCCCGGCCCCGGCCTCGGCCACCCCTCCGAGGGGCCCTGCGCCCTTTGGATGGGAAACGACACCGGGGGGTGGAAAGCTCTCTGCTCTTGGACTGGCCTCTGTCTCAGAGGCTTTCATTAGACAGGCCAGGAAGTTCTCTTTTGAAAGATAAAAAAAGTAGTCAAATGTGGGCTTACACAGTTTTATTTAATCTCTTGACTTTGCATTTATGTCTCCTTTAGCTCACCCTGACGGCTTGGTTCCTAATGGCATAAAATAATTACGCGTTTATTTTGTCTTTACGTAAGTGTGGCTTTAGAATAACACTGCCAATATTATTAGTAACGATGGGGTCGCCGAGAGTCATCAGAGGCCTCTCCTGCGATCCGTTTCGTCCTAGGGTACAGACCCTCGGGAGCGTGCGATGAAATCACTGTTTGAAACTCACTTCAGATGAGTCTTTTCCGCACTGTTCATGCTACCGATTCGATATACTGTTAGGTTCATTGGTTTTGTTTTGCTTTTAATTTTTAGAGATTGTTTTTTGGAAATTTTAATTTTGTTGTATAATTACCCAGAACGTAGGCGGGATGTATTTAGGACAATTTCAGCTTCCATCCCTGCCCCTCCATCCAGTTTCTATTTCCTTCTTTAGGTACAGATTTCTTCTCCTCAGGCTTTTGCTCTGAACTTCCATTGTTTCTCAAATATATGCAAATGAGCGTGCATTCACATCCCCCCTGGTTCTCAGAGCCCCCTCCCCCGCCTCCGCACACTTTCTCACCCCGTTTCCCCCGCTGACAGCAGGTGCTGGTGCTCAGTCCACACCCTGAGGGTGGGCGTGGTCACGCCCTCTGCCCCCAGCGCCTGGTGGTGGGTTTGGGGTATTGTGACTGGGGGATGGATGGAGGCTGTTATAGAGGTGCAGCGGAGCACTGGGGAGGGAGTCCTGAGCCTCCCTGGGAGAGGCAAGGAAGGTGCCAGGGACAGGAAAGCTTGAGAGAGGGTGAAGGATGTGCAGGGGTCCTCATGGGGACGGCGGGCGGGCAGGTCTCAGGCCGGGGTGGGCACAGCTCTTCAGCTGGCTCCTGGCAAGGCTGGGAAGGTAAAGCACTGCAGCTGCGGTGCTGGACTTGTGCGCCAAGTGTGCGCCAAGGCTCTGTATCACCCACGAGGGTGGAAGTGGCAGACCGACCCCTCCTCTGTGCTTCCACAGCCTGCTACCTCCAGCCCTAAAATACAGCTTGAAATAGAGTCTGTGCTTTTCTTTTCTTTGGGATATAGTTGGTGGGGGGGCATCTGTCTCCCTGCTCAAATGCAGCCCCTCAGAGGTCTGGGCCCAACTCAGCACCAGCCTCACTGAGCGGAGGGAGGGCATGCTTCTCGGAGTCTGAGACCCAGGTTCAAATTTGGATCCTGCCACTTTCTCCATCTGTCGGATGAGCGCAGTGAATAGCGAGTTCCTGGGGCCCAGATGGGAGAGAGATGGGCCGTGGACACGGTGGCCCCGAGGGGGGCAGTGGGGGGCCAGGACGCGGATGAGCATCTCAGTGTAGGACTTTGTATTAACCACCATACACGCCAGGTGGTTTTAACCACAGAAATGCATTGTCACACAGCTTGGAGGCTGGCGTCCAAAGTCACGGTGTGGGCAGGGCTGTGCTCCCTCCTGGGGCTTTACGGGAGGCTCCCTCCTGCCTCCACTTCTGGTATCTCCTGGAGTCCCGTGGATGCATCTCTCAGCCTCTGCCTCCGCTGTCACTTGTCACCTGGCTGCCCTCTCCCTGTGCTTCTGTCTAGGGGTCTGTTCTGCTGGCTTTATGGGGGTGCCGGTCCCCCTGGATTAAGGACCCCCCCAATTCAGAATGAACTAATCCTAACTAATTACATCTGCAATGATCCTATTTCCAAACAGTGTCACATAAGCAAGTCGGGCTCCCATCCCCCCCGTGGAAAGCACAGTTCAGTCCATGGCACAAGTGATGAGGGAGGGGGACGAGGCCAGGCTAGGTGAGCAGCTCAGACACCCCCGGGGAGGAGGCAGGACGGGCAGGGAGAGGTCTTGGCACACGTTCCTCCTTCTGGAAACTCTTGCAAGGACACCCCTGGAGCTGGGCTTGCTCTTCTGAGCGCTGGTTAGCGGAACGAGGCCCAGGAGGAGCAAACCAGGTGACATCACCCGGGGGGGGGGTGCTGGTCCCGCCATCGGCACCACCGGCAGGAGCTCAGCCTCCGTGACTCAGCGGAGTTCCGATGATGTTTGGGATGAAACCCAAAGGCCTTCCCTTCCCCACCGGAGACGTGCACCCTGAAAACCAGGATGGAACCCTGAGTTTAAGGGCAGCAAATGGGCTGCCCTGTGCCCTGCCTCTAGCTGCTCTCCAAGGCTTGTCAGGTCCAGTGGGGACAGCACGTGTTGGGTCTGTCCCTGCATCCGATGCTGTTCTAGCTGCTTCAAGGGTCTTACCGTTAAGCCTCACATCAACCCTGTGAGTGGGCTACAGCTCAGGAAGGATAAGAAAGATCACAGCTTGTTAGCGGCGGAACCAAGCTTTGAACCCGGAACCTGGTGTCTGTGTCTTCTCTCTGCTCCCCTGAGTTCACATACACGCGGCTTGTGGCATCCAGGCTTCCCAGTAAATGATCTTTCTCACCCAAGCCTTGAGCGCTCTCTCTCCGTAACAGGAAGTTGATATCGACTGTCAAGGCTCCCTGGCCCCGCCCCTCACTTACCTTTCCAGCCTCACGTACTGTCAAGCCCTCCCTTTCTCGCTCTGTAGAACCCAGTTTTTAAATACTGGCCCTAGGAGATGCAAGGCCCGTCCCATGCCTTATAAAGGCAACATCCCCTCTATCATCAGCTTGGCAACTCCCATCCATCCTGCAGAGCCTGGACCAATCAAAGGCTCCTCTTCAAGCCTCTCTTGACCCTCACCTGCCTCAGCAAAATTAATCATGGTCCCCAAAGCACAGTCTCTGCGTCCACCTGCAGCCTGCACCCCACAGTAGCTGCACGGCCACAGGAACCTTCCTTTGCTGTAAAAGGGGGACCCACATGGGGCTGCTGTGGATACTAAGTGATCGCATGGTGTCTGGAACAGTGAGACGCAGTGTCTGGAACAGTGATCGCAGTGTCTGGAACAGTGGGTGCTTAGTAAGGGCCAGGGACAGCAACAGCGATAATGACTATGATTATTGTCTGGGGGTCCCGGAGCCCCGAGCCTCCCAGACCATGAGCATCCTGGGGACAGTGACGCCCCCAGCTGTGATCATAGGAGCTGGTGACAGGGAGTGGCCGAGCCCAGGTCTGCAGGCTCTAGCATACTTTGCTTTCTCCGAGTCGCCAACCCGCAGGCCCGGGAGCCTAGGGCAGACAGGGCTGGGCGCACCGAGACGTCTTGGAACCTGCTGCAGTGCTCTGTGGCCACCTGGCCTTCTCATGCAGTGCGGAAGGCTCAAGGGAGGTTTGAGCCGTTTGGCGGGGGCAGCGTGGCTTAGGGGGACCCCCAGCTCCTCAGCTGGCAGGCAAGATGAGCCTCTGGGAGCCCCGTGGGAATTGCCTTCCACACCTGCAGCTCCGCTCGCTTGTGTGTACAAACACCCCATTACGTCTGATTACAAACCATTAGTGCAATTAGGTTAGCCCCTGTCTGCGCTCCGGGGCCTGGAGCCAGCTGTGTTGGGGGCCGGGGATAGAATAGCAAACAGCCTCCTGCAGAGGCGGCATGGGCTCCGCCGGCGTGGGGGCTCCTGAACCCTCCTCTTGGGCCGGGGAGCCTGGGCTCCGGACTGCCCCGGGGGGAGGGGGCTGTTCTGCACCTCCCGGAACTGTGGGGGGGGGCAGCGCTCAGGCGAGGGCACCTGAGGGCATGAGCCCTCTCCGCACCAGGCCTGCGCACTCTCTCTCCCCTCGCCTGCAGTGCTGTCCCCCCCAGGGTTCTCACCCTCTGCACTGCCGATGATGCTTGGGGCGGGCCGTCCTCTGCTGTGGGGGCCGCCCTGGTCCCCTGCTCTGTAGGACATTCAACAGCGTGGCTGGCCTCCACCTGCTCACTGGACGCCAATGGCACTCTCCTCCCCCAGCTGTGACAACCAGAAATGTCCCCGCCATTGCCAAGCAGCCCGGGGGGCAGTATCGCCCTGGTTGAGAGCTGCAGCCTGGACCTTGACTTGCCATTCATCTGGGCCGTTGCGTTCAGCTGGAGCACAGCCTTCTGGGCGGTCGCCGGTTGCCCTGCTCGGTTTGCCTCCCGGCCTCATCAGCTTCGGCCCCTCCCTCCACCCGCCTCAGCCCTCCTCGCTCTTTCATCGCAGCCTGCAGCCCACAGCAGCCTTTTAAGCCCAAATACTTAGTCACCTCTGGCCCTGTTATCCCAGGGGTGCCCGAGCCCGAGAGACCCCACAGATTGCTCCCCTGACCCCCACGCTGCGCACAGCCCCAGTCCGCTGGACTTGAAAGGGCCGCTTCAGCTGTGTGCTTGGCCCGGGGAGGGGAAAGAGGCCGCGGCTGTTTGTTCCGGGAGCCAGAGTGAGTGTGCGGATCTTCAGAGCTCGGCTGGAGGCGTCCTCCCCGCCCAGCGGATTGATGGCTCCCCGCTCCCCGCGCACACCCCATCCCACGCTCATTGCCCAGCACTTCAGTGACCATATTTCACCTGTTCTAAGACGCTTCTCCCAAGTTCAAGTCCCCTGAGCTGGGACACGTCTTTCGGCTGCTGGGGTCTTACCATGGCTCTTGTCTGGTGGGATTGAGGGGGTGGCTGTCCCGGCCGTGCACTCGCGAACTTGAACTTGGTCATGACTCATGGGGCTTGATTGCAAACACACACACACACACACACACACACCTCTTCCTTATTCTGTCTTCTTGCACGTGGCTGCTTCTCCCCCCGAGAGGTGGGCTGTGTTCATAGGGTGACCAACCCTCGAGGCTTGCCTGGGGCTGAGGGTGCTGGGGACATGGACTGACACTGGGAAATCCCGGGCAAACTGAGGAAAGCTGGTCATCACCCTTTGAATTGGGGTTGGCTCTGTGACTTGGTTTGGCCAATAGGACATGGCCAGTGGGTGCTGATAAACTGAGACCCCCCCCCCCGGGAAAAACACCCCAAACCCCTGATTTGTAACATATGCCAATTTCCTTGATGTCGATACTCTCACCAGGCTGGCTTCAAGCTATCGGTGTGCCTCTGTGAGCATGAAGTTAGGAGGACACGCACGGACTCTGGCTCACACACAGGAAGGGCCCATGTGTGCCCTGGAGCTTGGCCACGAGAAGCTCCATGAGCTTCCGTTCTCTCCGTGACTGCCATGTAGACCATCCCGAGCTAGTCTGCCGGAAGGTGAGACCATGTGTGTGGAGGGCAATTGTCTCCATCAAAACCAGCCACAGCCAGCCCGCTCCCAATCACACGAGCTCAGCCAGGACCAGCGGAGCCGGAGGCACCACGTGCTGACCTGCAGACTCATGAACTCGTTGATAAACTCTACCGCTTTAAGCAACTGCATTGCTTTAATTGTGTTGTTTCAAGAAATTCTTCATTTGGGGGATGGTTTGTTACACAGCAATAGCTAACTGATACGCAGGTGTCCATTTTGTTTTTCCCTTTATCTGAGCCATATGTGTTGTTGAGATATTATATGTGTTGAGTCTAATTATCATTTAAAATTACCTTAAGCAGTTTATACTAGGATTCTGCGCAGAACAGGAGTTGTCACACCCAGGGGAACATACATTGCAGCAGTAACCCTTTGTATCAGTAAAGCAAATGTACATCTTTGAAGAACTGGCCATATTTTCTTACAAAGAAGCAGCCAGGTGCTTTATGTGCCTGGAGAGAGGAAACTGCTCTGTTTTATACTAAGATGTGTGCCAAAGGGCTGCCTAGTGCAGGACAAGCACAGCTGAGGGCGGGAGAAATCGCCAACTGCCTCAGAAGAGATCAAAGTAATTGCCGGCCGGGAGGGGCTGGCGTGACCAGTTCAGGCACCACGGGGGACCGCCACAAGGCTCCGTGTCAGGATTTCATTGACAATGTTTTCTCCTAGAGCCACACAAAATCGTGAAATCTTAGAACGAACAGTGTCCTCAGTTTGACGAGAGCATCCTTTACATGCATGTCTTCCCCCCCCAGCCCCCCAGCCCTGGGCAGCAGGGGCCTGGGGGCATGACTGAGCAGACACAGTGCATCCCAGCAGAGGGATGTGTGGTCACAACCTTAATGCCCATTGTTGGTGGTGCTGGGTGCCTGGGGCGAGTGGCTGCATGTCTCTGTTTCTTTGTTTCCCACACAGCTCACCCTCAGAGCAAGCCTGAGCCACAGCAGAGCAGACGGCACAGGTGCTCCTGTGCAGGTGAGGAAACTGAGGGATTGGGGAATTTGTGCAACCAGCAGGGCCAGCTTCACGGTGGTGGTGGGGGAGGGGCACCCGGGCCGCCAAGCAGGGCTCCCCACTCCCCACTGCCCACTCGGAAGGGCCCTGCGCTGGGTTCAGTGGTCTGCCGGTGTCATGTTGAAGCTCTGCCTTTGTAGGGAAGAGCCCCGTGTTTTTATCTGGCCCTGGGCCCTGCAGATTATGAGGCTGGTCCTGGTCCCAGGAAGCAGCAGGACCAGGGTGAGATCCGGGCTCTGGTCCAGATGTGCTGCCAGCTGTGCGAACCCAAGCACGTTGCTCGGAGGACTAAGCGCAGTGTCGGTTTTGGGGCTGTCTCTGCCTCCGCGGCCTGCACAGGTGGGCACTCCCTGCCTGGACCCGGCAGGGCGCGCGGTCCTGGTTTGTGGTTCCCATTTCCCTCTGGCTGGGGCCTCCCTCTTAGCAGAATCCGATGAGCCTGTGTGTGACAGTGCCTTGTAAACAGTTCAGCACCGGGTGGATGTTTGTGCAGTCCTCATTACTGCCATCTGTACTACTGTGAGCCACGGTGGGGGACCAGAGAAGGGGGTGCCCTCGACCGCAGGTCCTGCCAGCGGCTGCTTGTTTCCCTCTTGCTCCCTGGACTGGCCCCCGTGGCTGCCGACCTGCCTGTGACCCCCGGGGCTCTTTCATCCCAGCCCCCCGCCAGACACCAACTCTTGGAGGAGCAGAGGCGAGGGGCTGACCTTGAGTCATGCTGGAAGGTGAGCAGCCCTAACAGACATTTGTTTCTAAAACAGAACTGACTACCTGGACAGCTGGTTATTAACTTGGGGAAAGGAAGGGCTATTTCAGGCCCAACATCAGAAAAGCATTTTCCTTTGAGTGCTTTTCCTGAACTTTTCACACCTGCTTGGCTGTGAGAGGCAGGAGCCGAGAGAGCAGCCCCCCGTCAGAGCCCCGGGAGAGCAATGGCCAGACAAGCCATAAACACACATAAGCCATAAGCCATGATGGACAACATGAGCCCAATAAGACGCAACGGCCAGACGAGCCATAAGCCACAGCTGGTGACACAGCGTCCTGCCAGAGTGACTCTGGGGCCCTGTCATGTGGATGCAGCGTCCCATTCCAACAGGGGAAGAGCTGTGCCTAGCCATCTGTGGCCTGCCACTCTGCCCTGAGCACAGACTCTGGGGTCGGGGCTCAGCCTAGTGTGTGACCAGGAACAGGGCTCAGAAGGTGACCAGGGTCAGGGATCAGCCTGTGACCAAGATCAGGGCTCAGAGTGTGACCAGGATCAAGGCTCCGCATGTGACCAGAGTCAGTTTGTCTAGAGTCTAGATTAGGCATATGGCCAGGATCAAGGATTAGTAGCTAACCAGGATCAGGGCTCAGTATGTATCTGGAGCAAGGGCTCAGACTGTGACCAGCATCAGGGCTTATTATGACTTTCTGGTGAGTCGGGGGGCAGGACTGGCATCAGTCTGAGGCTGGAAAGCAGATTGGGCTCCTTCTCGCCTGTGCTGAGCCTGGCCCTGACGTGCTGCGCGGCTCTCAGCTCCCCACACCCCAGGCAGCTCTTGCTGGGTTTCCTGTGCGGGGACTGGGTGAGGGAGTGTGTCTGCCGAGCAGTTTACTCTCTGGCTGATCCCCCCGCTCCCCACTCCCCAGATGGTGGTCTCTGGATGGATCTGGGCAGGTAGGAGGAGAGATGCACTTTTTATTTTTTATTTTTTATTTGAGAGAGAGAGAGAGCGCGCGCGCAAGCAAGGGAGGGGCAGAGGGAGAGAGGGAGAGAATTTTAAGCATGTTCCACACTCAGCATGGAGCCTGGCGCAGGGCTCGATCCCATGACCCTGGGATCATGATCTGAGCCCAAATTAAGAATTGCACACTGAACCGACTGAGCCCCCCAGGCGCCCCTGGAAGGCTGCACTTTAAGTAGGATCCAGAGCAACGATTTTCTCCCAGACTCGGGGAAGCACGTAGGGCGTTCACCTTCTGCATCGTGGACTTGACTGTAGGATCTGAAGCCTCCTCGGGGTCATCTAGGTGCTTCCTGGGAAGGAATGGGGAGCAGCAGATGCCATCGCCTTAGCAAGTTTCTCCAACAGATTTTGTTTGCATATTCTGCTCCCCCTTCTCAGGGTGTTTGCTGTAAGGCACATGTTATGCCTCTTTATTAAAACTGTTCATCAAAAGGAGATGCACAAGCTCGGAGGAACTGGAGAGAGGACAAGTAAGTGGAGATGGAGTGTCTTAGTGTTGGGTCAGAACGTTCCCTTCAGACTAAACCTAGGCAGAATTGAAAGTGGCTTTCCGCCTCAGTTTCCCCATGGTGCTCAGCACGTGAAAGACCTAGGGCCAGGTGTTTCTGAATAATGGTAACAGTGAACGTGTTCATAGAAGTTACTGTGAATGATGGTAACTGAATGTGCTCCTAGAAGTGACCGTAAGTCAGGCACCACTTTAAGGCATTCCGTGTATTAATCCGATTAACTCTCACGACAACCTCTGAGGCTGGGACTCTACGGTCCTCATTTTACAGATAAGGACGTGAAAGTACAGAGCTGCTGAACGGTGTGTCCAGGGTCACACCACAAGCAAAGGCAAAGTTGCTTTGACCCAGATACCCTGGGCTCACACTACCTGCCAGTCCCCATCGGAGAGTAGCTCCCTGGTCCTGGGTAAGTTCATGGGCCCCGTCAAAGTCTGTCCTCGGCCTAATTCTGTGAGACGACGACCATGATTTCTACATTTCAGATGAAGAAACTGAGGCCCCAGGCCACACAACTAATAAGTGAAGTCATCAAGACCCTGGGTGGAATGAATCCCGGTCTGGTGCGATTTCTTCTGCCTCATGTTTCTTCTAACAGTGAATTCTTGCTCTCATCTCTGTATTCCTTTGGGCGATCCCTTTCCCTGATCCACTCAGCTGCGCCCTCCTTTGGCCTCACAGTTTCAGATCCCGTCATCAAGGATCCCCTCAGGATCTACACCACGAAGAACACAGTGTCCACCGAGCCCCGGCACCCGGCGCGCACAGGGCTCAGGCTCGTTAATGCAGGAGACACACCCTGACAAACTTGATGTGCTCGCATCATTGGTGCTTCAAACGGAAAGTGCCACGGGGTCCTAGAGGCAGGGGGACCTGATCTGGCCTGGGCTGGGAGGAGGTCTGGGAAGGCTTCCCAGAGGCAGTGACCATCGAATGGGCTTGAAGATCACCAGACAATTGCTCAGGAGTGAGGTAGCATCAAACTCCAGGCACAATTAGGACAAATCCATGAAAGTACAAGAACAGCATCAACAATATAATCATAAGCATCAATATCATCATCATCACCATCATCGTGACCATCACCTTATGAACAATATCATCAGTAACAATTTTAACATCAACATCAGCAGCAGCAGCAGCAGCAAAAGCAGACACTTAATGGGTATGACAGTGTCTAGATTATCCCACTTTATCGTCGTCACAGGCTTGTGAGGTAGAGCCTATCATGATTCCTGATGGGCAGATGAGGGTTTTGGAGTTCAGAGAGGTCAAGTTAACTTACATAAGATCACGCAGTTGGGACAGCACTGGGATTCAACTCAATGGCAATGAGTGGCAATGCCTACAGTAATTGTCGCACATGGACAGGGTCCTCCGGAACCTCCCATCTCTTTGGAGCTCAGTCAGTGTGTCATGAGTGGACAAGGGTGAGTGAGGCAGTTGATCATCATCTTCAAAGCTATCTTTGTCAATCTGGGGGGCTCTGCCCAGTTTCAAATCGTATCCCTGCTACAGCCTGAGCAGAGGAAGGAACTCCTCTATGGAGGGAACACATACCCCAGACCCATGAATATCTGTGGAAAGTGAGCAAGGGTGAAGGAGCACCCAGCCCTGTTCGGAGCACACCCTACTCCGTACGACTGGGCCATCTTAGCAAAGCACAGTCTTCTTTCTGCCCTTCAACTTCCTCAGCACTAAAATGGGACTCAATATCTGGTCAACAGTCAAGAGTTTTCCTGATGGTCCAATGAGGCAGTGACCTCAGTGGTGCTCTGAAGACTGTGATGTGCCACCCAGGGACCAGCTCACCCCTGAAAGGGTGAGAGGGAGAGAGGAAGAGGCGAATCTTCACTGAGCGTTTTAGAGGTTTGTCAATCTCATTGATCAGTTCAAAGAACTGGCTTTTTGTTTCATTGATTTTCTCTGTTGTTTTCTGCTTCCAGTTTCATTGACTTTAGTTCTTATTTTTATGATGTCGTCTCTTCTGCTTGCTTCCTTTTTATTTACTCTTCTTTTCCCAGGTTCTTGGGGTGGGAGCTTGATTACTGATTTGAGACTTTTCCTCTTTTCTAATGTAAGCATTTAGTGCTATAAAATTCCCTTTCAGCACTGCTTTAGCTGTGTCCCACAGATTTTTATATGTTGCATTTTCATTTTTATTTGGTTTAATATCGGTTTTATTTCCCTTGAGACCTCCTCTTTGATGCATGGATTGAGCCGTTTCCAGGTGTTTGGAGGTTTTCCGCTGTCTTGCTGCTATTGATTTCTAGTTGGATTCCATTGTGTGTGCTGGGGAACACACTATGATTTCAATAATTTTTATTTGTTGAGGTTTGTTTTATCGCTCAGAATATGTCTATCTTGTATATGGTCTGTGGGCACTTGAAAATAATTCGTAGTGTATAATGTTGTGATTAGGTGGAGGGTTCTATCAGTGTTGATTAGATTCTGTTGTTTGAGAGCGCTGTTAGGCTCCTCCCTACCCTTGTCTATTTTCTGTCTAGTTGCTGCATTGTTGGGACGGTAGCATTGAGGTCTCTGACCATAATTGCGGATTTCTATTTTGTCTATTTATCTTTTTAGCTCTCTCACTTTTTCTCTTCATATATTTTGCAGCTCTGTTGGTTCATATACTTTTAGGATTGCCATGTATTCTTAAGTGCCCCTCTTTCTTTTGATTGATGTTTGCATGTTGTATCTTTTCTCATTATTTTACTTTCAATCTGCTTATAATGTCATATTTGAAGTGAGTCTCTTATAGGCCTAATAGAGTTCAGTTATGTTTAATCGACTCTGTCAATCTTTGTATTTTCATTGGTGTAAATTTAGGCCATTTATCTATAATATAATTATTGATACGTTAGGGCTTAAAGTAGGCTGCCATTTTATTTTTTGGGTTTTTTTTTTTTCCTGCGTTTTGCTTCTCTCTTTTATTTTCCCTGACTACCTGTGGGTTACTTGAAGAGTTTTTTTTTTTTTTTTTTAGACTTCTGTTTTGAGTATGTCTTTTTGTATAGCTATTTTAGTGGCTGTTCTGGGTATTATGTCATACGTACAAAACTTATCAGATCATTTACCAGTTCAAGTAAAGTGTAGAAAATGGACTTTCCTTTATGTTCTTCTTTATAATATAATAGTTTAAAGTATTTTCTGTACATGAAGTTAGAACCTCAGACAGTGTTATAATATTTGCTTCAACTTCAATTTGCTTCAGGCTTAGGGAAACTAGAAGGGGGGGAAAGTGTATTGCATTCAGCTTATTTTTACTCTCTGTGTTCTCCTTCCTTCCTTCCTTCCTGATGCTCCACAATTTCTTCTTTTTATTGTTCCCTTTCTGTCTGGGAACCACCATTGACCATATCTCAGGGTAGGTCCACTCCCAAGACAAATTCGTAGTTTTCCTTCCCCTGAGACTATCGTAATTTCCCTTTAATTCCTGAAGGATGTTTTTTGCTGGGTATATGATTCTAGGGTGACAGTTCTCCCATTTAAGTACTAGCTAACTGTTTTGTCACTTCTTTCCAGCCTCCATGATTTCTGTTGAGAAATCCACTGTCGTTCTAAATGTTTTCCCTCCATGGGTGATGTGTTATTATTTTCTGGCTGCTTTCAAGATTGTATTTATTAAATACATTAATTTTTTTTTTAGTTTTCAGAAGTTTGACTATGATGTGTCTTTGTGTGGATTTTCTTGGGTTTTTCCTTTTTGGGTCTCACTGAACTTCTTGAATCTGTATGTTTCAGTCTTATCTAATTTTGGAGTTTTCAGTTATTATTTCTTTAAGTACATGATCCAGCTGCTCCCTCTTTCTCTCTTCTTCTGGGAGTCTGATGACAGAAATTTTCTGTTATAGTCTTACAAGTACCTGGGGTTCTATTAATTTTTAGTATATTTTATCTATGTTTTTCAGATTCAGTAATTTCTACTGTTCTATCTTTAAGTTCATGGATATTTCCTCTGTCTCCTTTATTCTGCTGTTGAGCTCATCTACAGAGTCTTTAGAAACTTCAGTTATTGTGTTTTTCAGTTGTAAAATTTCAACTTCACTTCATTATATCTTCTATTTCTTTGTTGACACTTATTTTTCATTTGTTACCAGTTGTTTATAACTGCTCGTTGGGGCACATACAATGGCCACTTTAAACACTGCATCAGGTCATTCTAACATCACTGTGGTCTTGGTGTTGGCATCTACTGATTATCTTTTATCATCACTTTGAGGTCTTCCTGGTTCTTGGTATTATGAGTGCTTTTTAGTCAAAACCGAACATTTTGGGTATTATGTTATAGACTCTGGGTCTTATTTAAACCTGTTTTAGCTGAATTCTGATACTGCTATGGTAGGGGATGGGGGTACCACCTCCTATTGTCAGTGAGGGGTAGACACCCAGGTTCCCCTCTTGGCCTCCATTGGCATCTGATGGGGGAATTTTCACTGGGCGATAATTCAGGCTTCTCCGTGCTGACACCATGTGAGTCTTGTTACTGCCTGATGTGAATGAAAACCCCAGCTGTCAGCTTGGCCTTCTCTGCACTTCCCTGACAGGAAAGGAAAGGGGGGAAGAGAGGTGTGACAGGGACACTTGGGGTAGGAGGCCAATGACAGAAGATCAAGAAGAGGGGTTCCTGGGTGGCTCAGTCAGTTAAGCATCCGACTCTTGATATCAGCTCAGATCATGATCTCATGGTCATGGGATCGAACCCTCATCATTTTGTTGAGCTTACGCCATTGGTAAGGAATTTGACTGTACTCATCTACAGATCTTAGCTGGGCCTCTCTTCTCTGCCTGCCTCAAGAGGTCAAGGTGGCAGCAGCAGGCTCTGTCATCTCACGAGAGTAGCTTAGACCATAGTGAGGGTTATGAGGCCTGGTGACTCCAACAGTGACCTCCTGCTTCTCCTCTACCCTAGGCACCAGAGGCCTTTCATGGTGGGCACAGCTGCTAGCTCCCATTTTCCTGGCACACCTTGAAGCTTACGCCATTGGTAAGGAATTTGACTGTACTCAGCCCAGCCCAGCCTAACTCAAACCACTCATCCTCAGAACCCTCCCTGACAACTCTCCTTCTCATACAAATGAGTTGCAGGGTCACAAGAAGAGAGAACAGTATTACCTTGAGAGATGTTACCCAAGAGTAGAATGATGAGAGAAACCCCCTGCTTGCTTCTTCTTCCTAACCTCAAAACTGGGCTCCATACCTCAGGAAGTCTTAGACAGACAGTGGGATTTTCATCATTATCAGCACCATCATTATCATCAACACTATCAATATCATCAGTATAACCCACCCAGTCATTGTCAAAATCAGCACAATCATCACCACCATCACCATATCATCACTATCAAGATCATCATCATCATCACCATCACCATAATCATTGCTACTGTCACCACCACCATCACCACCACCATTGTCATCATCATCATCATCATCACCATCATCATCACTACCATTGTCATCATCATCATCATCACCATCACTATCATAATCATCACCATCACCATCATCATCATCACCATCATCACCACCATTGTCATCATCATCATCACCACCGTCATCATCATCATCACCATCACTATCATCATCACCATTAACACCATCATCATCATCACCACCATTGTCATCATCATTATCATCATCACTATCATCACAATCATCATCATCACTATCATCACCATCACCATCATTACTATCATCATCACTATCATCACCATCATCATCATCACTATCATCACCATCATCACCACAGCCATCACAACAACAATACAACAACAATGATAAGAAAAGTTTGTTGAGCTCTCACATTATTTTGTTTCCTTTTTACCACGACACTATGAAGGAGGAGATACTGTCTTAATTTTTTCAGATGAGAAAAACTCAAGCTCAGAGAGGGTAAGTAAGTTTCTTGACCTCATACAGATAACCTAGTGGTAGAGCCAGGCTTTAAACTCTAGTCTATCTGATTCCAAAGACTTGGCCCAACAGGAGGTGGTAATGGAGGCCTTGAATGGGCCAAAGAGTGATGGCCTTATCCCTCTTGTGTGCTGCACACAGTGGGGCCTTTCTTACCCTTGGCCCCGTGTCTTGTTCTGCCCCACCACCCCCAGCCTGTATCCACATGCACTGGCAGAGAGAGAGGGGAGCCAGCAGTTATTCAAAGCAGGGCTGGCCAGAGCTCATCACCAGATGTCCCTGCCCACCTGCTCTCCTGTGTTGCAGTCCCCATCCCTGCCCCAACCACATCTGCACTCTTTGTGCAGCCAAAGTGCATGGAGCTAGTTTCCCTTCCCTCAGCTCCTTCTCTTTCCCTCCATTTATGTTGCCCTGTTGAGTGCTCCACATGTTTAGTACATCATGAGCACGAAAGTCCTGCCCTCACAGACATTCAGAATGAAGCTGTTCCGAGGAGCGGGTAGTGCCATCTGACGAGAGGCTGAGTCTGAGCTCCAGGCCGCGCTGCCAGGAGATAAGCCCCTTTCTTTGAGTCCATGTGTGAGATCTCGGGGAAGATGTCTGGCTTCCGCTTGGGCCATGTGACATCCCTGTCAGGCCTGGCGTGGGATTGCCGCCTGCATTCCTGGGTCCCGTGTAATGACGGGAGTGGGCACATGGCCGGCAGCCCCCCCTCCCAGACCAGATGGGGAAAGGATACGCATGTCCCTCAGGGTGGGCAGACTTGGACTCCCTCACGCCCTGGCCCCACAATTTATGAGAATGGGGTGAGTGCCCGCATCCTGGGGCACTGTGGGGACGCAGTGACTGGCACATGTCAAGTGCCTGCTAGCTGCACGTCACCCTTCTTCTGGGCCCTGCTGCGTCTTTGTGGACACACGAGGCTGTCGTGAAGCTGTCCCTTGCTTGGGGGCTCCTCGCAAAGGGCGGTGCGGAGGTTCCTCTTGTCCCACAGTCGGGGCCACAGCTGAACATCTTCCATCTGCCATCGCACCTGCGGCCCCGGAAGCCGCCGTGCTCCAGGGAGGCCGGGCACAGGGGCCCACGAATATTTCATCGTGAGATTCGTGAGGAGAGCAGCTCCACGGGCAGCTTCCGAATCCTTCCGTCTCGGTGACTTATGTCTTCACCCTCCCTCTCCCCTCTTGTCAACAGCGGACGCTCCAAGGAGCCCTTCACTGCTAAGTAGCTCCCAATGGCAGAGAGAGAAACTAACAGCCTCTGACATTTGTCCCAACACGTCCCCTCACAGAATCTGTTCTCGGCCATTAACCCCGTGGAGTTTCCCCAGGAGACAGAGGTGTGGCGATGCAGACGGGAAGTGGGGGCATCCTGCACACGGAGAGCCCTCTCTCTGAGCTCCGTCCCCGCCTGAGAACGCCAGGACCCCCCGACCCGATTCTCGCCGCTGGGCCTCCTGTCTGTCCTCAGCTGTGCTGCCGGGAGGTTGTGCTCTCTGCCTCAGTCTCCCCGCTTTGCACACGGGGTGGCAGGTTCCCTGGGGAGGTATTGGTGGAGGGGTAGATGCACACGGATACCATTAATTGGATCCCTGCCATTTTCTGTGCTCAGTGCTGTTAGCTCAGTGACTGTCCCCCAGATCCATGATGAAAGGTCGTCTCTCATTTCCAGAGGGGAGAGCTGGCCCTCGGGAGGTCTGAGTGGCCCCCGGAGTCTGGGAGGTGACCTCCAGAGCCTGGCGGGTGTGCTGTGCCAACATGGAACCCCTCATCAGCTGTGTCTGCCCATGCCGGTGCCAGGCCGAGCATCTGAGCAGGAAATGGTGCCCAGGGCGGGCGCAAGGTGCCCGGGGTCAGCTGGGAGAGGTGCCCTGGGGTCAGCTGGGGGAGGTGCTCTGGGCTCAGTCGGGGGTAGGTGACCTGGGGTCAGCCGGGGGAGGTGCCCTGGGGTCAGCCAAGGGAGGTGCCCTGGGGTCAGCCGGGATCGAGGGCGTGGGTCCCCGAGGGGCCTTCCTGCCTTGGTTAGGGGGCGCTGGGCTTGGCATGGTTTGGGGAGAGTGGGTCCTGTGTAAGGGGCGTGGTTACGCCAGCAACAGCTCAGAGTCCCCAAGGTGGTGACGCCCCCACAGACCCACATCACGCCAGCCAGGACTCTGGTCTGCGTCTCCCCTCTTCCCAGCTCCGGGTCCTGGAGTGGCTCCTGCACAGAATAGTGACAGAGTGTGTGCTGAGGCGAGGTGGGCGCGACGGGGGTGTGGGGGGATGAGCGAGTGGGCTGCCCTCCCGAACCCTGAGCCCGCAGTCTGCTCTCGGTCACATTTCGATTCTCCATTTGCTGCTTCATGGCCAGGTGCACCCTCTCCTGTTACTCAGTTCCCTACCTGTGTGTCCCCGTGCACCCCTTGCGTGCGTGTGCGTGTGCATGTGCGTGTGTGTCTGTGTTTCCATGCAAACCTGTGTGGCTGTGTGCACATGCGTGTGCAAGTCCCATCTGCTTCACTCTGAGCACGAGCTCCAGGACCCTTCTAACTCAGGGCTGCTTTTCTTTTCTTTAAAAAAATTTTTTAGGGGCGTGTGGGTGGCTCAGTCAGTTGAGTGTTCAACTTCGGCTCAGGTCATGATCTCACAATTCGTGAGTTCGAGCCCCGCGCCGGGCTCTGTGCTGACAGCTCGGAGCCTGGAGCTGCTTCAGATTCTGTGTCTCCCTCTCTCTGCCCCTCCCCTGCTCCTGCTCTGTCTCTCTGTTTCTCAATAATAAATACATGTTAAAAAAATTTTATGAAAAGTTTATTTTGAGAGAGAGTGAGTGGAGGAGGAGCAGAGAGAGAGAGAGAGAGAGAGAATCCCAAGCAGGCTCTGTGCTGAGAGCACAGAGCCCAACGCAGGGCTCAAACCCATGAACTGTGAGATCACGACTGGAGTCAAAATCAAGATTCAGTTGCTTACCGACTGAGCCCCCCAGGAGGCCCTCAGGATTGCTTTTCTTTGCATCCATGCCTCTGACTGTCACAAAATAAGAGAGCCCCAGATATCTGCTAAATAAACAAAAAAGAAATGGACCAAGATAGGAGCAGGTCGATTCACCATGAAGGACCTAAAGCAGCCAGCAGACCTTCGGACCCGTCTCCGATTCGACGTTCGCTTTAAGCATCTCTCCTGCCTGAAGGAGCCGCAGGGGCCGAGGAGGGAGGGGACCAGGGCCCCACGCTGTGGGGGCAGGGGTGTCCCTTGGCAGGAGCCTCCTGGAAGGCAGTTTGGCCCTGCACCGCCGACTTTAAAGGGCTCACAGCCTCTGGGGATGTATCACAACAAAACAACTGATCTCGCACCTGCAGGGGTGAGCGCTGGGATGCCACTAGCAGTGGGCTCTGCGGATTATCAGCCGCTGTTTGGCACGAACTGCAAACGCACCGAATGTGCACGGGCGGAAGGGCGGTGCGCGGAGGCCGGCGCGTCCCCGGCACGGATCTCGGCAGCTCTGAGATGACGCGGCTCTGAGTGTGTTGATGTGGAAGGTGCCCGTGGTGGGCACTGCTGCACGGAACGGCAGGCCACGGGCAGCGCGTCCCAGATGGGGCCACTTTGTAACATCCTTTCTCCAGCTCTCTCGCTCTGAATAAGAATAATACAGAACATGAAGTTTAAAACCCATTTACCAACATTTTAATAGCTCCGGGGGGTGAGAGTGCCCGCAATTTCCCTTCACTTCGTTCCCTCAAGTATTGTCTTACTTTTTTATGGTACGTTGTTTGCAGTCAATGCTTATTACTTTAATAACCGTAAAAATGTTATTTTTACATTTTAAGTGATTCTTCCGTGCTCAAGGCTGAATGCACGGGCTCCGTTTCCAGAATGCCCCCTTGACTCATCATCAAAGAGGCTAAATTACGCTCAGGACTCACCCACTTACGTTCTCTCAGGCGAGGCGCTCGGTTGGATGTGTCCACGCAGACAACCTCGTGGACAGGGCGGGGGCGGCCGCTCTGGGGAGACGTGCTTTCATCCGCATCTCAAGGAGAGGAAAGATGAGGCTGGGAGAGGTTGGCGGCCCCCTCAAGGTCACACCGCTGGGCTCCCATGCGCAGTGGCCGGTGTGATGGGGTGTTGCCTTCCCGGGGGCACGAGACGCTCCTTGGTGCTGATGTGTCATCTCTCCCTGGAGGCTTCCGATTGGTCCCAGAAATGTGGAGGAGGAGGGGGTCTGTGGGAAGAAGGGGTGACGTGCCAAGCCTGGGGGCCCAGGGTGGGGACAGAGGCGGACCCTTGGCCCTGGGCACTGTGGGCGAGTGGGGACCCGCTCAGCGTCCTGAAGATGAGTCACCCACCTCCTGGGACTGTAGTTTCTCCAGTGGGAAAAGGGGGTACAGCCCTGCAGAGCCCTCCTGGGGCTGCTGGCAGGTAGAGGGGCGGCCTGATGCGCCTGAACCGGAAGGTCCCGGCCGCTCGGCCAAGTGGGTTAGCGTGTACTCACCGTCCATCTGCACGAACCCTACGAAGCAGAAGACGCAGCCCATGCTTGCTGTACACATGCCGAAATGGCCCAGAGAGGCTGAGAGACCGTCCTGAAGCCACACAGCTCTCGGGAAGCTGCTCTGCACTGAGCGCTTGTGAGCCCCCCGCCTCCGCCCTCAGGAAGCCATGACCCCCAGTGAGATGGCATCTGGGGAGGCCATCAGGCTGGATGAGGCCCTGGGGTGGGGACCCCGCAGCAGAGCAGTGCCCTCATGAGAAGGGGTGGAGACCGAGCCCCACCCCCGCCCGCCAAACGTGAGGCTACAGCAAGACGTCTGCAAACCAGCAAGGGGGGGCCTCGCCGGGACTGGACCTTGACCCTGGACCTCCAGCCTCCAGAGCTGCGAGGAGTAAACTCTGTTGGTTAAGCCGCCTGGTCTGTGGCACCTCCACCAGACTAAGGCAGTGGCTGGGCGGGCTCGCCTCCCGCACAGAGACTTGGCCCTGCAGGGGTGCGGCCCTAGCAATACTGCCTCCCTGCGACTTGGGCTTAGCCCAGAGTCCCCGCCGTCCTGGGTCAGCCAGACCAGGAAGTGAGCTGAGCGCCCTTGGGCACGTGTCTCAACCTCTCTGAGCTTTAGCTGTGAGTGAGGAATACAGCTGCATCGCCTTCCCTGGTTTCCCGGAGCATCGAATGGCGAGACAGCCGTGGAACCTTGCAGGGTTCTCCTGGGGCTGCGTGACAAACTGCCACCCGCTGGTGGCTTATGGAGGCAGCGACTTAGTCTCCCATGTTCTGGAGGCTTCTAGCCTCCAAGATCAAGAGTCATGCTCCCTCTGGAGGCTCGGGACGGGGGGGGGGGGCGATTCTTCCAGCTCCAGGGGCTCCGGTGTCTCTAGCTCATGGCTCCTGACCCCACGGGCCGCCGTGGGTTCCCGCCCCCCTCTTACAAGGACACCAGTACTTTCTCCGCTTTGCTTTGTTGGTGTAACTCACTTTTGTTTCTTTTTTTTTTTTTATTTATTTATTTTGAGAGAGAGAGAGAGAGAGAGAGAGTGAGCAGGGGAGGGGCAGAGACAGAGGGAGAGAGAATCCCAAGCAGACTCCGCACCATCAGCACAGAGCCCGACGCGGGGCTCGATCCCACAAACCGTGAGTTCACGACGTGAGAAGAAATCGAGAGTCTGACGCTTCACCGACTGAGCCGCCCAGACGCCCCGTAGGTTGTTCTTTTTTAAAATAAACTCTCCATTGTAGACTAGTGTTAGATTTACAGAAAAACCTCAGAGGCGGCACAGAGTCCCCACACGCCTCACTCCCAGTTTCTTCCGTCGTGAATCCCGCACGGTCGTGGCACATTTGTTACAATTAACGAGTCAGTCTGGAGATGCTCCAGTTAACTACATTCTGTACCTTTTCCTCACTTTCCCAGTTTTACCTGATGCGTGTTTTCGGCTCCACAGGAGGCTTCCCTCTCGGCTGCCGCGGTTCCTCAGACTCCCCTGGGTTTGCTGACCTTGACAGTTTTGAGGAAGTCAGGTGTTGCGTGGAATTTGTCGGATGGGGACTGCACGCGGCTTGGGTGTTTCCGGGAGGGACGCCAGACGTCACACGGTACACACCGACGCGGCTCACGGCTGCCCGTGCTCACCGCGGCCGCGTGTTGGAGGCCGCGTTTGTCAGGTTCCCAGGGAAAGTCACCCCCCGCCCTTCTCTGCGGACCGTCCGCTGGTCCAGCCTAAGTGCCCGCCGTGTGCAGCCCACCCACGCCTGCCTCAGTTGTCTGGGTTTTCGGTCACGGGCGCTTTGTC